>VCAU01000023.1:0-340780 GCA_015844325.1 Aspergillus nanangensis | reverse complement strand
TTTCTTTTTCTCTTTTTCTTTTCTCTATCTTTTTTTTTTTATTTTTTTTTTTTTTTCACGGATCGGAGGATTCTTTAGGGGTTCGAAAAGGGAAAGAACATGTCATACGCCAAGTATTCAGCTCAAGCCAATTTTACATAGTGACGTTTGTAGATCTTCTGACAGCTGGACTCGGGAGAATGAGCCAGATGGCTTTGGCGCTTAGGGCTAGGCTACCTACACCTACACTATGACGTAACCCGTACATGGTAACTATGGGATGTGAGATGTCCAATTGATATTGCCTTTTCATCAGCTACACATGTTTCAGGGTTAATGGGGATGGACTCTCTATGGATGATGGTGGTGGTAACATATACTTGCTAAACATGTTATAGGTTCACCTTGTTGGGGCCGGTGAGTATAGAGCCAACTTGTTCTATTTGTCTGTACATTTGCAGTTAGCAGGGTGTTAGGGTTATGTCGCCTCACAGGGCACAGGAGGTGGCAGTATACCCAAAGCCATAGAAACTACCATATTGTACATGGTAGAATCCCTGTATTACCAGGAGGAAGTATCTTATCCAGGTACGTACTAAGCCACGAAGCGGTAAACGAGTAGCACTGAGAAACCAATCTAAAGATAACTTCGGGGGTTTCTTTTCTTTTGAAAGCCAGGCAGTCCTAAGTTCCAATAAGAGTTGCTCCCTTTCATAGACATGGCACTACCGTATTCTGTTTGTTCAGTTAATGCTACGGATCTACCAGTATGTTGTAGCATAAATAACTCCTGGCAGGAGCAGAGCATGGGGATTCGGTGTGTCAAAAGGTATCTATGCTAATTTGCGATTCGAAAGTCACCCAGCGATCATTAGTTGTTTGATATTTTGATCATGGGCAAGACTATAGGTAAATATATACTAAATATCAATGTCTCTCACTCTTACGCGCAGATGGATTCCATCTATGTACTTAAAAAATTGTACCTAGGATAAAAAAATTCATACGGAGCCTACATTCCCGATTCAACAACAAGTAGAGGAAGTGGTAGGTGTTAGACCTGGTGACCGAACTGTCAGTAGGCATCTAGTTAACTAGGTGGTATGTTTATTCGTCGTACATGTGCAAGTACCCAACGTAGCGTCTTGAGATTTTCAATATTTTGAATCGGCATTGGCTTTCCTCGTAATGTGACTGAGTACAAATAGCTGAGTCAAGCACTTGAACAATAATCGAGAGAGAAAAAAATCATATAGTAAGGGCCAATAGGTATTGCTACCAATATCATCTATGATGCAAACCAGTTATTTTGACATGCCTGGATCAACCAGGCAAAAAAAGAACAGGAAAAAAAGAAAGAAAGAGAAAAACAGAGAACCGCCCCGCTAATAGCAATAATCAAACAGGCAGACGATGGTACTCAAAAATGATACTCAGAAATATAAGGCATATACATCCAACCAGTTGCGATGCATTGACGACAAGGTATATAGAGAAGCCGCCCTAAGAAGATCAAAAACGAAATGAACCGGTATATAACGATTACCATGTTTCCTGCAAGACGGATTAGTTTGAAGCATTTTTACAGAAGGGAAATCACAACTAACCGCAATATACTGCCCAGCTTCCTTCTTATTCTCCCAGAATAGCTGCGCCTCCTCCTCGTTGAGGTTACCTTTTGCCATAGCAACATCAACCAGGGATCGCTCAACTCCCTCGCCCATTCCCTTTCCGCTGCCGCACACGAACACACGGCCGTCCAGGGCATTAATAACGAACCAAACAAGGTCGGCCTGCTGTCGAACTTCCTCCTGGACATATTTGCTCTCGCCGCGGCGACTTTGAACCACCGTGCGAACTTTGTCTTCGTCGACACCCCATTCACCACTATAGAGCTCATCGAGAAGAGAGTCGCGAACACCCTGGAGCACCCAAACCTTGTTGGCGCAGTTCGCCGACTGCAGGCGGCGCTGAACAAACCCACGGAAAGGAGCGACACCCACGCCGGCTCCGATCAGAAGCATGGGGCCATCGGAGGCAAATCGCGTAGCCAGAGGGTTGGCCATCAGACCACGGAACATCGGAACGTGAAGATTGAGAGTCTTCGGGTCAATTCCTTGTTTTTCCGCATCCACGACCTGGCGGGCGAGCGATTCAAGATACCCCGATCCCACGCCGGTGCGCCATCCGCCCTTCCAATCCTGGGACTCGGCGACGGTGACTGCGACTTCCACGAGGCGACGAGCCTGAGTACCTTTCCTGTTACAGGAAATGAGGGGATCCTGGGACAGAGAGTAGAAGCGCGGCATCAGGGTGTTGAGTACGGACAGAAGATGGTCCAGAGGAGGCTGAGATGAAGGGAAAGCGTGCAAGAGTTGAGAGACGGTGACGTGGGATGCAGTGCGGAGGTCGCAGAAGGCACCCTGGCCTTGAGCAGAGGAGAGGAACAAGAGAATCTGCTTTTCACTCGGCTCCGTGGCATACTCAGCCAACAGGCGGAAAAGGGCCTTGGAAGGCGCGTAACTCTGGATGTCGGAGCACCAGCTGAGGAGTTCTCTCCGAGTAGTGATCAACTCTCGAGCTTGCTCGTCACCCCAAATAGTTGGCCAGCGGCCCTTGGTAGTACGCACGGTGACCTTCTTGTCCCGAACGAAGGTAGGAACACCAAGCTGGTTTAAGACGTCTTCAACTTCTTCCGGCTTGTTCTTGGGACAGACACCAATGGCACCCCCAACAACAAAATCAACCATGCCACTTTCGGCTGGATAATCTGTGACATCGATATCGAAGTGATAAGTGCGCTTCTCTGCGCCAGGCTTGGTGAGTTCTCTGGCATGGTGGACAGGAGCACGGTACACATTATATGGGGGATGGGGTTGCACGAAAGAAGGAGGGTGATCGGCGGGGCCCAATTCCATATCCAGAGCCGAAGCGGGGATAGTAGATGTGAAAAACACAGTTTTCTCTTGGAGGTCAGATACACCGGTGAGTTCACTGTCCAATGTGAGAAGTTCAACGTTAAGGTTGAGATCGTTGTATGCTTTATTGTCTGGCGGAGTCACGAAATCGACACCTGTGATAGGAGGTCTATTCAATGGTTGGCTACGACAACAACCACCACCGCAGCACAGCGGTTGAACCTTCTGGGTGCCTGCAGTACCGACCGACTCCAAGACCCTTCTCATGTCCTCCGAGTTCTGGGAGATGAGAACGGTGGAAGCCCGACGTTGGTGTGTAACTTCTTTTGCACTCTCAGATGACTTCTGAGGGAGGTCTCCCAGTTCAGACTGCAGCTCAGTTGGAGGCGTCGAAGGCGCCTCCGACCCAGCACTGAGCTCAGTACCATGAGACGACGAGGAGCCGGCGGTGAAGGTGGTATCAGTGATCGACAAGGAGCGAACACCACGAGGCTCTTCGGGAACTGGGTTGTCTGGGTGAGATGTGGACGAGACCGGAATCGTCCGGCTTTCCCCATTGCTGCTGTGAGAGGACCACGACGTAGTGGTCGTGGGCCTGGATGGCGGTGACTGTACGGCGTGAACTACTCGAGTTGTCAATGTCAGTGATTGATAAAGCTATATAGCCGAGGTAAAGTGGAAAAAGGAGGGGATGGTATCTGCATACCCATTGTGCCTGTGAATGTATGGAATTGAGGAAAGGTGTAAGGAATCGCTCGCCAGGAGGGAAAGACTGGGAGGATCAAGGGTCGAGGAGGAAGAAGTTGGAGGGTGAAAAATCGAGACGTGATGGTTGGTTGAATGAGGAGATGGGACGGTTTTTAAAAAAAAAGACAAGCGAGAGAAGTGGGACACGGCAATGCAATGGCCGTTGAACAGGCGGATCGAAAGGAGGGAGGAAGAAGATCGGAGGTGGAACAAAATAGTGGGATGACTTGAGGCGCTACTTTTTTTCGCCTGGGGCAAACCAGCGCCGGGATGGTGGTTCCGCAAGACGCTAGGGAATAAATCAAATCGAATTAATTTATTTCCCAAGGACGGATGCAGGTTATCAATCAGTCGGTTAATCAATCTATCCGCAGACCACCGTTCGAGGTTAGAATGGATAGATGGAGATGAAGAGATGAAACCCTGATAATGAGGATCAGATAAAACAAAAACAAGTGAGGGAAGGAGATGTGGAGGAGAAAGAAGAGAGCAGGGAAGGCCCGGGAGACAAGGGAAAAACCGCACAGAAAAAAAAAAGGTCGCCACAAGTTTTTATGGTAGGTAAGGAGGTATTTATTACATACAATCACGTAACATTTACCCGTCCCTACCGAAGTCCCGGCCTGACAGATCATACCTATACACATGCATGGAATTATGGTTCTATATTCATCCAGAAAGATCATAAAGACCATGGCTTATCGGGAAGATTACGACGATAATGGATAGGGATTCCTCGACAAGGAGTACGTATTACTATCGCCGTTCACTCATAGGACCGATCTCCGTGGAGAAGGCCAAGCTGGTCAGCACCTAGATCTGCAGCTAAACGGGCTATTTTTCTCCTCCGGGGAAGTGAGAACGGAGGGTCTCTCGTTCGGGAAATCAAGGACATACTGTAGGTACTTTTATTTTACTGTTCCTCAACTATGCCCTCTAAACACCAGTCATGGGTTGAGGCATGATTCCATTCTATTATTCATCGAAATGATTTCATTCTTACGACGGGCGTATCGGACGGTAATGGCAGATGACAGCCGACCGTGTTACCGATCTAATCTGATCCGGTTGCAGCCAGAAAATCAGATTATTATTATTTAGTATTATAATATTACGGCTACTCCTCAAAACTCATGCTGTAATCGATCTGGCCTCGGTTAACCTGACTCCTCAAGAAATTCATTCCATCTTCAGAAGAAATCGGAAAATCAGCTCCTGTTAGGTATTGTTATTGTTATTATAGTTTTTTATAATTTAATATAGAATTATTTTTAATTCAGTACCCCTATTCCGACTGCTACTGCAGTCTCTCTTTCTGAATGCTCTCGATTCACGTGACTCCGGATCAGATAACTTACTTTGGGCCGGAATCCCTGCCATTCCGAGCTCAGCCCACTTTTCGCCCTCAAGGAAAAGGGGGTGTGTGGTCTGATTTAATTATGATTCTTTTCTTGTGTAAGAAACAAAAAAACTTGAATTAATAGGACTCACTATATGTTAGTGTAATATTAAGTTTTCTCATCCCGTCTTTCTCCTGACTTAAATAAATAAATAACTGAATTATGGAGCCCAAATTTCTCCTGTGTCACCAAGTTCGTACTTCTGTCACTCCCCAACCCGATGTGGGGGGAAACGCCGATGTCGGCCGTATGATCATATCAATCAGATAGCAACTTTCACCGAATCAGCTTCCTGTCTCCCTGCAGGGTCTCTCACTATCGTTCTAAGCTAATTTTGTCCCACCAATAAATTTCCTTTCGGTCCAATCGTGTCTTTTCCAGCAGTCACATTCTCTTCGCGGAAATTGCTGAATAGACCGAAATCATTGTGGAGGCCTTAAAAAATTCTGGAATTCAACCAAATTCATTTTTGGCCATTATCCTCCTTCTATAAACAATACTTTCTCACATGGCGATTCGTATTCCAGCTCTATAGGTCCGATTTTTCTAGTTGACATGGTAGAAACGGTATATCAGATGACGTGTTTTCTTTTTCTTCGACCAGATCGGGTTATCCTAGAGTTACAAATCGTAGACCTTGTCTGCATACTTCATACCCATCATCTTGTAAAAAAAATAAAAATAACAACAGGCCTCCAGTATTCGTATGAGGAGCAAATAGAGTAGGGACCACCCCGTTGATTCATATTTTGGAGCTGAAAACTCCGATCGTGGCTTATCTGATCTTACCGGTTCCGACTAGTTGGGACTCGGCGCAAAATACGGAGGCAAGGGGCATGCAAGCTCCACAGAGAGCTCTCCACTGCAGCTCCTTGCTGGGATTATTGTTCTGTCTGATCATCAGTTTTGCTTTTTTCTCTCTCTTATTCCCTCACTTAAGTGATAGGATGATACGCGTCTTAGCATTCCATCCCCTGGACGTTAGCCGTCCAACCGGTTGTACGGGGTGTTCAGATGCCATATTTAGCATCATGGCACAGGTGACATTAGACAGGACTTCAACATGGTGCCCAGTTTTATTCCAAAGTAATAGGTTAGCTTCCAGGGTGCAAAGCTGACACCACTCATCCGAAATACTCATTTCAGTGTTAGGATCTCCTTAAACTCTCCCAGAAGCCGCGAACTCACACTCCCCCAACACTTCCGATGGATTTCATCGACAAATAATACAACGAGCCAGTATATTAACAATTGCCCCCACTGTTTAGCAGGTTGGCGAAGGATCCATCAACCGATTAGAGCCCCATCAAGCGTACCTGCTGACGCTCTATGGGTCTTGGAACTAAACTAATGGACGCTAGAACTTCAATTAGAACAATTGGTGTATCCAATCCCTCCGGGTTTCGGTGTTTTGAATGCCGACTAAATACTCTAGCCGTGTTTGGTTATGCGTTTACCATAAAAACTGTTGACACATCAAGCAGG
This sequence comes from Aspergillus nanangensis, assembly GCA_015844325.1. NCBI lineage: Eukaryota > Fungi > Ascomycota > Eurotiomycetes > Eurotiales > Aspergillaceae > Aspergillus > Aspergillus nanangensis. The sequence continues at coordinate 334,251 of VCAU01000023.1, read as the reverse complement.
GGTGACTGATCATATGCTGATTTCACTCGCTGACCACCCATGACAGCCTCTGGATGCAAATACCCGGCCCAATGGGTCTAGTTTCTTTGTATTTGTAGGCTGGCCGCATGTTGTACTACTGTCGATTTTCGTAAAAGACCACCGTAGCACCAACTAGTTCGTGGCGAATCGGACATATTTCTTGCCGCCGTGGAGATTTAAAATCGTACGCTTGATGAAAGGGGTACTTACTACATAGTTACATACGTACAATACTGGTCGGGTCAATATTTCTGCCGATTGTTATACCTCTGGTCATCCCCTATTAAGCAGTCGTTTCATGGTGTTTCTCTTGTCATCGTTTTCCCATGCCAGTTTCCTAATTCTAGCAGATGTCAGTCAACACCCCTAGATTAAGGCTAAATCTAATTGTATATGCTCCATAGAGACTCAACATCTTCTAGAGTATATCCGAGAACGATGGAGATACCACGGCTATACTACAAAGATCTGATATTAGTAAAAATATATGATCTTTGGGTCCTATATGTACGCAAGGTCAATCTAAAATTGATGATTAACCAGTCTAAGTTGAAACGGTGACCAACCAGGCCCTTCTATGTACCTATATCTATGTTTATGTATAAGTGTGCCCGAATCCTCGTGATATCGGTACGTGGGCTGGTCAAGGGTTGAGGTTACAAGGTTGGGGTATATAACCAAGATATGCACAACATACTTAACCTTCCAGTACTCCTTTCCAAGTAGCAGATGTGCCACCGCCATACATAAAGACCCGAGAAGAACCATCAGTCCACTAAACAGCAATACTGCGCGGTAAGCAAATAAGTGGTTGTTGTAATCTTCGGAGGATGGCAGTGAATACTGTACCGCGCTCCCGCGACGACTCCACACAACTCATTCCCTCCCGAATCCCAATAACGGTCCATATGGATAGTGTGCATGTATGGACAGGCTACATAGCTAATTTTAGTGTAATATTTGAACTTTCGTTGTTGATCCTTGGGTGTATCCACATGGGGATACCGATGTATATCGCATAAGGTGGGGGTAGAGAGCAGCATCTAACTTTCGGCGGTCCGAGTCCGTAGTAAAGATGATTTAACATAGGGTGGCTGTACAGTATCTTTGTCGCAGAGTTGAATTTTCCCCAGGGCGACCTCTACCCTGCTCGAACTGATATGGCCTCATGTGTTTTTAATTCCTCCTACTCCTGAAACTGGGACACTTCCTCTTGTGGCGGTGGGGTTCTTTTTGGCTTTTCATACCAACCCATCAAGGCGAACCGGGTGTAATTAGGAGGATGAGAATAATATTATCACTAGCATATATTAACCTCATTTAAAATTACACATGCAATAATATTATCACATGCATAATAATAAACCCCAACAGTGTTACCACGGATTTAAGGAAATGTGATTTTGCTACTTTTGACAACCAGATGAGATAAGTTCTTATCCCGCGCAAGGAAAGACCAGGCTGCTATTATCTCCATAGTTTTACCATATCTTCTCGGATTTAGGGAATATTCAAAGAACCCATCAATCCTTCCCCCACCCAATGAATATACAGCCACCTCGGGTAATTTGTAGTCGTGCACAAGGAGGAAATAAATCAGGCTGAGCACCCTTTATAGTGCTGAAGGTGCGAATCGGCTAAGCCATGGAAATTCTGGCCCTTTCCTACTGTACCAGGTTTTTGCGGACGCGTTGTTGATTCTGGTAATGGTGGAAAGGGAAAACCTCCCTCGTCCTCATATGAGGGTGATGTGCTGTGCAGCATGCAATCTATGCTCGAGATCTCGTACCACTTCGATATCACGCGAATGCACGTCGATTAACCCAATTCTGCGAAACACCTTGGCCTCCTGGACGACTATCAAGGCGAAGGCGTAATACCACTCTTCGGGTGATAAGCCTGTTCCACTCCCGAGGTACAGGTAGAAATAGGGCATTCCTCTAGAATCGTCTGCGTTGTCGATATCCCAGTAAATGTTGAAGAGATTTGGTTTCAGGGTTGGCCATGTGTACTCTGGAATTACTCGACAGATTAAAGTCAGTTTTGCGCCTTTGGCTACTTGGATGAGGTCAGCAGTGATTACGCAATCAGACTGCAGCCTTGACTTGCAGCAAATAGCTATATGCCCATCTATTGACATCCAAGACCAGGTTGGTGCGCGGTTCGACCTCCACAAAGATGGGCGAAAACCAGCAACATTATACCATATCATCTGCTCCAAAAATCGACTGGCCCACGCACCGAAGACGCACTTGTCGTTCCAGGCTTCTTCAAGAGCTGTAACAATCCCGGAGATTGCTCGAGGTCTGTCCTTACGGTATGTGAGATTGCGGAATGTATACTGACGAACAAGCTCTGACCAAGATGCAGCTCTGTCCTGTGAACGGAACAATATTCGCGAAGAAGGTTGTTCGTCTTCGGGATATTTGATGTAGCTTGGAAAAAGGCGCCTAAACCCAAGGTTCTGGCAATGGAAAAGAACCTCATAAGGGCCGTAGAATAGTATTCGCCGAGCCAAGAGGGACTCTTGTAGAGCCCATCCCCTCTGAGCTAGAGGGTCAAGATTCCAACCAAAGTGAGCAAATCGGCATGGATGGCCGATCCGAATTTCACCAGTCGTGCCGTTCGGCAGCTGCACAGATAACGTAATGAAAGGGCTTTGTTTGCGAGGGCTCTTCAAATAACCTTCACCCACAGAGCTGGACGTTGTTGCTAGAATGGTCACTGTCGAGTTGCGAAATATATCTGCCATAGCCCCTATTTCTCTCATTATATCCTCATCGTCATCTTGAATGATACAGAGGGCATCAATCCACAAATATTGATATCCCAAGTCGCGAGTAGTTTGCACGGCGTCTTGGAGGGTTTGCGGTAGGGTGGTTATTGTAATACCCTTGTTCAGGTCTTCGATATTGTGCTTCAGTGCGACGAGTGGCTGATCGCCACCCCAACAATAACTCAAGGTAAGGTATTGACCAAAATCACCGGCTCCGTCTGGGGAATAAAGATTGACGGTTGGCGATTCCGCTCCTTGTACATTGATCACTCTGGTCGGAAGCTTAGGAGGGCTGGCAGACAGGCAATCAATATGGTGCGCTTGGCATTCCGAGATCATGGTCTTTGCCTTTTCAATTGTCCTGGATGACGCGACATCAAGCTCCGGTGGTCGACTCAATATCCACGATGCCGCTGGGTCGTCTATGCTCAATTACCATTAGTTATCTATATCATAGATTTGAATGCTGAGGTAAGGAAACGGGCTTATAGTGAATAAACATATCTCAAACCTTCGTAGGTAAATATGTCCAACTCATAATTGATGTCCCTAACCTCCTCAGAAAACTCAACAGAATGCAGATTAATCGAGAGCACATGCATGGGCGACTCGCCCGCAGAGCCTCGATGGAGACCGTTACATTTTGGTCGAGCTTGGATCCGAAGAACTATATTGACAAACTCCTCTCCGAAGGATCGTTTATACAGGCGGCTGCCTTTGAAACAGCCGAGTATTGCTCTACAGAGCGGGCAGCTGTCCTTCTCTTTCTTCTTTAGCGTGGCCAGATCAGAATGCAAAAATCCTTGGCGTTGCTCCAGCATACGACGGAAACCATCCACTGATAATGCAGTCTTGCAACGGTTACAGCAATTGCCCTCTATGTCGAAATCGGAGCAACGGTGCTGAAAATCCACCGTATCGAGATCCATTGCGGCCAACTCTGTTAGCGTGAAACCTATGTGACTTACACAGGTCCAAGCGTAAGAAGCTGTAATCCATAAACTCCAGGCAGTGCTTTGATGAAGGTAATATCTATGGGAACATACAATTTTTGCCTCGATGGGACTGAGGAGCGTCTCCAGAATCGCTGCATGTACCCAAAATCTTGAACCTTCTGGACTGACCAAAATGACTAGAAGTTTGGATTCAAAGACACTGGAGCCCATCAAAGTTCAGCTATTGTCTTTTTTTGGTTACCACATACTGGTCGGGGTGGGTCTCCATGCCTTCAGATTCTTGGATAGAGTTAATATGTTCCTCCTCCGCGGCGTTAGGCCAAGGTGTATGTCAGAGTTCCTGGTGGGGGCTGGACCAATATCATAGGATAGGAGATGAATGCCTATGGTTTATTCACTGTTTAAAGACGTTGGTAGGAATACCACCGGTTTCACTGGCACTGATATTTTGCCCCGCTTCACATCAGGTGTTTGCTTATCACCACGAGTGCTCGCTTATGTCCGCTATTACCGAATGAATAACAATATTAGTATTACATATCATTATAGCACCACTAATATTATCGATAGCCATTATTATGAAATATCAATATTATGTATGTTTTAATATCATGAAGGTCTACTGTAATATTCTGGTCTTTTAAAATTGCCTTCTAATATTTTATTCCTTTAATGTACTACCCTCGTTAATATTCGGCCCTTTCAATCCAAAGGTCCAGCCATGGCTTAGTGATCGACGAGATTCACTTGTTTCATTCTTGTACCCTGAGATACTTCTTCCTCGTTTCCGGGACCCCCTCTACTTTGTCATACAATGAAGAACTTGATGGACTGTTTCTGCTCTTGGTTTCATATTGCGCAGCCAGCTCGTCCCACGTGATTTCCTTGGGTGTTGGATAGAAAGAGGCCTGCATTCATTAGTACCTCGGAACGAGTTCAGGAATCCGGAGAAGCTCTACCAATTGTTCTTGTGAAGGTGGCAAGACCTTGCTCGGATTAAAAAGCACAATCTGCCCCTTATGTCTGAATCGAGTCATTACGTAGACATCGGCATCGCATTCTTGAGAAAACTCGAATGATTTAAAGAAAAGGTATTTTTCCGACGACAGCGTTGTTGCCGTTTGGATTGGCGGCTGTTAGTTTGATGGATCCAAATCTTTCGGCTTTGCTTTCCCATTCTGCCTGTTGATCACTTTTCTGGGTCTCAGTAGGGTACAAACAGACCTGTCTTTAGTTCCTTTGGAATGCCTTGTCTCTCTCCAAATACATAGATAGAATATTTGTGGAACCTGTCTGCTTTTCTTTCTTAGTATATGTTCTTAGTTTTGTTACAGTTACTGGCATCAGCAGATAGACCCTACTCAATCTATGCCATATAGCCAAGTCACGACAGCCGAGCAACACATTTGCAATGGCCCATTTTAAGATTATAAAAACTAATCCCTTATGGACTAGCGTCGGGCGCTAAAGAACATTACTAATATCACCTTCGCCTGTGGATTGGTTCTCGTTTCATGATATTTGAAGCTATAGCGATAGCTCCTGCTAGCCCTATGGGGCTAGCCACGTCACAAGTGCCCCTTGCTGAGCTGAAGAAATAATAATCTTGAGCCTCATAATCTGGTCGTTCCCTCTTGGGAATAAAAAAAAAACATTCTCTATAAACACCCAGCATGGGCTTCAAATTTGACCTAGACGGGGGCCGGCCCAGTGCAACCCTTACTATTGTTTATCTCATCGGTCTATGGATTGGATACCGCATCCTGATCGCCTGTTATAACATCTCACCTCTTCACCCTCTGTCCCGCTTCCCCGGCCCGAAACGAGCAGCTGCAAGCTATTTATACGAGGCATATTATGATTGGGTGTGTCTTGGGAGATACGGACATGAGATTCGTCGTATGCACGAGCGTTATGGTAAATTTGAAGCATTGCACATGAAAACGATAGTAGAAACTGGAAGAATCCACTCTAAATAATTACAATGAAAAAACCCCCCTCACAGGCCCAGTCGTTCGCATCAACCCAGACGAGCTTCACTGCTCCGATCCCTACTTCACCGACGAGATTTACGCCGGCCCCGGACGTGTCCGCGACAAATGGCAACATCAACTGAACACCGGCGGCGCCGGCCCCGTGTCCGTATCCGGGTTTTCCACCGTTCCTCATGAAGTGCATCGCATGCGCAAGGGGGCAGTCTCCAAGTTCTTTTCGCGGCAGCAGATGCTCAAACTCGAGGGGGAGGTTCATGAATTTGCCGAACTGGTCGTGACCAAAATGCTCCGGTCAGCCGGCAAAGAGCCCTTCGATGTTAAAGAAGCCTTCAACTGCTTTACTGCCGATATCATCTCGCAGTACGCCTTTGGTGAGCCCATGGGCTTCATTGCCCAGGAGGGATGGGAGCCGAACTTCACGACGTGGGTCAAGTCCTTCTTCAGGAGTGCGTATATGATGCGCCACAACGGGCTCGCCCGGAAGATGGCGCAGGTTCTCCCGATGTTGGCGGATTACATGGGTGAAGACATCAAGGCCGTCATGCACCAGATGAATGTCACCATTCCGGGATATATCCAGGCGGCGTTGAATGAACCCGACAATGGCAGGGTGTTCGCCGAGGTGGTGCAGTCCAAGGCGCTCCCTGAGTCGGAAAAGTCTCTCTACCGGCTTTCCGGGGAGGGCTTTGGGTTTCTTCTCGCCGGCACTGAGACAACGGCCGTAAGTGTTTTTGAGACCTTTTTGTGAATTCTTTTTCACTGAAAACAACCTCGCAGGCAATATTGACCGTCATTACATACCACCTCCTTGCTCAACCGAAGATCTATACGCGTTTGATGCAAGACATGCAGGGTGTCGACCCTGCTGCCCTCAAATGGACCGATCTCGAAAAACGGAGCTACCTCTGGGCTGTCATCCACGAGGCCCTTCGCATGATGCCCGGCGTTTCGCACAGATCCGCCAGAATCGCACGCGAGGAGGACCTAGTTTATAAGAGCCGAGATGGCAGTGTCGAGTGGATAATCCCGCGCGGCACTCCGATCGGCATGACTTCTATGATCAACCACTGGGATAAGGATCTCTTTCCGAGTCCCGATGAGTTTATCCCAGAGCGATGGCTGATCAACGGCCAGCCAAACTATAAACTGCAGAAGATGTTGATCGCGTTCGGGAAGGGGAGCCGCTCCTGTGTTGGTGAAAAGTAAGTCTGGTTTCTCTCTATTCTGGATCCATTCTAATTCTACTGTTTAGTTTGGCGTATTGTGAAGTTTATCTCATGGCGGCTATGATGGCCCTCCGCGTCATTCCTCGAGCCCGTCTGCACGAAACAACCCTGGAAGATATCTCGTATGATCATGATCTGATTGTGGTCCAGACGAAGAAGGGATCTATCTCGGTGCGTATCGCTATTTCATAGTGCGTTCATCATTCGAGTCGTACAGTTTATTTTGCCAGAGAGAGGAGGGGGGGAAGGATTTTGGACAAGATGATGCATGGTATTTGATTGATGTTTAGGTAGTAGCCGCGCTTTGTCATTCTTTTTGTTGCCTTTTTAAACACATCTGAGAATTAAAGGAAGGAGGGATACAAATGTACAAGTGTTGTCGAACGGTGGGTGGCACTATGATCAATAAGCTAAAATTCCACTAATTGGTGATTGTGTGACTTTCTGTATGTTCATGCCCTTCAATAGCAATAATATACAGCATTGTACATTGTTAAACATCCGATTCAATGTAACCTTTTTTTTTCCCAACTGATATGGACTTATCCTTCTCGCTTGACCAGTGCGACAGGAGCAATGAATTGAAATCGTCCACGGATCCAATAATAACCCGATGCAAATATGATAAGACCCAGGTACATAACTATACTCCAATTCATAGTCTGCCTCGTGACTTGGCTCCCCAGGGGAAAAAACGCAAAGACAAATATCGGTAGGAGAAATGCCATTGATGCAATGTTAATTGCCATGCCGAATGGGCCCAACGACCAACGGCGTGGGGGAAGGGGCTCTCCTCGGAAACGCTTGAGAAGGACACATCCGATAGACAGGATGTAGGCGGACATTAAAGAGGTGATTGTGAGAGATACGATGGCCTGCAAAGCTACTGGAGATCCGATGTTGATTAGAGAAAGGACCACGGTCACGGCTAGAGAGACGAGGACAGAGTTCAACGGGATGTTCCACCCAGGCGTAACCTAGGGAAGTTTAGCTTGGGTTCATAGGTCACCTATCTACCTACATAACCTACCTAGGTAGGTAGTATTGTAGGAGGTAGAATCTCGGGCACTGAGACTTACATAGGCAAAGAAGGCTGAAAATGGTAGTCCTTGATCTCTAGCGAAAGACCATAGCTGACGCGACGCGGTGGCTACTTCGGTGATGGTACTGGCTGTCAAGGCCACCACCAGGATGGCGGTCATAGTGTTGGTCGCCGCATAGTTGCCCGTCACGTTGTAGAAGATCTGAATGAATGGGTAGCCAGTTGGGCTGCTGAGAATATTGCTGACATCGCCCATGGTGAAACACAGTGTGATGATCATGATAAATCCGAGAATGCCATTGACCCCAACAGACGCCATCATCGCTTTTGGGAGAGTCTCAGACGCATCCTTGATTTCTTCTGCTGTTTCAACCCCTTAGCATGTGAATTCAAAGGGCCGGACCCGGGTTGTCACCTACACATGTGGACCGAACAATCGAATCCAATCATCGAGGTGATGGTGGTCGATAGTCCCACCAAGGTCGCAGTACCATCACTGTTCCATCCGCCTCCATTGTAGAATTCGGTAAAGACAGCGTGGGGGTTGTTTCGTGGCGCAAGAACCCACAGAGGAATGATAATTGCAAAGAGTCCCACGACATGGAGGATCAGGATTAGGGCTTCCACCATGGGAAGGTTTTTGGCCAGGAAGGTGTTGAAGAGAATGGAGAAGGTGGTGATGGCCACGACAAGAAGCGTTCCATGCCAACGTTGGAATTCATATGAGGAATCATTCAGCACGATGAGGCCCTGGATGATCGTGCCAGCCAGAAAGGCAATGGAGACGATAGCACACTGCCACCCCATCGCACAAAGCCACCCTGGGGTCCGTTAGCATTCGCATCTCTATGTAACCTCGCCCTGCGAAGAAACAACATTACCCGTGATGTAGCTAAGAAACTTTTGAGAGCTCCGCGGTGCAAACTCCGACACCCAGTGATACTGTCCGCCGGATGTTGGGGCCCTAGGGATGGCTTTATCAGCATTTCATTCCGAACCGAACAAGGCGATAGACTAGTAACTCACATTGATGCCATCTCCGCGATGCTGGCGAACACAAGCGTAAACCCTGCCGAGACAATGATAAACCCCCAGATGAGTCCAGCAGTGCCACCATTTGTTAACCCCGAAGACAACAGTCTAGTCGATATGTCAGTTGCACCATGGCCACATGGCTATCTGACAAGACACATACGTCAAAATGACTTCCCACGTGGCAATCAAGGTGCACCCAAAGCCAACAATTGAGATGAAGCGGAAATTTCTCTTTTTGTTCCCCCCTAGTAGTTAGAACCCGAACAATTCGTTTGTCAAGCCGATGTAGATTTTGAAAAAAGAAGAAGAAGAAGAAAAACCAACCCTGAGAACTTGGACTCGACCCAAAACGCTCATATCACGCTGGTCTGCCACGGTGCCCATATACTTGGGAGCGACAAGACCCTTCCTGCCATATTCAGCATTACCAGCCCCATCAACCCAGACCTGGGCTTCATTTTTGCCGGTGAATTGGGCGTCGTGCGAAGCCATCATCAATCAACAAGTACAAGATTGCGGCAAGTCGTGCTTATTCGGAGAAGTCAGGAGGAGGGGGGTTGCACCACAAGTCACCGGTGAATGCGCAAACATTCGTACTACTGGGAAACATAAAACTGGCCGTTGGACCAGGAAAAATCCCCCCGAATTACTGTTGATATGAGAAGATAGATGCCTTCTTCCATGGACGATCGAGATCACGCAACCACCGCCACGGTGAAGAGAAGACCATGTGGGAGGACAGGCAGCATTTGAAAAAAAAAAAAAAAAAAAACAGCCAGGAAAAAAAAAACCCCCAAAAAAAGGGCCGAAGAACGAGTAGGCTCTAATCCCTGTTAATGATTTCGTGGGATGGGTGACGATGGCCCACTTGGACTTGCTTTTTTCTAGTGGAGTTTAATCCAGCACCTTGCATGAAGGTTGGTTCGAAGGGATAGAGAGAATGTTGACGATGTTGACGATGAGGATGATTAGCATGATTCAATCCCCCCCAAACTTTGATGAAATCACCAAAACAGAAGGGAAAAAAAAAGAAGAAAAAAAACCAAATAAAAACAAAGAGAGATTTGCCCCAAAAAAAACCCCCAACCCAATCGAAACCATCCCACGTTGGATTTTCTATTGTTTGCCAGGACTTCTTGTGTGACGTTCAGCCGCAGGTCGATGGGGATTAACTGCGCTGTTCGCGTCAGATGAACTCGCACGAGGGAATTAAAATCCAGACCCAAAATGATTTCGATCACGAGTTGGGGTTGTTCAATAAAGTCTGTCCTTTTTCCGGCCAATAATCATAATGCGCATCCCTTTCATTCTCGAGGTATGTGGGACAAAACGAGAACATACCGCTTCTCTCCTCGCGTCCCCCAACTTGTATCACATCCACATGGGATCAAACAAGGCAGAGGGTTCGTTGGGAAGTTCGTTCGCCTCGTGGAGCTTTCATTTTATTTGGTTTTATTTTGATTTTGATTTTATTAATTTTTTTTCCCCCTTGGTTGGTGTCTCTCTCCATCAATCTTTGTCTCATCTGATTGGCGTCGATCATGTTTGCTGCAGGGTACACAATGCTGTCAGCCACGATAATACTAGGAAATGCCAATAATCATATCCCTGCCAAAAAAAAAACTGAAGGAGGGTTTCTTTTTCGTGTCTATCTATCTGTCTGGTTTAAATCATAATCCCCATGGGACAGACACGAAGAATCCATCTCATCCATACCTACCTCATACCTAATAATCTAATCTAATATATAATATCGGGGATGACCCTCTGGTTGGGCTTCCTCGCAGACTGGTCTGTCTGGTCATGGGCACGCATGTTCCCCCAGGGTATTCTCCACCATTCCAGGTGGTAGATGAGAACCATCATGGGGCGTGGATTATTATCACTGCAGCCCTAGGGTTGGTGATCTCCCTGGTCAGCTTGTCCATTCGACTTTATGTCCGACTCGTCCTGAACCCTCCTTTGGCATATGATGACTTCGTTCTGCTGGGAGCCACGGTAAGCTCAAGATAGAATCTGTTGTTTCTATATTCCTTCGAAGTCCAGTTCCTGATGAACCGACGGGGGGAAAAAACAGGGCATTGCAATTATTCAGTCCTCCTTGCTGTTCGGTGCTGTGTCGATAGGATTCGGCACCTCCATCGATCTTCTAGAGAACGACGCTCGAATCCAGCGGATTCAAACAGTATGTGAACCCAACATTTCAATAACTATCTAACTATAACTAAACTCACCCTCTTCTTCAGCTGGTCAGCGTCAGCAATCTCCTCTTTCTCATCACCATCTACGTCTGCAAATGCTGTGTCATCGGCATCCACCTCCGCCTCACCCCCCAGAAATGGCACAACCGCTTTTCCTGGGCCACCCTGGCCCTATGCTCCGCCTGGATAATCACCGCCGTCTGTCTCGTCGCCATCAATTGCGAGTTCAATCGACCCTGGGTGAAACCACTGGGACACTGTCCCGACGTAGTAGGTTCTACTTACTCCCTTTCACGTCGCAACGGAAACCCTAATTAATGGTATCCCAGATTGAACGATGGAAATTCATCGTCGCAATGGACATCCTCACCGAACTGATCCTTTTTGGCCTCGCCGTCGTTCTCCTAGCGGGACTCTTCATGCCTCTCAAACGCAAACTCACCATCGGCTTTGCATTTTTCTTCCGACTTCCGTATGTTCCGTTCCTTTCTCTCCTCCCTTACACATTACAACCCTAACCCTAAAAAAAACCCCCCCGTGTAAAAACAATAATACTGAAAACTCACCATACCCCACCTACAGTCTGATCATGTTCTCCATATTCAACGTCTACACCCTCGCCAAAATCTTCAACAAAGATAACCCCACCCTCTCAGCCGTCGGCCCCATCATCTGGTCCCAGGTCGAGCTGAACTACGCCCTCATCACGTGCAGCGTATTTTGTCTCCGCCCGTTCATGGCCGCCGTGAGTACCAACTACGGCACAGCCGGGGACTCGACGCTGGAAAGCAGTTCTACGTCGCGGACGCCCAAAACCAAGTCTGGGTCTGGATCGGGATCGGGGACAAGGGCTCGAGCGGCCGGAGTCGCGCAGGAAGAAAAATGGGGATCCAATGTCCGGCGGATGGAGAGGGGGTTCTTGAAATTGCATAGTCGGTTGCGGAGCGAGGACACGGGTGGTGGTGGTGGTGGTGGCCGCCGGTCGTCGGGGCCAGAGCCGGTGATGGGTAAGGATGATGACGAGGCGATTGAGTTGGCGGAAAGAAGAAGGGGGACGGGGCCGCAGAGTTCGGGGAGTGATGGGAGTAGGAAGATGATTATTCGGAAGGATGTACAGTACTCGGTCGAGTACAAGAAGAAGAAGCCGGACGGGGAGGTGCATAGTGAGACGGAATATTGGGATCGGTATTTGGACCAGAGGCCGTGATCAATCATACTGAAAGGTTTCTTTAATTGGGTGCCTTTGGAAGAACAACTAGAGACTGTCGGTTCTGGGATCGATCAATCAAGCTGTGATATATGATCATCTGGTTGAGATCTGTATATTTTACATTAGTGGGTTTGCTTTTCCCTTTCATCTATATAACCGCCAACCATGTTCTCCCAGTCCATATAACCCCCCCCACCCCCCATTACGCCAGGAAATAAAATAAAAACAACTTTATAAGAAACGACCAGAATTAAGTCAAGCAGCAGTTGGGCGCCTGAACGGGTGTGCTTCGGTATTCCTGCATATTATTAGCGTACTGGTTGCAGGAAAGGCAATCATGTATCACTTACAGCACATATTCGTCTAAGCTAACCAGATCAGGCTCGGAAAAGATTAGATAGAAATACTTCAACGTCTCAGCGAGCCAGAAACTCTCCATGTAATCCAGCTGCTCCGTATGGGGGTCGCGGACGTCATCAATGGCGGCATGCGCGAACTCCGTCCGGGTCATCTTTTCGATGTTGCGGAACATCCGCCAAGCAGCATCTTGCAACTCTTGGTCACCTGTAATTCGATACATAATGAAGACCGACTCAATGGCTTCAGGCCTGGAACGGGAGTTAGCATTTAACTGCAAAAGCAAAGCAAGCGTCTCACGCATATGACCCGACATTTCCCGACATACCTAAGTTTGTATTGGGCATCCGCAATCTGTGTTACCCCCGGAGGTAACCCATGCTTTTGAATGAGTGATTTGGCCATGCCGGTCAGATCCTCAAGCTGGGCTCCCTTGGCTAACCGGTCGCGAACATCCTTGTACCACTTCTTCTCTTCCCACGGGCAACTTTCCAGATGCTTACATGGGCTGATATACATAATTTCCGGCATAATCCCCGTGGGCATGATATCATATCCCCAGATGCAACCATCGGTCAGCTTTCGTGCAATGGACAATTCGTCTGGGCGGTCGAACACTTTAGCACCAATTCCAACAGTCCCCCCAAGGAAACATTTCAGGTGTTCGACCTGTGGCTCCAAGGTTTCTCTGCCGGGAGATAACGTGGCTTGGATGTTGCCCGGGAAATAAACTTCTTTCCCATCCCTGGTCATTGCGCGGAACAGCAGCCGCTTCTTGATCGGATCCATCGCCGCGTCGTACATTTTGCGATATTGTTTGGTCTGGGCACCTAACAGCATGTGTTCTTTGGGAAGATATTCGTAAGCCGAGTCGGCCATTCCTCCAACGGAGAACCGAGGATCAGGGAATGACATGTCTTGCGCATTGACAAACAATGGCCATAGCCCTGGAACCCTGGTTTTCTTTTGGGCATCCTCCATTTCATCCGCAATCCTTTGGATAGCATCAAAATACTTGGGGTCTTTTGTAAGTTGCGTCATCCTCGTGAATTCTAGGTTCAGAGACCCTAGTTCCGCCAGGATTGTGTTCCTACTCGGCTCGATACCCAGTCCTTCTGCAGATCTAAACATATTTAGTATTCCTCGCCCTTTGTTAAGATGCGATCATAGGATCAATCATACCGGGTCCACTCCCATCTTGACTGAGGCATTCTATTACGGGTGTCAAAAGATGCATATACGAAATCCGCAACCTCGGTCGCCTTCTTTAGAAGAATCGGATATGTTCCATTGGTCAAATCATAAGCGCCCAAGAATCCCCCCAAGTAGCGAATGTTTGTCTCAAAGATGTTGATCTGAGTTGCGTGGGTTGTTGAGAAGTCGATGTGCTCAATTGCCTTGAGCGCTTCTTCAAACTCATCCATCAACCCCATAATGACCAGCGAATCAAGCGAATCAACCAGGGTAGCTGCCCACCCCGCAAACGTTTCCCGCGTATCCCCACTGAGAGGCGACAGCTCGTCATGCATCCATGCATGCTTCCGGTATCCATTCCATGCGTGTGTGAATGCCTCCTTGACAGCTTTCTGTCTCTTCACTCTTTGTCTTCGACCCCACCACGATTCGGGGGGAAAATCGTACTGGATTTGGGGAATAGGCGAGGGCGCGGCGGTGGGAAGAGGGATATATTCGGAGACAGGATATTTCTCTGACTTTTTGGTGAAATGAAGACGACCATCGTTCGCTTGATCTGGTGTATCGGGGGACTCCGTACGTTCGTTGACAGATGGCGATTCCGCACCAGGCGGGAGATTAGCGAAAAGAAAGTACGTAAGACATATTAGAATGATAGTTGGTAGGGCATAGCTCTTCCGCACACAGAGCATTGTGAAAATCGAAGTGAAGGACCAAAATGAAACAAGGGGTGGTGGAAAGAAAGAGAGGGAACAGAGCTGTTAGCTAACAGCCCCAATGCAATAATTAAGAGTGAAAAAGAGGCGTAAATGAGTGTTGATACAGCATGTCGTTGCAAAATCAGAAGCTGATTTCGCATGGATGAAGCTGCAGAAAGGGAGTGAAGTGCGAAAGAATCGAATCTTTCAGATTGACCATGATGACATTCTCCAACAAGGGGAAAATGGCCACAACATTACCCCGTGCATGTGGAGAGAAACAAAAGGCAAAAAAAGGGCCCCAGTGATCGCCGATGGGCCGGCCGTTTCCGTCATGTTGATTGGCATTGGGTTGGAGGAGGATGGTCAGGAATCTTGCCTGGTGAGGGCTGGCCGTCATTTCGAACATTCATGGTAATGATTGGCATGCTGAGCGCAGGAAGATCGCGTGGTTGCGGTCCCTTCCCGTTGCCAGGAGAAGGAGATCATTGGTGATGTATATAAATTGATCGGAGCATTGCGTAATCGAGTGGTCCCTGGTACACCCTGGGCGCACTAGAGATCTAGGAGAAAGTCAAGTCTGGGCCTGGAGTGGAGAAGGCCTTGCTATTCTTAACCTGACATTGGAGGCTAACTGGTTTAAGGGGCTCCTGTTGGTCTCAGCCTCTATCGTCCCGCCTCTTGGCGATTATATGAAAATGGGAAAAGAATGTGTCATGATGGGCCAATCAATGTTAACCAAGAAATGCCTGGCTTATAGGTTTCCCTATTTCTCCAAGAATCTCCAAGAAATATGGCTAACAGAGACGAAAGGGAGATTAGTGTGAAATCCCGGTGGTATGTGAAGTTGTTCCTGCTTCCGCCATGACCAAAACAAAAGAACGAGAGGCCGAGAATGACGACGAAAGTACAGCGTGTTTGCGGTGTTTGCATCCCCCCCAACCACTCCAACTCCGTCAATGGGAAAATATCCCAGACAATAATGGCCTCACTTCACGACTAACACACCACAATCTATATTCCTACTCCAGCCTGTTCTGTTACTATATATCATCAGCTTCGTATGGCAATCACTAATCTCCTATGTTCCCCCTGGAACCATGCATCCAAATGCACTAACTTCAACATTGTTATCAGATTCTTCTTGGTTACATTCTGCCATGATACAACCTGAATTATAAATTTATGTAGTCTTCACTTACGTCTTGCTTCAACATCTTCAAAGAAATCACAAATTTCTTTCCCCTGCTATTGAATATCTATTATCGATGATCAATTTCTCTTTCTGTTATTTCTCAAATTGAAGTATTGAACCCGATCATAAACACGATGCCTATCACAGGGTACACCTCCCAACCTAACTTCATCCCACTCAAACTAACCAGACCAGTGTCTTCTTCATTCCCTCCAACCCCAACGCCTCAACTGTTCTCTCGACAGTAACAGAGCGTCTGCACTCCAACTTAGCGGACGAGCCTGTTCCCATCGGCCGCTGGGCTCTAGAACACAAGCTTATGCGCGACACACCATCATGCCTACCAGCATCTACTTCCGAACGACCCGCAAATCCCCGCTACATGCAATTTCTCTCTCTAAGCTACTGCCCCAACCATGGGTTCATCTATACATCTAATCCGGAGAAAGGGACTCCTCAACTTCACCAGCACCAGCAACAGCAACAGCAACAACACACACCCATCCCAGGCCCAGGTGCTCCCGGGCAAATGCCCACGCTAACACCCGGTAGTGGAGGGGTCAATGTAGATTCAACTGCGCCTCTTGGAATGGTAATGACAACGGTGCCGCTACCGTCGTGTGCGACGCTCTTCCAACATTTCGTCTACGCTTGTCAACCGTTCTGGTGTCATCGACACACCGTCACAGTGCCCGGGGGCATGGTCTACGATGTCGGGGATTTTCGGGTGCGGGTAGGTGATGTACGGCAGTCGCAGCCTACGGGCAGGGTACGGGGCACGGTTGTTGAGATTGAGTGGCGGGGGCCATCGGTGGTGGCATCGATTACGGCGCAGTACACCCAGCAACAACGCCTGACAGCTCATTTTGAAGATACAGGTGGTGTCGCTGAGGATGATGACTCGGGGATCGACGTTTTGTTTGCTGCGGCGATTGAGGATGCGGATATTGATGCGGAGTACGCGACCACCGCCGTACTGATCCGCGAGTTCTGGTCTCGATTGGGTATCGAAGGGGCACGGGAAGCCATCCTGGTTCCCGACGTTGGAAAGGAAGTCAAGGAGCAGCTGCGGAGGTTGAAGATGCAAGCGGATCATAAACCCTCGCGGATGGCTGATGGGGAGGGGAGTGGGCAACCAAAGGAGGAGGACCCTGATCCGGATGCTGGAGTTGATGTGGCGAGGCAGTTTATGGAGATTTTGAGATTCAACCGCTGAGATGACAGAATCACACCACCGAATGAGAGGGTTTCATCACTGGCTCCAGTTTGGATTCCGCGCTGTGCTAGGTTGTAATTAGGACTAGGGATTTGTTGGATAGACAAGAAAATGTCGCGAATGGAAAATAAGGCCTTTGAGGTGGTAAAGACCATCAGGGCGAAAAAAAAAAAAAATTAGGACACGCAATTGCGAAGGCCATTCAGTCAAATTTCCATCATGTGCAGCCGGTTCTGCTACGAGTAATCATCGGACAAGGGCTAAAGACACAGATTGTGGAACGCGCAAGGGAGAATTGAGACAAAATATGAACAATCGAAGAGAACGCAATCAAGATGAGGGTAAAACGGGGATGGTGAGCTTCATGCCAAGCAATGGAGCTCGATCAAGCCAAGAGATGTTTGGCACCTTGAAATCTTCTCGCCTAACGTCGAAGATTCTCCGACTCTACTCTGCCCACCCAAAGAAGCCAAACACAACAGGCAGTCGGAACAGCTATAAACAGCTGCAGTCAAGCGAGGGAAGACTACAGGCACAGAAAGTAATGGGTACTGATGCAACGAATCATTTGCTCCCATTCTCTCACTAACACGCGCAATGAAAAAAAAAATTACATGGCAAAGGCGTTTATTTTTGCATCATCAGCTGTACGAACTCGTTGTCTAGAAGGAAATTCAGGTCAGTATGCTATCGTCGCGTAAAGAATTGGAGGATGCGGGCCATACAGTCGATACGGCCGTCACCGTCCTGATCCGCCTCACGGATCATCTCATCAACTTCATCATCAGTGAGCTTCTCGCCGATGGAGGTCATGACGTGACGCAGTT
Source organism: Aspergillus nanangensis (assembly GCA_015844325.1). Classification (NCBI taxonomy): domain Eukaryota; kingdom Fungi; phylum Ascomycota; class Eurotiomycetes; order Eurotiales; family Aspergillaceae; genus Aspergillus; species Aspergillus nanangensis. Next base: position 316,303 of record VCAU01000023.1, on the reverse strand, counting down.
CAGCGGCCGAGATGAAGCCGTTGTTGTCGCGATCAAAGACCTTGAACGCTTCCCGGATCTCCTCCTCGGAATCGGTATCCTTCATCTTACGAGCCATCATTGTGAGGAACTCTGGTCAAGGTCAATAATGTATTCTTTCAGCGGTCGGGTTTCTATTGGATTGGACGCATCGCATACCGGGGAAGTCAATGGTGCCGTTGTTGTCGGCATCAACCTCGTTGATCATGTCCTGGAGCTCCGACTCGGAGGGGTTCTGGCCCAAAGAGCGCATGACGGTTCCCAGCTCCTTGGTGGTGATCTGGCCTGCAGATGGGGTGTTAGACCTGGAGAAAAGAAGAGAGCGCGTATTTGCCCGTAATTCGCCGATAGGGCCTCCAGTTTGGTCACAGCAAGAGACATTGGCAAGGGAATGTACTAACCATCACCATCCTTGTCCTGTGTATAGGGAAATCCGAGGTCAGCTTCGCTTCTCTTCCACCAAAACAAACACGGGGATACAAGACTGGTAGGGGGTTGGAGGATATCATCTGGGGACTTACAAAGAGGGAGAACGCCTCCTTATACTCGGAAACCTGCTCTTCAGTCAAAGAATCGGCCTAGAAAATAGGATGTCAGTAATGCTGCATTCATCATAACCAGCAGATTTGCCCCGCACAGTGGGGTGTTTCCAATAGGACTAGAGGACGAGAAGTGATTCAAGAGAGCAACTTGCCATGATGAATGTGAAGTGAGAAAATGGATGGAAAAGGGTGAAAAATTGGTGGTGGGGTTTCGAGATGAGGAATGTAGAGGAATACGAGGCAGATGAAGGAGTTGAGGAGGAGAGGCGTGATGTTTAGCTTAGTGGGGGGAAATGAAGAGGAGGGAGGAGTTGGTGGTTAAGGGGAAAGTTGCTCTGTACGTAACAAGAGGTCCTTCTGCGGCTGTTGGGCTCCTAAAATGATTCGATAATACCCCTTGTATACTGTATTAATACCGACCTTCCTCGTCATGGTGCCTTACTAGGCGGTCACGTTCTGCCGAAACGCCTTACGCGTGCCTTGACCATCTTTCAGCCGTCAGCTGAATGTTTTAAATTTAGGTAACACGGTAGCCTCTCTAATAAGAATAATAATAATAATAGCAGAATGGAGGTACCTAGTTACCTACTAATAATACCCAATTAACTAGGTACCTAGATATACCCTTATCATGTTCGCTGATGTTCTAATGTTTTTATCTTACATCCTCCCCTTGTCTGTGTTGTACTTTCCTCTTAGGGCTGACGACGCCGCCTCCTCGTGGATCCCGGCACCAGGACAGATTCAAGAAAGCTTCAAGTCTAGGTCTGGTCTGTGGGAGTAAGGCTAACGGGCGGCAATTTCAGGTACATACCAAGAACACAGTCCCTAACTTAGTAGAATGGGAATAATTTTTAGTACAGGGATTACATAGGTGCTTTAACTATCAACTTCAAGAGGCAATCTTGCAGTCTGCAGCTAAGCTGCAGTTCAACATAGGGATATCTGGTACAGCCCTAGGTCTACGTAGGTAGGAGGTAGGTAGGTAGGTAGTAATGATATATGATAGGATCTACCTATCTACCTGACATAGTAATGGAGCGAGAAAATGTATGTAGGTAGTTTTTCCATTATGATGGGGTGGTTGACTTGAATATCTTGTTATGAGAATTAAAAATAATAATAGGAATAATTTAACTGAATCCTGGTAATAATAATAATGATGATGATAATGCTAAGAAAAATGGACGAGAATGGCGCTAATCCCGACGGAGGCTACACTTCACGTGGTAAGGAAGGCAGCAGGCTGTCGGAGCCGAAATACGTAGTGGTCGTTATCACTCATCTTAATTCCTGCCCTTGCGACACATACTCCGCACAACTTCACTCCCCTTTATTCCCTCTACCAATGCTCCTCCTAATTGACTTCGCCTTCAATCGACTATCCTAACAACCTCCTCATCTCCCCAAGACTCCTACCTTGGTTAATGATGATCACCGCGGCAGCCTAGAGGACAACTCCGTCGCAACCAACGTCACTCATCCCCGACAACACGCCTTCCCTCCCCCTTCATCATGTGGCGGGATCGCACAAACCTGTAAGCTCCCCCAAGTTCATCTATGCTGCTCATATTCAAAGGATGCGAAGCTTATACTTCTTTCGACACATAGCTACATCTCCTACCGCCAATCATTCACTCACCATCCCGCCAAGAAGCCACATTATAATGGCTTCTCCGACTCCCTCTCCCAGCCCGAAGAGAGCCGCCGGCTTATCTCCGATTCGACCGGTCTCGACGATGACGGGGATGCAATCATCGAAATGGATATCCTCCCTCCGCGTTGGGTCGATGTACAGGATGAGGTGACGGAATTGCTCGCCGACATTGCAACAAAGTCATCCCAGCTCGATAAACTCCACCACAAGCACCTGCTCCCGGGATTTGGGGATGAGGAGCCCCGTAAACAAGAAGAAGTCGTCATCGAGCGGCTCACTCAGGAGATTACGCGCGCATTCCATGAATGTCAGAAGGCGGTCCAGAAGATCGAGACGATGGTCCGTGAGGCCAAGCAGCAGGGCGGAGTCAGCAGCGGCGATGAAACAATGGCCAAAAACATTCAGATCTCGCTGGCCTCGAGGGTTCAAGAGGCGAGTGCTCGATTTAGGAAGAAACAGAGCACATACTTGAAGAGTGAGGCCGCCCTAAATTCCTTTGCATAGACCGCAATCTAACTGGGATCTCTATAGAATTACGAGGACTTGAAAGCGGAGCGCCCTCCTTTGATCGCTCACCGACTCCAGTACAAAACCCCTATATGGACCCATCACTAATGGAATCGGATGCGGACAAATCGTTTTCACAAACTACCCTTATGCAAGCGTCTCAACGACTCACCGGTCAAAATGACGCTGCGATAATGCAACGGGAGAGGGAGATCAATGATATCGCCAAGGGAATTATCGAACTGTCGGATATTTTCCGGGAGTTGCAAACCATGGTCATTGACCAAGGGACGATGCTGGACCGAATAGACTATAACGTGGAAAAAATGGGCACCGAGGTCAAGGCCGCTGACAAGGAGCTAAAAACAGTACGTTCCATCTTTGCTCTGGTGCAACCAGAAAGCAACCCCTGCTCTAACTATTTCTAGGCCACGAACTATCAACGACGCACTGTTAAACGAAAAGTTCTCCTCCTCTTGATCATCCTGGTCGCGGGGATGTTCATCCTGCTGTTGGTCAAACCAAGTAGACAAAGCTCTCCTGAAACACCACCACCCCCTTCGACAGACCAACCCCCGGAACAGGCGCCTGTCCTTTTACCTCGAACATTTGATACTGTATATCGTCGACGGAGACGCCCAAACTCAATTCCACTAGGGGGGCGAGGGAGGGATCCCGACATATATCGATAATCTGTTGAGATACCATGCCATGATAGTAATAATATAATTCCGTGATACGAGGCCATGTCGTCATGCTTCAACCATATTCTCCAATGTACTATATAGCAAGGTGACCATCCACTGCGCCCAGGAACTTTAACCTGAATCGCTGTCCCCAACAATCCTACCGAACACTAGCAAGCGGCATCAAACTGGATCATAATTTCCTCCCCTTTAACTCTCGAATTGAACCACTCTAGGATCCGAATTTCATCATCCACAACCTTAGCTCCCTGCAGTATATTGGCTTGGGCCACCTTGATAGTTGCCCAGGTCAGCTCTGCATTTCCTAAATTTTGTGCAATACAGGCTCTCGTTCCTTTCCCAAACGCAAAGAAGTTATTCAGCATGGCATCTGTTGGCTGCATCCATCGGTCAGGCAGAAACCGGTGCGCATCTGGAAATACATTCTCATCCTGGTGCACCTCAAATGCAGCTACACCGACACTCGTGCCGGCAGGAAAATGATGATCTTTGTACGTCCATCCTCCAGCAGGAACAAGCCGGGGCAGTCGTATTGGGTTCGCCCATGACAGTCGGAGCGCTTCGCGGACGACCCCGCGAAGGTAGACGCATGTTGTTAGGTCTTCGTTGCGAGCGGTGCTAGCCTCAAGTTCCTGGCGAAGACGGGTGTATCTATGTCGGGTTGAACCCCATGGCAGTCAGCGCACTTGAGTCTAATCAAGTCCTAGAATATAGACAAAAAAATATACATTTCGGGGTTCCTCGCAAGGTTCCATAGAATGGTTGCCATATTCATACCCGTCGAGTCTGTGCCAGCGAAGCAAGCATCTTTCAACTCAATCCGTGACTGTTCCTGTGATATGTTCCTCGCCAGTAGCCGACTTTGGTAACTGCCGCTCTTTGGGACCGCTCTCTTCACAAGACCGCTCGTATACCCATCTATGATTTCAAATGCACTCCTTGTCTTCTTGGTCATATTCCAGTTATCCATGACTTCCACTAGCGAGTCTCCAATTCTCCCAAGGACCAGATTGAACACTGCCCCAACACCAACATACGCATCCACGAATGGCGACGCGGACATCGTTGTCGAGGTCTCTGCGATCGCACCATATCGCTCTTGGAATAGGTATGTACTTACTGCGTCGATGGCCATTGACCGCGCGAAATTGAGCACATTGACCGGTTTTCCGGTGCGGGCTTCCAACTGCAGTCGTGCAACGAAATCATCAAAGACCTCTGCCAAAGTCGGTTCGGATTGGCGGATGGAATTGGTCGAGAATAGCGGCGCAACGGCTTTGGCCCGACTCGCGCGATCCGGTAATGTCAATGTCGAGAAGATGGTCGAGTGGCCATCGATGTCAAATTTGGAGTATGCGGGAGTTTTCGCAAACCCTCCGCGGGCGACATAAATGGGTTCAATGGCGTCGCCATCTGCGATGTCGACTTCGTTGGGTGCTACTCGGAGGACAGGGCCATAGCGCTTGTGTAGCTTTGATACGGTGGTGCATTCATCACCGATAAAGGTGTGGTAGGCGAGCCAGAGCGATGTTCCAGCGGCGATCTTGGGACCAGGGACTTTGGATAGGGGATGCAAGTATACTCGGTAAATGAATTTGAAGACAGCTGATGTTATCAGATACGCGAGCGGCGACACCAACCCGAGAAGGATTAGGCTTCGTCCATCTAGGTCGTCAGTTATAAGAGACATGAATGGCATGATCCAAGTTAATCGTTTGTCGACGACCACAAAAAAGGTTATCCTGGCGGGGTATTTATTGCATTACGTGGTGAAATTACACCTTGCAGCATCGGAGTCTTTTTGTGCTGTCGGACTCGCCGATATCCAACCCATCGTGATTGGAGGATATGAAGTAAATTTAGGGCCCCTCGGAAACTTGCCTATCAACACTATCAACACCACGATATCTGATATCAATCGGAATGTCTGATACGCCGTGAACTCGGTGGAGTATAAAACACGCCCCAGAAACCATGCTTGCAAAAACTATTTGGTATATTCTATCACGACCTCTTTAGCGCATGCCCACAAAATGCCCAGCCAACATGTTTTTGAGACAGCCACCGACGAGGACCTGACCCTCGAAAAGTTGGGATACCACCAAAGTAATGAATCAGCTCAATTGAAGCTGGCCATATGCTAATACGGTAGTTCAACAGAGTTCAAAAGATCTTACAGTCTTCTGGATATGATCGGATTCAGCTTCAGCATTGTGACCTGGTACGCTCTTTAGTTCGACACGAGCGTTTATAGTCTAACGGAAAGTAGTTGGACGGCACTCAGCGGTGTGTTTATTGTTGGCGTCAATGCCGGAGGCCCTCCTGTGATGATCTTTGGGTGGATTGGCGTCTGCGTTGTCACAATGGCCATCGCTCTCTCCATGGCCGAAATGTGCTCGAAATGGCCAGTCGCCGGGGGCCAGTACTCCTGGGTCGCGTTACTCGCACCCCCACGAATATCTCGGCCGTTGTCGTATATCACAGGATGGTTCATGCTCACAGGTATATTATCCAGCCGACTGACTCTTACCATATACCTGACTCCTCCCAGGGATCCTTGCGATGGGTGCCGTAAACAACTTCATCACATCAAACTTCATCCTCGGCCAAGCAAACCTTGTCTTTCCATCCTTTACAATCGAGCGCTGGCACACAGTGCTAGTAGCCTGGCTTGTTGCCCTCGTTGCATTGGGTGTGAACCTCAGCGCACCCCATCTCCTCAACCGTCTCACGCGGTTCATCCTCTTCTGGAACATCGGAAGCTTTGTCATTGTTACCGTTACAATCTTAGTTACTAACAAAAATAAACAGCCAGCCTCTTTTGTGTTTCAAGATTTCCAAAACTTCACCGGCTGGGGCAGCTCCATGGCCGTCATCATCGGCATTCTCCAAAGCTTCTTCGGCATGTGCTGCTACGATGCCGCCAGCCACATGACAGAAGAGATGACCCATGCATCTCGCGACGCTCCACGCGCTATTATAATGTCTGTGGGCCTCGGTGCAGTAACGGGACTTGTCTTCCTCATCGCCTTATGCTTTTGTATTGGTAATATCGACGAGACTGCTGCATCGAGTACCGGAGTCCCTGTTATCCAGATCTTTTACGACTCCACACACAGTAAGGTCGGGGCCTGTTTCCTGGCAAGTCTAATGACAGTGATCTGCCTTTTTGCGTCGATTAGCTTGCTAACAGAGGGCTCGCGGTCTCTATACGCCTTTGCACGGGACCACGGGCTACCGTTCTCAAGAACACTGGCGACGGTTCATAAGAAGCGGAAAGTTCCAGTATATGCGATCCTTGTATCGATTATAGTACAAATCGCCCTGAGCGCGATTTACTTTGGCACGGTGACAGGGTTTGAGACCGTGATTTCCATCGCGACGACTGGGTTCTGTGAGTTAGGATTATACGCACTCATTGCCGTCAAGAGATCTCGAGTATGCTAATAGAAACAACCAACGCCATTCTGACAGATGTCTCCTACTCGCTTCCTTTGCTTTCGCGACTGTTGGGATATGTCTCTGGCCATATGACCACCTCTTTCGATAGCCCATATTCTCTTCCGATACCCATCTCGCTAGCGCTGAATGCGGTGGGCCTTGTGTTCCTTCTCTTTGCGTCTATCACCTTCAACTTCCCGTCCGATTACCCGGTCACTCACGAGTCTATGAATTATACATCTGCAGCAATCGGAGTGATCGGGCTTCTGAGTCTGGTGACTTGGGCCACAACTGGTCGGAAACGGTTCACAGGGCCTTTGGATGTTAGGGGTTTATTGGTGGATGGTGTAAGTCCGGAAGTGGAAGCTGATTTCAACTGTTCACCTTCCAATATGACCGAGAAAGTTAAATGAGATTGCAGTCTTGCGCATATGGAAAATATGATCTATGCGATCGAAATAATATAAACAAAGTGGGTGAAAATCAACATAAACGCCTAATGCAGATAGTCGTAATCTCGTAATCTGTAGCTCTTCATGTCTATATGGGGCTATCCAACGGGACCAAGTCAAACACCAGCAACAAAGAAGCTGAGAAGACTTCCAAGCGACAGTCCACCAACCAGCATAAGGCTCATAAACCCACCAGCAGGTTCTCGCTCATCTTCCGAAACCCAATAGCCAGCACCCATCATACAGTTGCTCCCCAGATATCCATTTGTGAGACCAAATAGCAACTGCACAATGAACAGATAGAAAAAATCACTGTTCACCGCAGCACCTCGCCCCTGAACATTGCACAGCAGATAAAGCGGAATAAACACGACACGCCCAACAGCCAGAACAAACAACGCCCAAGGACGATGGGCCAGCGACAGCCGAGGCACCAGAACCAGCATCCGCCCCGTCAAATCTCCTGCGTTCCAGAAAAAGAACCCAAGGGGAACAAACACCGCCTGGTCGAATATCCGGGACCGGTCAGCACGCGGGCGGACTGATTCAATCACGGTCGTGAACACAGGGTATATCATCGTGACGGTGAAGCAAAGGATGATGGAAATGGCGGGAAGGCGGAGCTTATTAAACAACACCCACAGGCTAACGCTCTTTTTGCCCTCGACGTCTTCGGGGCCAGGAGTATCGCGTGGTCGTTCCCCTAAGAGACTGTTGTGGGTTTTATCCGCGCGTCGTCTTGCAAGGGAGAGAAAGGCGAGCAACGCCAAAGAGGACATGGCCGTTGACGTGATGAAATATGCAAATGCGGATTTCGATGATTCCTGTGGTGCGTCTCCTTCTCCTGCTTCTCCGTCTTCCAGCTTTGGGCTCGGCACAGCCAAAACAGAGACGATTTGAACAATACAGGGAAGTACACCTGCGACTCCTTGGCCACCCATGATCGCTTGGGTGTATTCCTCTCGACCAAACCCCGAGACATAGGCGAACACGCCGATCTGGTTGATCCCGGTTGCTAAACTGGCGCCGAATACCATGCACATCAAAAAGCCGAAATAGGCGCGGACAGAGACATCGCTCAGGAGAACGGTAGAGAAGGCCAACAAAGTGAAGACGACAATGTTGATCAACAGAGAGACTATGATTCGTCTCGGGTGAGAGGCGCCCTTTTGTAGTTTAGCGAGGATAAAGGAGGACCCGAGGTTTGTCACGGTCGATACTGTCAGTATGGCAGGCTGGTAATGGGTGGCGGCCCAGTCGTCCGAGTGAAAACGACGGAAGAAGTACGGCGCAGCAGCGAGGAACATATTCCTATGGCATATTTCATCGATGGTTAGCGAGTGGTCTGAGACTTTCTCCCTCTCTATCTATCTAGTACAGATCGATAAGGGAAATGGAGGTGAGCTGGCGGCGAAAAAAGACGTACCACGCCCATAGCATGGAGATCCCCAGCAGGAAAAACACGGCATATTCATATCTCGAGAATCGCGAAATTGGTCGGTTTCGAATAAGTGAGGGCTGGATATCCTCGTCGTCTGAGTCGGATGGATGATCGATTGGTTCGTAGGCCGGTGAAGGGGCGATCCATCTCCGGAGGCGGTCCATGGCTTCACGGTGAGGGGGTCCCATTTCAGTTCTAGAATAGGAGCTGGTATCGGAAATTATCTGGCCATTTTATAAGGAATCTAGCTGTAAGGGAGGAAAGATGTGCATGCGACGTCTGTCCGCAAGTTGAAACGCATGACGATGAAGGTCAGCTGACTGCAGCGATAAGACATGGTCACGTTCTCCGCCTTGCCTATTTGGTCGACACATTACAACCTTAGGATCAAGTACAGGGTATAGTAGGTATATCTTTTTTTTTTTTTTTTTTTTGATCTCTATCGATCACACCTAGCTGTAGGGTATATCAAACATACACAACGTGTAGAATAAGAAAAAACAAAGGAAAAGTAAATACACCATAAATCGCTCGATCCACATCCGAGTATCTATTCAAAACCAACGCAAGGAGAGAAAAAAGAGAGAGAGATACTCTACATGTGGCATATATCTCTAAAACAAGGGGAGAAGGAGAGGGGAGGGTACCACAGGAGAAATATATGCAAGGTTCTTTACTGACGCTTTTGCTGAGCATCGCTGCGTGCCCCATCGATCTCAGGCTCATCATCAGCATCAACATCTTCATCTCTAGCCACCTCTTGTTCGAGTTCCCACAGCTTTGTTTCGGTCATCTCGCTAATAGGGGCAGCGGTTGGGGGATGCGTTACATCGCCTCCACTCATTTGCCATTCCATCAACTTAGTGAATGCACCATCGGGCCGTGTACTAAGCTCTTCGTACGAGCCTTGTTCGGCGACCTTGCCGTCTGGGCCAAGGACAACGATCGTATCGGACCGCTTGATGGTAGACAATCGATGCGCAATACTGATTGTCGTGTTGTTGCCACGGAGAAGAGCGGCAAGGGCACTATTCACGAGAGTTTCAGACTCTGCATCAAGCGCAGAAGTGGCCTCGTCAAGAATAAGAATATCGGGATCCTTGATCAAAGCACGCGCAATAGCGATGCGCTGCTTTTGCCCACCAGAAAGCTGGGCACCGCGAGGTCCCACTTGAGTGTCAAGGCCATCCGGCTAAAAAAAAGGTCAGTAATTTAACACACGCATAAAGGGGCCACGGAGACTAACAAAATCGCTAATAAATTGACAGTTCGCCTTTCTAGCGGCACCGACAATGTCAGAGCGTGTCGCTTGTGGACTTCCGTAGGAGACATTCTCAGCAATAGTGCCGGAGAAGAGTACAGGCTCTTGAGAGACAACACCAATTTTCCTGCGCAGAGACTTGGCGTTCATTGTGGTGATGTCCGTCCCATCAATCAGGACTTTGCCCTCGGTGGGGTTATAAAACCGGAGTAACATAGAGGCGATTGTGGTTTTTCCTCCGCCTGAGGGTCCAACAATGGCTACATTGGTCCCTTGAGGGATTTCGAAGTCCAAATCCTTGAAGATGGGAACGGCAGGCCGAGTAGGGTAGCTAAAGGACACATTCTGGAACCGGATGGGACCACGAGCAGAGATAACCTTTGTGCCCTTTGTAGGAGATATCGTCGGTTCCCGATCCTGAAGCTCGAAGAGCCGGCTAGCCGCTCCAACTCCCTTCATCAGTTCCGAGTAGAAACTAGACATACCGAACATGCTAGAACCAGCATAGGCTGTGTACATGAGGAACGATGTCAATTCTCCGATACTGATGGCGCCGGACTGAACCATTCCGCCTCCCACATATAGAAGCGCCAATATGGTCATATTTCCCATGAATCCAGTCTGTATCTTGTCAGTATAGCCAGCGGTAATTAGAAGATATAACAAGTACATACAGAGCTGAAAAAGGTGGCACTGATCACAGATTCTCTCTTTCCGAGGTCGAAGATCTTGCGCACTTGCGTGTTATACCGGTGGACCTCGATGACTTCCCCAGCAAATGACTGGCTGGTTTTCACATTTCCCAAACGTTCTTCAGCAATTTTCGTCAAGTCACCAAGGTTTCTCTGGATTTTCCGACTTAGGTTCCGGATGGCTCGCCCATAGAAGAAAGCTCCCAAGCCAATCGGCGGAAGTAGCAGAGCCAAGATACTCGACAGCTTGAGACTGACGTACGCCATCAAGCCGAATCCAGCAGCACCACTGACACCCGCACGTAGCCCATCCGACAAGTTCTGCGTGATACTCTTTCCAACAATAATGGTGTCGGAGCTCAGTCGAGAGATCAAGTCACCCACGCGGTTAGCATCGAAAAACTCAGCATCTTGAATAAATGTCTGGCGGAAAAGCTTTGAACGAAGTCGGGCAACGATCCGTTCACCAACAATACGCAAGATGATGATACGTCCATAGTTTGCCGCGGCACCAAGAGTAAGAACAGCAGCCAATGCGCCGTAGAACATGGGAAGGTTCATTCCAAAGAGTTCAATACCGCCTTCACCTTTCGTCGCCGCATCCATGATCTTTCCAATAGAGAATGGAATCGACATGGTGATCGACGAGGAGACCAGTAGGAAGGTGAACGCAAGGGAAAGCTTCTTTGCTTCTGGCCGGGCAATGGACAGAAGTCTCGCTATTTCTGTAAACCCGGATTTCTTTCCCGACGCCCCATCTTTGGCTAACCTAGCGCTAAGGTTGACCTGCGCCGCTTGTGCTGCTCTTTCAGATAATTCAAATCCTTGATGTTCTTCAACTCCATTTTCCTTGTCCTTGGGAGTTCCGTTGTTTGCTGCCGGGGTACTCTGCGGTTGCCCCGAGGGTTTCGCTTCTAATGACCATCGCGTCGAGGTAAAAGACCGGACTGTATCGAAAGGGCGTGGTTGATGGAAAGCGCCAAAATTTGTATTGTTCTTAAAGAGTAAACCCCAGACTCCATAGGACTGAGGCCCACGAAGGTTGTTGTTTCCTGCGCGAATCGACGATGGAAGGCCGGAGAAGTGCCGGATGGCAGCACCAGGTGCTCCGGGATATACCTCTCGCAGGAGGTTTCCTTTAAGCTGGGTTGACGGCCTCGCGCGGACCCCTGGAGTCCAGGAGGCAAGGACGCTGGCTCCGCGCATTTCGGGCGGGCAGAGAAGCGGAATCGGACGGCTGTTCAATTAGAGATCATGGGATAGAGCCAGATGCCATATCTAACTAGTGGAATAGAGATATTGCCGTATGCATATCACCGCCAAATCAACGACGACAACGAGGAGGGAAAGAATTGCGAACGAGTGATCAGATGGAAAAGGCCGTACGGAGCATCAGCATCCCGAGCGCCGCCGTTCGGCCCTAAGTCGGCGCCCTGTTTTGCCACCGGTCACCGCCTGCCCCTGTGATTCGATCGCCATCGAGAGCTTTCGACGAGCCTTTTTGTTTAGAGCTTGGGGTTTTGAAAGGCGCTATCTACCTAAATATATTCATTATTCAAAAAGACTCTTCTCGCCAGATACTTCTATCCCTGGCGTCACTACATTCCTACCTCCCTCCCCCCTCCCCACTCATCCCCGACTTTCTTCTTCCATTCTAGCTACATACCTCCTTCCCTATCCCCCCCGCTTTACATTACCCCTCCTGTCAGCAATTCGCACACATACATACCAACCTCCACAATGGTCCTTGATTATAGCAAATGGGATGCTTTAGAGCTCTCAGATGATTCCGATATTGAGGTTCATCCCAATGTCGACAAACGTTCCTTCATTCGGGCTAAACAGGCTCAAATCCACCAGCAGCGCGTGCAGCGTCGCCACGAAATCGACACCTTCAAATACGAACGCATCATCAACGACGGGCTTCTTTCGCGTATCGATAAGCTCCTCGCATCTCTCAAGCAGCATGAAGGCTCGACAAGTAACCCCGAAGAGCTCGTTTTCCAGGCTCTCATGGAGTCCGCCGGCAACCCATCTGAGGACCAGCCGCCTCCCCCACCAGAAGGCGTCCACACACACGAGAAGGAGCAGCCCAAGTACTCACAGATGATGGGTGCTCTGGTGGACCAGGTCAAGAAAGAGATTGGTGAGGTCAGCTCCGACAAACTCTACCAGGAATACGTCAAGGGCGTGCAGGGCCATAAGGAGAAGGTGCAAGGCCTGCAGAAAGAGTTGCTGGAGCGTCTCGCCCAACTAGAGAGAGAGGAAAACAGCAAAATCACAAGTGATAATATTCATACCGGCTTTGATACTTCGCATGTATCCAAGGCGGAGGCCAAGGCTAACGCCGATTCCTCGCAACAGACGAGCTCGGTTGAGCTCTTGAATCCGAACGCTGGAGCAAGCACATCATCGCAACAAGTTGGAGCTGCCGATGATGACGAGGAAGTCGATCCTGAGGACATGAAGGCCAGCGATTTGGCTAAGCGATTCGCAAAGATCCCACGTGATGATTACCGGACCCTGCTTCAGTTCATTTCCGAGCATCCGGCAATTGTGGCTGAGAAAGAGACCGATGGCTTACTTGTCGAGGCATTCAATAGTCAGATGGCAGGGAATGATGACTACGCCCGTCAATGCGTTCATCAAGGATTGTTGCTGCAATATTGCCGTTCTCTAGGTCGTGACGGTATTTCCCTGTTCTTCAAACGGTAAGGTTCCCATGACCGATTGGGCAACGCAGGCATCATCACTAACGTATTCCCCAGTATCACAACAAAAGATCATCAAGCTTCTACTCTTTTCCGTAACGATGTCAACGAAACCTACAATAAAATTAAAACCCGTGCCGCACAGCTTGCCAATGACCCCGCTGCATCGAATGACCCCGCTGGAGTCGAACAAATCCAGCTCCATGCCGTTGACCCCAACACCAAAATCACCATCAACATCCCCGCCAACAATAGTTCGGAACCTATCGAGGTTGAAGCCCGCAAGATCTTTGAATCGTTCTCCAAGGAATTACAGACAGCGTTGGCGTCGGAGTCCTTGGATGAAGTAAACAAGGTGCTTGGAAAAATGCGTGTCGACGAAGCAGAGGATGTCGTCGAGAAGCTTGGACAAACCGGCATGCTTAGCCTTGAGGAAGGTCTTATCGACGCAACAACTGAGGAAGGTAAGAAGCAACTCGAAGAAATTGAGGCTGAGGGCAGAAGAGAAAGGAAGGTGGAGGAAATCGGAGAGCCTGGTGGCGATGTGACTGAGTTGGACTAAAGTGAGGCTCGTGAGCCGCCACATACACCTGATTATGAACTGTCATATATTTTGCTATTCTATAGGCATCAAACTATGTCCGTATTGTATGAATTGAGATACCATATCAACATGTTTTCGACATTCTCCAGTGCTCCTAGGCAATTATTATAATTCTACTCTAGTAGTTTGCGTCTGGTGAATAAATGAGTTCAAACTTGGGCGACAATAAGTGAAGCAATCGCGTTATCTACCTATCTCAAAATTAAAAAAGAAAAGAAAACCATAGTAGAAAGACATGGGTAACAGAAGCAAAGGAAATAATAAACACAGCCCGTCAACTGGAGCACCCGAGGAGATGAAACCATGCAAAGGAGATGAGAATGTACGGTATGGTGTGGTCATGATATAAAGGCGCTGGAAATAAGGAATATTCTCTTCGAGTCTCCCTCCACTTTTCGACGTATACTCCCGAGTAAAGTCTAAGTCCGGACATTCATTACAAACCGACGCCTAGACTCCCCCAGCTCCGGGAGCATTCTGGTCCTTCTTCAAGTCGACCAAGAGTTCACGGAAGCGCTCCTTGCCAGAGCCACCAGCGCCACCCCGAGTACCCTTTCCGGAGATATCAACCAATTTCGCAATACGCTCCCAGCTGGTACCACCTGAAGATGTGTCCTCTCGGTTGGCCAAAAACTGCTCGGCTTCGGCACGGGTCTGAGCACGCAGCTTGTCGGTCTTATTGTTGTAGGAAACGTAGAAGTCGTCGATATCTTCACGGGCCTTCTTGACTGTTGATTCTTTCTTTTCTTCGGAGAGTTCTGCACGACGGGCAATATCTGCATCCCGTCTCTCGCGCCATTCACTAGGATCGGATCCCTGACGTCAGTAGTTGATTCTTCAAAATGACAGCAAAGAGGAAGAAGAGGCTGCGATCTAGAAAATCACAACATCCAAAACTTACCGGACAGGTTCGGACTCTTCTTCGGTTTCTTGGTGGGAATAACCGGATGGGGGGAAAGGCGCGCCAGTGCCGGTGATCGTGCCGCCGGGAGCAACTTGCTATAAACAAACAGACGTATTAGCGGGCCGGAGTGGGGAATAAGAGTCGATGCAGATATACAGGGAGAGATATACCTCGTTCTGTGTGTCAATTGCCGGGAAGGAAGACTCGAATCCGGACATATCTTGGTGGGAAACGCCGCCAGCCGGGGCTTCCTCCGCACCACCCAGTAAATCATCACCAGTATCTACATTCTCGTCGGCAGCAACGTGGTCTTGGGCGGTCGCGAACTGATCGGCATCATCACCAAGGGCGGCTCTCTCCCGGGCCAGGAAATCGTTCTCTTCGGATCCTGCGTTGTTGTCGGCGACTTCGGTTTGACCTAAACATAATAGGTTAATATCGTGGGGATTACTATTATTAGTTGTCACGGGGGTGCCAACCTTCCGAGAAGTCCTCCAGGGATGGGAAGCGGTCGGCCATGGTTTTGCGGCTGCGGGATTGCACAGATATGATGGTGAGATTGTATCAAAGAGGAGGAGGTCTGGGGGGAATAACGAAGAGGTTCTGTTCTGGGGAGGAGGGAGAAAGGGAAAGGAGGATCAACGGGGGAATGAGAGGCTCCAGCTGGCGTCTGGAAGCGGAGCATTCAATGGAGTGGTGTTCTGCCGGTCCGTGGGCGGTGAGGGAGCTCCCTACAGACACGCCGCTGAGAGCTGCACCTTACTCTCGCTTCCAAACAAAGAACTCACTCTGGTCTGTCTCAGCAGGGTAATCCCAGGATTATCGGTTGGTCGCATGTGTATCGACGGTATCCCATCTCAGTGATTTATTCTTTCAACTCCCAAGCACCATCCCAGTCAATCCCTCGGCGCAACACTCCACCCATCCATCCACTTTGGATTCACCAACTGCCTCTAGATCAAGAATCGCACATTTTACATACCAACTCCCTGTCCCTTAGTGACCTCAACACGATGGCCTACACCGATGATGCAGTCAAGGCAAAGCTCTCGGCGCTCAATGAGACGCAAGAGGGCATTGTGACCGTCGCGCAATGGGTGATGTTCCACAGGTAATTAAATAAACACGAATACTCGATGACAACACGCTGCTGCGAAGACACTGACACCTTCCTTTTTCTGTAAACCAGGCGACATGCTGATCGAACTGCGCAACTCTGGCTTCAGAAGCTTCGTGATTCCCCATCGCCAAAGCGACTGAACCTGATATACCTTGCTAATGGTACGACGACCTGCGTAACCTTCTTCCTCTTACCTTACCTTTTCGGGAATTGACTATCAATCTAGAGGTTGCACAACAATCAAAAGCGCGGCGGAAGGAGGACTTCCTCATTGCCTTCTCACCAGTAGGTGTCGTCCATCATCTTCAGATGTTTAGAGATCCCAACCCTGACCCTGAGTAGATCATTGCCGAGGCTACGGCGACTGCGTACAAAGGTGCTTCAAATGACATCCAACAAAAGATCCGACGCGTAGTAGAGGTATGGAGGCAGCGAGGCATCTTTGAGATTCCAATTCAAGAGGCCGTAGAAGGTCGTATTGATGGTAAGGCAATTGGCTACCTTCATTATATCCCCCACGAAGTACCCTACTGACTTTACACCAGATATCGATAAGTCACGCTCGACCGGCAAAAAACCCCCGCTGGGCGGATCGCTCTTTTCAAGTCCATCTGGATCTACCCCCTCAGAGCTCCAACCTTTAGTGCCGTTGCAAGTTGCCCTTTCCAAGGCATCTGTGGCTTCCGGTGCATCTTCCGCCGGCGCCAATGCAGAGTATGATAAGATGAACGATACCAACACGCCGTTGCCTACGCCACCAGTGTATGCTGCACGACTGAGCCAGCTACTGAAATCCCTCGCCAATGCTGAAAACTCTGTATCCGAGGTCATCAAATCTCGACACGCCTTGATTGAGGGGCTTGAGAAACTACTTGAAACCAATCGGTCCTCGCTTTCGAGGGAGCAATCTCTCGCTACGCAACTTTCTGAAAGAAAGTCAGAAACGGGGAAAAGGAAGCAGGAGGTTGAGGATGCGATTATGCGAGGATTGTCAATTGAGCAATCCCCCGCGGTAAACTCCAGTGACGGTGCGCATGAAGGTGAAACGATGACTCGTCCTGAATTTGAAGCGTTGACACCACCCCCCGTGGAAGCCCTTACACCTGTCGGGTCTCCAAAGCAAGAGGCCCACCAGCCGAATGCAAGTGGCGCGAGCGACTTCCAGGCTATGGCTGGATTCACCCTACCGGGCTTCGAGCATCTCAAAGAGGAGGATCCCACCGGACTTCATGCGAAGAAGCGCAAAGTTACCCATGAAGAGGAGGACTATGCCCAGTTCGCCAGCGGTGATCTGGATGCTGACGTTGCAGAACTACTGCAGCAGGAAATGGATGCCCAGAAGTAGCTGTGGCTTGCGTCTTATTCGTTTCGGTTATAACGGGGCGTTCAATACTCAATATCTCGTGGTTTCTTTTGTCTTTTATTTTCGGCCGGCATTTCTCTGTATGAAACGATGACAGCTAACAGCAACGCGCTTCAGCGGGCATATTATTGAATATTACATTCTGGAAGAGAACAAAATCTCGCGAACTCACGAGATGATCTCAAACGAAACAACAGTAACTAAAGCAAAAAAAAACCAACCATCTTCAAACACCTCACTTCCCGAAGATATAAGCCATCTTCAGCCTGTTCACATACGCCTCATTCTCCTTCATATGCACATCATACAACTTCTTATACCTCGTCTTATCCTCATAACTCATCTCAAACCCCCACACACGTCGACAACACCCACACTCCACCGTACAATGGCCCTTGCGCACCTTCCTTCCCGCCATGCGATCCTTATCGCAGCACCCACACGCCCGTCCGCAGCATCCTCCCCGGCCCGCACAATCCCGCGTCAACGTCTTGCTCAGCATATACCACCGCGGATTCTCCCTCCACGACAAATACCCCCTCAGGACAGGCCCGGACGGCGCCGACACCTCCCGCCGGTAAAACTCCCGCTCCCGGATCCAGTACTGCCGCGCAAGCTGCTCGATCTCCCCCAACCATTTCTCCAACTGCGACTGCTGGCTCGTCGTAAGCCCTTCGGCCGAGTTGGCCGCCCGCTCCTGCAGCTCCCGCGCCTCTTGTCGCAGGTACCCTTCGCGCTGGCTCATCTCGCAGAGCTCCATATGCATCGTGATCATGTCGCGCGCCCATGCCGCGTCGTCTTTGTACTTTTCGGTTGCGCCGCGCATGAACCGTCTGCGCCGGAAGGACTGCGCGGCTTCTTGGCCTAAGAACTTGCTGACGAGGTATTCGACTAGGGGCGTCATTTTGTTCCTTTTGTTCATTGTGTTCTTTTGTTTCATCCTTTGGGGGGCGTTTGTTCGCTCTTCGAGGATGTTAGAAGGGGCTTGTTGTGTCGATAGGTTAGTTGGCTGGTTGATGTTATGGGTTGTCTGTCTTGAGGATTAGATTTTTCCTCCTGCTAGAATGACCTCATGTAGACCTAAGGTTGAGGCTACGTTTACTTTTCATGAGTAGTCATGTCCGGACTTCGACGTCAACTCTCGTCATATCCATCCTTGTTATTCAGGCACGAGGTTTAGGCTCAAACTCTATCAGTTATTCAATGCAATGCTAGTGGAACGCTATGCTTAATTAACAATGTTTATACAAATGCAAGATATGTCCTTGACGCCACGCTGAAGTCAAAATCAAGATATACCAATGACCGTATCGTCTATAAGGGGGGAAGTTGGTCGCTAGAAAAAGTCTTGTTCATCCAGCCATTGCGAATCAATCGCAAAAGCGACTAGATCCGCGGCGCAGCACATGTCCTCGTGGCCGTGCTCAAGGTCCAACAGTTCGATAACAGTATTTAACCTCTCTTCGAGGTCATTTCGCAGCTCGCCTACCTTAGACTGCAATACCATTTCGGTCTGTAGTCGATGGGGCGCTTTACCCTTCTCTTGCATAGTTGTCTGCTTGGATTCCTTGTTTGGTGAGCGAGGTTCGAGCGGCTGTCTTGATTTCACAGCTGAAAGCTCTGGCTTCTTGTTCTTCAGGAGGGACTTCAGGAGGAAGAGAAGCCAGACGAGATTGGTTCGTGGTGCGTATTCAGCCCAGATTCCGGAAATGTTGCGTGTCTTCTCTACTTCAAGGGGGCTTCCGTTGTAAAGCTGAGCGCGCATGCTAAACACAGGTTAGCGTTCAGGTCTTTCAAAAAAGAAAGCTCTAGTAACTCACTGTCTGTAGGTGTTTCTTAATAAAATCTCGTCTTCGTCGCGGCCAATGGCGTCAAAGATTTGCTTCTTGTCCAAGTCTGAAGAGGCGATTTCAATAGCTTCAGGCGATTCTTCGGACAGGTGCAGTTCTGCGCGGGAGAGAGAGTAATCGATGATCGTGGTCTCTAACGTGCTTAGGCCAAATCCGCTGGAAGTCGGTTGACGCATAATCTCGGAATCGGTTGGTGGCTCCATGCGCCCATCAGGGCGAGTAGTCCTGATGCAGACATTCCCAAGATGTAGATCACGGTGCTTTGACGTTGTCAATGGTTTTGTTCCGCAAAAAAAAGTATTGGAAAACATTACCTCAAACATGGCATACTCTTCTGCACGGGCAAGTGCCATGGCCACCCCCCAGAATATATCGTAGATTTGGAATGTGGATGACCAAGCAAACTTTTCCAACTCACAGCCAGCGTCGTCCATTTCAACAATCGCCCATAATTGCGTATCGGGGTATGCCTTGCTACTTGAAGGGTCCGGGTTGAGACAGTCATCCTTGGTCTCCTTGTAATGATCCCATGCCTTCTGGAAAGATTCAGGGAAGCGACCCTGCACAACGTGTATTTCTCGAAACCGGGCGAAGCCTGGTATAGGGTCCAGATATTTCAGCATCTTCACCTCAGACACGATCTCATCAATTTTGGTAAACTTTTTCGATCCAGGTCCACTTTTCGCCCGCAGAGGGACAATCTTGAACACGCCATCACCATAGGCCTTTAACCGAGCAAGCTTGGACTTCGACATTTCCCTTTTGCACACTTCTTCTCGCAATCGAAGTTTATACACCTCTCCATAGGATCCCTCGGCCATTTTCACAACCTCTAGCATATTGCCAGCGCGGGCAGCCCATGAATTGAATTTGTGTATGCTTTGGGCTGCAACGGGGGATATAGCCTCATCCAGGATGGGTCGAACGTAGGCGTTTGCTTTCCCATTCGAGACACAGCCCCACGATAAACGCGCCATAGGTTTAGCTTTTCTTGTCCGATTGCTGTCTGGAGGACATTCAAGATCCTTCCATTGCTTCTGTGTCTTCATCGCCGTAAGGATTCGTGGGCTAATTCTAACCGCGACCATCCTTTCAAATCGCTTTGACGCTTTGGGGGTGCTCGTCGGGGGAGGAGGCGTGAATGTTTCAGCCTCCACAGCTGTCGGCTCGTCGAATATCTTTTCTTCTATTGTTAAATCCTTTCGATTTTGTGCATCTGTAGGTTGGGGGTCTGCAGGTTCAATTTCTTGTGTCTCGTCGTCCTGGGGATTTATCGGTTCGTCTGCGATCTCCTTCCATCGTCGAGTAGTCGGCGTCTCGTCTATCTTTATTTCGGCTAGTTGAGTCTGAATGGAATCCAGTGCTTCCTGGACAGAGCTCTCTGTTTTTTTATCCAACAATTTTGGTGGGCTCCTCTGGTCAAACACCGCCCGGGGTGCGTCCACTTTCCGCTTTCCATACACTTTTCGCTGTGCGACGGTGCGAGTCTTTCGTGGGGGGTTCGCATGCCATGGTCCAGGGCTGGAAACGGCGGTAGATGACATGTTGCGTGGTTTGTCCTCGGGAATAGCTGGGTGGAGGGCGGATTAACATGGGCTGGTTGTCGCTATGAAGCTAAATGTTGGAATGAAGCTGTGCTGGCGATCAGGAAAGGGTATTGATGCATTTCCCGAACTGGTCTAGTGTGTGGGTTGCTGGGGTGAGATGAATTATGTAATCCAGCAACATCTCCGCCAATCATCGTGTGCCTGGACCAAGTATAGATTCAGGAGGCTCGACAACCTATTCAACAAAGAATTACCTCCCATCAAGATTCGATTTTGGGCGAAGGGATATAGACCGGAGATATATTGCAAATGCATATAAATTACATTGCCTGGCTATAATTGCAGATCCAGTCCCGGTGGGTGCCCTTACATGACTACATGCATCTCAACATGCGATATATATACAACCATGGAGAAACTACATTGCAAATTAATGATTGCGATATCCTATTGCCACAACCTTCAATCTATACGGCATACACATACCTGTATATCATAGTACGTGAAGGCATTATATGGATATCAATTTGCGATATGGGAATCTATCAGTGAACTGGAGGGCATCGAGTGCTTTTGCACACTATAAGAAGAACTCATACAAAACTATTATTCAAGACCAGTTGACAGTATATGTACCTACCAATCAATCCTATGCAGGTTTATCGGCGATTACATTTACTCCTATCCTTGACTTGGTCTTACCTACAACTGGACCTTGTGACAGTGTGACTGCTGGTGAAGACTGCTGAGATATCCAGGGCAAAAACCCAATGGTCTTCCACACCATCGGAGAAGAGACCCAGTCTTCTACAGTCTGGTAATTATTGGAAGAGGGGGTCTACAGAAATAGAACGAAAGCCGCCGAATGACAAAGACGCATTACTGCGTCCTTTCCCCGCTTAACGGTGGGAGTATACCGAAAGACAAGGAAGCTCGAATTGGAAACATTGCTGCGAATCAATTGTGGCTCGACGGATGATCCCCGGTGGGCTTAATTGTCAATGACTCAAAGGGCTGATCGATTCATTTCTTTTTGACGCGACAAAGGGCTTGATGCCGAAAGGAGTAAAATGTCATTTGTCGGATCTCTTCCTAGCGAGACTTCCAGAAGTTCATGTGGAGTCGTTAGCATTCCTTTAAGGTTGCAGACGGCTGGCATGCTGGGGCTGCTTAAAAAGGGGTTACTTAGGTACGGGTATTTACATGTCGAATTATTCAGGGTTTATGTTACTCAGGAGATGACATTGTCAGTGTTTTATTATCTAGAAATGGGGGTTGCATTGTTCAGAAGGTCGCGAAGAATAACTTGGAGTTGTGTTGGATTGAATATAGTAGTATGAATAAGCAGGAACATCTGAATTGTCAAGAGGGTAGTGGTAGTGGCTGTTCAGGGGAATTGATGTTATTGTTATTCTTCCTATTAACCACTGTCGATCAACTCGGGTGATAACTCCTTCTGGCCCGCGATGAAGGGGCCATAGCAGCAGCTCCCCAAGTCCATGACTCGATAGATATCCAGGGTGAGAATAATAAACATAATAATTTCATTGAAAAATAAATATTGAACAATTACTACTATAATATAATAATAATAAAATAAAATAAAAATAAAAATAAATATGAATACCGAGTGACTGGCAGCAGAAGAAGTGGATGCCGAAAATCAAACTGGGTATCGGAGTAGATCGGAGAACGGATTGACACTCCGGCAATGTCATCTTGCTTTAGTGTATTATTAGGGGGTCTGGGTGGAGTGACGTTATGATGCCTTACTTTTCTTTTTTTTTAATTTTATTATTTGCCTCCTCGGTCCGCCCTAACACAGTACACACCATCAAAGTTATGCTTGTGACATTAGTATCATCATTATTGTTATTCAAGAACTCCTCCAAGGAAATACATTCCGTAGAGAGAATAAAATATCCTAAAATTAAATGTATTTGAGAGAAAGATAAAATGAAAAAATGAAGAATAAAAAATAACAAACGGGGAAAATTCATTGAGCGCGTCGATCACGCGAGGACCGGTTTTCTTTAGTGGGCGATGTGACCCTCGGGAATCGCCTGCACGCTTTTTTTCATCTCTCTTCCTGCCATCCCGTCTCTTATCATCCCCATCATCCACCATCCCTCGTCGCATCGGACATCCTCCCCCTCTACTCGTTAGTCCGTGCGATTTTCCCATATTAATCCACGTCTTGCCTTTCCTCGTCTCTCCCGCCGGATTTTCCTCCTCGATGGTCAGATACGTGAAGGCCGTCTCTTTTCCTTCTTCCCGGTAATCGCCGTGGGCTTACCTTCAATGACCAGCGATGGCGTTCAACTTCAACTGGTCGCCGTTAATGGCGGACGCGAATTTTTACACTCGTGCCCAGGACCTTCTAACGGCTGCGCTCAATAAATCGCCCAAACCGCCCATAATTGTCGACGATATCATCGTCACTGAACTAAATCTCGGTTCCATCCCGCCCGACCTAGAGATTTTGGAAATCGGGGATCTGGCGGAAGATCGGTTTAGAGGCATTTTTAAGATGTCCTATTCGGGCGATGCGTTTTTGACTCTCAAAACTCGCGTTCAAGCGAACCCACTTAATACATATCTCCTTACTCGACCCTCCTTTGCGTCGCCGCTCCCGCTCGCCGCCGCGTAAGTACCTTCTTTGTCTCTCGTTGAGAGTCCCATGTGCTGACCGTACTTTTTCTCTCTCCAGGACCCCCCTCACGATACCTGTCCAAATCACCCTCTCCGATTTTAAATTGTCCGGTTTCGTTATCTTGGTTTTCTCCAAACAAAAAGGCATCACCGTGGTGTTCCGAAATGATCCTCTCGAGTCCCTCAAAGTCTCATCCACCTTTGATTCGATCCCTTTCGTGCGCGACTTCTTACAGAAGGCCATCGAGGCTCAGTTGCGAATTTTGTTCATGGACGAGCTACCCGCCATAATCCACCGACTTTCTCTCCGCCTGTGGGTTCCCGAATACCGTACAGGTGAAGAAATGGAGAACCGGCCCGATATATCGGCAGGGGATGGGCCTGGCCAAGACCCCTTGGCCAGTCCCCCCCAGGACCCTGTGGACGCTTTAGGAAACGCGCTTGACGAGTCAGAAATTGCGTCACTCTCGTTGGATTCTTCTGTCGAAACTCATTCGTTGTTCTCCCAGAAGAACCTTTTACGTCTTGCTGCCTTGACCGACTCCCAGCGAACCTTGTCCCTTTTCACTCCATCTATAAACGAAGTCGTGTATCGAGCGTGGACCTCACCTTCCGACCAAGGCGATGCGAATGGCAGCGTGATATCACCTCTCAGCCCTTCGCTTTCCAGGACCCAGTCTCATATCGGGAGCATGTCTTCATTCCAGGATACGGCAAGCATGGTGTCGAACCACAGCCGTTCGACGGCTTCTACACATGCATTCAGCTCTTACGGACTCAACTTGGGAGCTGGCCGGCATTCAAAGGCACACGCCAGGAAGCGAAAGAAGCGAGTGGTGGATCTGCGCCGCCCGAAGCCTACGGAAGATACGGCGAGCGTGAGCGACGAGAGCGTGTATACCGAGAGTATAAGTGCTCCTTCCATCCACTCCGCTCCCCTCCCTGTGCTCAACGAGCAAGCCGACGACCCCGTCACGCCGCCATTGTCTCCCGAAAGCGACATTCATCTCTCAACGATTCCCGAACGACATCGGATCAGTATCTCGCGTCCGTCGATTCGTCGCGACATTGCAACAGAGATGTCGCATAACAACGGGGAATCTTCAAGCGACCCCGCCCGACGTCATTCGGAAACTGAAGATGTCGAGGCCACTCCTCGCAACACCATCCGCCACAGTGCAGCCCGTCACGATGACGAGAAGCATGAGGCGACAGCATCACGCCAGCTGCCCTCAACTGTCCTCCCCTTTTCGGAAGAGAAGCCCTCTAGTG
Organism: Aspergillus nanangensis; assembly: GCA_015844325.1. Taxonomy (NCBI): domain Eukaryota; kingdom Fungi; phylum Ascomycota; class Eurotiomycetes; order Eurotiales; family Aspergillaceae; genus Aspergillus; species Aspergillus nanangensis. The sequence goes on along the minus strand of VCAU01000023.1, from coordinate 291,562 downwards.
CTGTTGACCAAGCCTTGGTTGAGCGGTTGGCGGGTGAAATAGCACGGCGCATGCGAGACGATAAGCTGATGGCCACGAATTCCTGCGCTTTTTGGAACCGACCAGGGCACGAGGAGAGCCCTCCTCCGGCATATGGCCAATAAAATTGGGAACCCTCCCAATTGTTTCACTCATTCATCTCTCTTATGTTCTTTCTTTCTCCAGCGAGTCTGGACCTTTTTAATGACCGATACGATATTGTTTAATTGAGTTGATTCGCTGTGCGTCTAGGTATTATTGTCTTATCTTTGTTTTTGACCCCGTCAGCGAAATCCTTAGAGATTGTATATTGAATTGTCTGATTGAATGATTCCTGGCGTTACATCATTTTGTGCTTTCGAGTTGCAGGATACCACCCCCCTCGCTCTTTTTTTATGTGTATAATGTTGATATTTGCGTGGGATTTTGACGGATTCTGATATGGGATTGGCCGGTGGGGTTAAAAAGCTGCGTATTGGGTACACTGTGATCATGTTTTTTGATCGATCTGAATTTATATACATTTTTTACCATAAGCTACTGTATGTGATTACTCCGTAAGCACGGGGGGTTGTTATCATAACTCCCAGGCTTGGCGGCGCTCGGCTCCACAGACTAGCTTCGCTCCGCTTTGCGACCAACGTCAATTCGAACCATCGTTCCTTTTCCCTCCCTCTTCCTCCTCGCCACGTCGCCGTTTGTGACACCCTGCCCCCCGAATCAATCGCCCGCGCTCTCTATTCTCCATCCCCGTTTTGTCATGGCGGATGTGCTCAAGAACATCTTTGGCGGCTCGCAGCCATCAGGTGCGGCCAACGTCGAGGATGGTACGTCCCACACTTCTGGAGTCAGATCTGGGGTCCCTTTTCCAACCCCTGTTTACGCTACTTGCTGAACTGACTGTACCACTTGTCTTAGACTTCGCCGATTTCGTGAAGGCCCCGGACCCATCGCCTGTTTCCCTTGTCGCTGACACAGCTTCGTCGGTCCCTGCGTACAATACCCACGGCGCCACTGCCCTCCCATACACAAAATGGTATCGCGTGTGGGAGCGCACCTCCCCTCGGGACTTCCTTCAGGAGGCCATGGTCATGCCTCTAATTTTGCTCATTGTTCTTTTCCATCTGTGGGGCACACGTAAGAACCGACGCAGAGCTAGGGAATGGGCCCAGACCCATGGACCGGCTTTGAAGAGTGAGTTCGCGGTTGTGGGCTTCAACGGTGCCCAGAAGACCGACGACGATGTCATTGCGTCCGAGCTTGCCTCTCCGGAGAGCATTCTCAAGGAAAAGAGCGCCCAGGAGTTCTCCTGCTACGCCTCTGGCCGCCAGAACGTGGCATTTGTCGACGTCTCGATCAAACTGCCCAAGCGCCACAACCCGGTCATTTACTACATGGATATGGTCTTTAGTTTCTTTTTTGATAGCTATGCGGCCCCTACCGAGACCTACGAGGCTGTTGCGTATACTTTTGACGGCAAGGAGAAGGATGTTGTGCCGGTTCCCGCGGGTGACACCTCATCGCTCAAGGTGAACAATTCCACCTACGACGGCTTCATCTGGGCCGTGGTTCACAAGAACCACATGCGCAAGTTCCGTGAGGAGCGCTATGACGCCTCCATGACTTTCACCAGGGACAACGCCAAGCTCCCTCAGTGGGTGACCGTGATGACGGAGAGTGCCGAGATCACCGACGCCCTACTAACCCCGGAATTGATCCAAGCCATTGAGAAGGCCGGCGATAACTTCAAGTTCTTGATTGTCACTGACCAGCCCACCGACAAGCCTACAAAGTGAGAAATTCTTCCAAACCTTGGGTCCCAATTTCCACGATTGAATCATTCTAACCTCTTTTTTTTTTTTTTTTTTTGCAGGATCGAGGAAACCACTCCCCGCAAGCGAACCCAAATCTGCGCCTCTCTCCCCTCGTCCAGCAAGTATGCCGATATTGTTCCTCTGTTCACCCAATTCCTTCGTCTTCCCGATCGGCTCGTGTCGGCGGGCCATTTCCGGGCCGAAGTCATGCGTAAGATCCGCAACTCTCGCGAGGAGGAGATCCGGAAGCTTCGCCGTGCCGATGAAGAGGAGAAGGCCGAGGAACGTAAGCTCGCGGCCGAGAAGATCAAGAAGGAGGAGCGTGAGCGTCTGCTTCGCGGCATGACGGCCGAGGAACAACGAAAGTTCCTCGACCGGGAGGCCCAGAAAGGTCAACGGCGCAATATGAAGAAATACTCGAAAAGATAGTCGTTTTTTTTCTCTTGTTGTGTGGAGATGGGAGGGTGAATCCAGGAAAAAGTGGCTTGCGATTTTGATTTTGATTCTGTTGCATATCTTATTTCATGTACCATGTATTCATATTTGATTTGGCGGGGAGGCTAATCTGGCGGAGAATTTGATGGATAGGACTAATCGAAACAATTGCACTGATTTTATTTCTTGTTCCGAGGTTTCAGACCTGTCACCAGGAAGGCCTGAGATGTGATGTACCAAGATAGAAGTTGGAGTTGCATCTAGCAGTGTCTCATCTGTTATAGTCGATGAGGCTGTGCTAGTGTGAACAAAAAGCCCTAAGCAACACTGCCACTCCTCTGGCCATTATTATTATTATTATTATTATTATTATTATTATTCCTCTTAAGTTATTATGATAATAACCTTGCTCAGTCAACCTACCTGTTTTATCTCTCTGAAGTTTCCATCTCCAAGACTCGCCCAAGATGCACATCCTCGTAGTAGAAGACAAGTCAGTTTCAGCTGAGCAACCCACAACAGCCTATCCTAACCCGCCCACCAGTTGGGTCAACCAGAAGCTAATATCGAGGCTCCTTTCTCGATTTCACTGTACCGAGAGCAAAGCATATAACGGCCAAGAGGCGCTCGACTATCTCGCCGACCCTCGCCACCGCAAGCCCGACATTATCTTCCTGGACGTGCGTTCCTAGCCTTCCCCCCCCGCTGCTAAGACACACACATAACGGCAAGCGGGGGAATTCCCACCAAAACCTCCACAACTGACGCAATCCAAGGTCGCTATGCCCGTAATGGGCGGACAAGAGGTTCTCCAAATCCTCCGCACCCAAAGGCCATTCGTTGATGATCCGATCTTGCAGAATACGCCAGTCATCATCATGACTGCGCATAAAATGCTCGGGGACAACCAAATATGGATCTCGCGAGGAGCCTCCGATGTTCTTTCCAAGCCTATGCGACAGGATTTCCTCCGCCGGATGTTGCTGAGGTGGTCACGCAGGGAGGTTGTTCCTGCTGTTCCTGGGGGGAATCGGGTGGTGAGGCGTCCGGTCTGGGGGCCGATGCCTTTGCGGGCGTATCGAGGGCCAAGGTCTTTGCTATAAGGCTGGGCAGTGGGGGTTTTCTGTGATGCATCGAGATGGGAGTTTTCTTGGAATTTGGTCTTGGCTGTTTGTTCTCCACAGGACAGTAAGTTGTTTGTGTATACTGATGTGATGGATGGAATTCTCAGGCAATCAATCACATTTGTCTGAAGATTTTTCAAGTTGGGTAGGAAGCAGGTAGGTACCTGCCTTCCTGCGCTTGCCTTCCTGGAGTAAAATCTGGGCTCTTTTCATTCATTCTTCTTTCTATATCTTAGACATCCCCCAGTTCATGGTCTCTGCTTTGAGTTCCAACCTTCAACCACCCACTCCAGTTCGACCGGAGTGTTACCTAGGTACATACATCTACCTTCTGCAGCACCTACCAACCTATTCTTGATACATCCTTATAATCATCCGGTCGTTACATCATGCTATCTATAACTCTCCTCTTGACACTCGTCCAATGGGCCTTTGTCGACCAAGTTCTGGCCGTGACGATCCCATTCGGCACGATGATCACCGGCTGTACTGTCCCCGACACGATAGCCCTCACCTTCGACGACGGGCCCGGCCCATATACAGTCGAGCTGTTAGAGATACTCGCCGAGTTTGAAGCCCGCGCCACTTTCTTCCTCGTCGGAAACAGACTCAATGACGGGAATAATGCCGAAATCGTGGAGCTCATTCATAGTTCAGGCCATCAGATCGCATCACACACGTAAGATATGACTGATTTTCTCCCCTTGAGACACGAAAGGTGTGATTGTGAGTTAACATGAGACATACATACAGCCAAGATCATCCCCATCTACCTCTCTTGGATGCCGAGGAGATCAGGCAGGAGATGTTCGCCTTTGAAGAATCCATGGAACCAATCACTGGCCAAGTGCCTACCTACATGAGGCCCCCATATCTTGGGACGAGCGCCGATGTGGTGGATGTGATGAACGAGCTAGGATATCATGTCGTCGGGGCGGATATCGACACCAAAGATTACGAAAATGACTCGCCTGAGATGATCTGGGATAGCTTCAAGATGTTTGTGGCCGGATTAGACGCGGGAGGGAGCATTGTCCTTGCGCACGATATCAAAGAGCAGACGGTGGTATCCTTGACCCGTCAGATGCTGGTCGCCATCCAGGAAAGAGGACTGCAAGGTACGTCGTCCAGACACAGCTGGGGGAATCGAACTATGCTAAACCCAGATGTTGCTGCTTAGCTACTACGGTGGGGGATTGTTTGGGTCAGCCCGAGTCCGCCTGGTACAAGGACTAGTTGTCTTGGAGCTGGCGACAATGATCCATGGGTATCAGTGGAAGCTGAATATTCTCATGCACTATCCTTAGTATTTCTAGAGAGTAGATTATAATCTATCCTTTGTTTCGTTCGATTGAGGGGTTTTTTTTTTTTTTTGGTTTCGGTCCGGCCCGATGGCAAAAATTAACCCTAAGAGTTTCTTCACGTCATGACGACTTGACTTATGTACTTTACTTTCCCACATGGCAACCCCCTCCATAATACAATGACAACCTGCAGACAGTATCTTCACAACTTCTTCCAATCCCTCCGAGAATGGTTCACCGATTGTGCCATTCTGCTCCCGGCCAAGGATAGTTTGTCGGACGAGTACAACTTCCCCTGCGCCCCGTTAGCCGGTCAAGGACGACGACAGCATAACTTCCCCTCAGCACCGATGGCAGGACAGAGACGAGCCTGAATTAATTAAACCTCAATCAACACACTCTTAGATATACATAATCGCAGCAACGACCGCACCCCCAACCAAAGACAGACAATTACCCACCATCGACGCGGCCGACACCCCCGTCGCCGACACCGCAGCAACAGACCGGGACTCCGCCGCCGAAGTATCATTGACCGTCTCCTTCGAACTCGTCGTTTTCGAGGACGTGACACCCTCACTACCACCCGACGCTTCATCCGATCTAGTCTTCGACGACGATGACGAGGTGGTAGTAGTAGTACTCGAAGAAGAAGAAGAAGAGCCGGTAGTATTCTCCGCCTTAATACTCCCCCAATCCCCCGTCAAATCGCCATACTTATACTGATCCGCCGGATTATAATTCACCACCTTCACCTCCTGGAGCCACATCTTAAACGGCGCGACGGAGTAATCGGTCTTCCCCCCGGCCCATTGGATAGTGCCTTTCTCATTGGTCGGGTCGCCGCCGGCCCAGATGCCGATCTTGAGATACATCGGGGTCTGCGGGTAGTTGGATCCACCTACGGCGTCGGCGTAGTTGAGGGTGCGCACGACAGAGCCGTCCAGGAGCCATTCGAGCTTGTCGGAGGTCCAGTGCACGGCGTAGGTGTGGAAGGTGTCTTCCGGGGTGGTTACGGAGGTGGTTTGGGCGCGGTCGTAGGTGGTGGAGTTGCCTTTGCCGAAGTAGTTGGTTTGGATGGAGTTGGGGAAGGTGCTGATTTGTTCCTGTTGGGAGGGGTTAGATGGGTAGGGTTTTTGAATGGGGGGTTTTTTTTTAAATATGTATTTGATAGTTGGTTGTGGTGGTGGTGGTGGGTTGTGTTTGTGTTGAGTATAAGGGGGAAGAAGAAGAAAACCTACCCAATCTATCTCGTCGAGATCATCGGATTGCAAGACGGCGGTACTGATGATTCCGGTCCCGTTGGATGCGCGCAGCTTGAACTCGACGTAGCCGAAGAAGATGTAGAATTTGCTTTGGATGGTGGGGGCGTCGCCCTGCTTGTTGATGGTGAATGCGGCGCCGAGTTCGGTACTCTCGACTGAGCCGGCGGTGATGTTCCAGTGGTCGAAGGCGGATTGGCCTGAGGTGAAGTCGGTCGAGAAAGTGTAGTCTCTCAGTCCGGGATCAGGGTTACAGGTTTCTGTTTCGAGCGAGTTAGTTAGTTCTGTTATATCGTTCTGATGGGATATGAAACTAACTCTTGGTGGGATTGCAGTTGGTGTAGGTTTGCGCTGTGCATTGCGCTGCTACCGAGAGGGTCGCCACGGCCCATTGGAGATAGGAGGGCATTTTTGTTGTTGTATTCGTATTTATGATACAATATGAGAGACGACGAGAGAGGATAGAGAATCAATCAGAGAGAGAGAGAGAGAGGTAGAAAGTCAGAGGAGGGGGGGGATCTTCAATTATAAAGTGAAGTCTCCTATTTACGACGAGGTATTAACGAACTAACTCAATAAGTACATGAGAAAGAAAGAAAAACAAAGCAACACAGCATATAAGCTTTAACTCCGATCCAGGCTTCAATAAAAAGGAGCGAAACTCCGAGCCTGAGCCACCGATATTCTTAGAGACTGGATCCATTTAGGGCTTCACCTAGTGGATCCACCCGGCAAAGCTTAGATCGATGGTGCCTGCGTGCAGGCTTACGTATGTTTCTCTGCGAAAAAAAATCCATCACCTACGTACGTACACTGGAGAAAACCAAACTCCGAGGAGAGGGAGTTCTTTCTTGTTGAGGCCGATGTGACAGTGGCATCGTTGGTGGCTACTAGCAGGAGTTGTGTAACCATCGGGGAGTTTTTTTTTTAGTGTGGTTTTGTTTGTTTTCTTTTTTTTTTTTTGAATAAATAAAAAGGCCATGAGTAAGATAACAGGTTGAACTAGACTCCATTTAGACAGCGGATTGGTACATGTCTCAATTATTGAAGCTATTTTGAGTTCCAGCTCTTAATAGCGCCATTTGCAGAATTTGACATCTGGGGCTCATCCTCGCTACGGCCACCGGAGAGACCGGCTGCGTCAGACGCATTTATTATTGCATTGCGCCGACAGGACTAACCCCAATTGAGAGGCAATTACCAGTTAGTTCTCCTGATGAATTCCATGACCATACTAGATCGGGGACGTGTTGGCTGACGTATCAAGAAACAAAGCACCATTATGGCCCACGCACCACCCAGAAAAGGCCCCTCTCCGTGAAATGCCGGTAGAGCCGTCAGAGGGCCTCCAAATACTCATTCCCTGGCTAAATATAAACGACGCCCACGAGAGTTGGTTGATCGATGGTCCGGACTTCTCTCAATGCCATCGTCAGGTGACCTCCCTCAGCCCTAGACTGAAACTGCCACTTGGTGATGCCAATCGCAGGAGAATGATTCCACGGATCCGATGGCCATTATTTCTGGTCCTGGTCTTGTACCAGAGTCTACACAGCGCCCAGGCTATTACTCTGGATGTCCACAATGAGCGTACGTATTGCCCACCCCCCGTTTCTCCCGAATTCACCCTAACAACGCAACACATTGCAGAGTCCATCAAGGACGCCGCAAGCACCGCCGCATGGGGCATGATGAGCCACTACCATGGAAACGAGTCGGGCCAGATCCCCGGCAAACTCCCCGACACGTGGTGGGAAGGTGGCGCCATGTTCATGACGCTCATCCAATACTGGCATTTTACAGGCGACACGACATACAACGACGAAGTGACTGTGGGGATGCAATGGCAAGCCGGAGAGGGAAACTACTTTCCCTCCAACTGGAGTACATATCTCGTACGTGGAAGAATCGCCTACCTACCTACCTACCTTCCCTATTCCACGTACCTTACCTATCCCCACGCTTCCCAGGGACGTTATTCCCACCCGCGGTATATAAACGACAACTAAATTTGTGTCCCGCAGGGAAATGACGATCAAATGTTCTGGGGTCTCGCCGCCATGACAGCCGCGGAGCTGCAGCTCCCCGATGTAAAAGATGGGTACTCATGGCTGTCTCTTGCGCAGGGGGTGTTCAACACCCAAATCAAACGGTGGGATACGAAGACCTGCGGCGGCGGGCTCCGATGGCAGATCTGGGCGTACGAGGCCGGATACGGCATGAAGAATAGCATTTCCAATGGGGGGTTGTTCCAGCTGGCGGCACGGCTCGCCCGGTATACGGAGAACGCGACGTACGCCGAATGGGCGGAGCAGATCTGGGATTGGTCTGCGTCGGTGCCGTTGTTGAGCAATTCGTCGTGGAATGTGGCTGATTCCACGGACGTCGATAATGGCTGCTCGACGCAGGGAAACAACCAGTGGACGTATAACTATGGGTCGTATATTAGTGGAGCGGCATATATGCACAACTATGTGAGTTATCGATCGAGTGATTTGATTCTGGTTTGTTGTTTATCAATCTATCTGTTCTGATCATGAGACAAATGAATACTAAATCATAGACGAACGGCACGACATCCAAATGGACCGACGCCGTCACCGGTCTCCTTAACGTCACGTTGGATACATTTTTCCCTGCCAAGTATGGCGGCGACGTCATGTCCGAGGTGACCTGCGAACCGAAACAGGTGTGCAACAACAACGAGATTCTCTTCAAAGGCCTGTTGTCGATGTGGCTGGCCTTTACGGCGCTGTTAGTGCCGGCCACGTACGACGGCATCATGCCCAAGTTGCAGGGCTCCGCCGTGGCCGCTGCCAAATCCTGCACGGGAAATAGTAACAACACATGTGGCGTACGCTGGTACCCCAATAAATGGGATGGGTGGAGCGGGTTGGAAGAGCAGATGAGTGTCACCAGCATCTTGGCGGCGAATCTCATCGCGATGAAGACAGATGGCGCCCCGGTGACGGCCTCCACGGGAGGGAATAGTACCAGTGATCCGTCCGCGGGAGGGTCTGATTCTGATGCGGATGGCGAGACGATCCCAATGGCTGTGACAACCGGTGATCGGGTGGGTGCGGCATTCCTGACTCTGGCTCTTGTGGCGGTGCCGCTTGGGATGGTGGGATTCTTGATCCTTACATAGTACTCGAGGAGGAGGAGGAAGAAGAAGGAGAAGAAAAAGAAGAGAAAGGGTGCTTCTTATGGATCTATCTTCTCATTATGGAAAGTGAATGCGACATGCCTCGAACAGGCAAGTACGGATATTTTGGTGAAAAGGGCTAGAGTACCTGAGATTGATGAATTTTATGATTATTATTGTGATGATGAATAAGACAAAGTACGTTCCATTCTTCATGCTCTATTGATCGGTGAATCTCGGGGCACCAAGGTGTCCACAACCTCCACCAGCATGACACAGAGTGATGTTATAGAAGCTTCAGTGATGATTCCAATTTCCAAGTTATGCATGTCAGACAACTGTATTAAGCGTCAGGTTTAGGTATATAACTCTAATCTAATCTAACCCAATCAATGACCATCTAAGGCTTCCCATAAATCTTGACTCGTTCCTCAATCGGCTTCTGCGCCTTCTCCCCGGGTCCTCCCTCAGGGCTTCCAAACACCAACTGAGCCACAAGCCGCCAGTCCGCAGGGATATCCCACTGTTTGGCGACGGGGGTATCAATGAGGGGGTTGTAGTGCTGCAGATTGGCGCCGAACCCTAGAGACTCCAGACCCGTCCACACTATTCCGATCAGGTCAGCTTTATACATTTTCGATCCAAGAAACCAAGCCGAGAATCACATACAGAAGTACTGATGCATGGCATTCGAATGATCAGCCCAAGGCTGGAAATGATCCTTGTAGAGAGCGAATTTCTCCGAGAACGGCTTGATATGAGCCGGATCTTCGTAGAACAGAACCTATATCCATCCTCATGAGCACGCTATACATTTCCCCAGAAAACCCATAGATAGATAGGTAGATAGATAGATAGGAATCAAACTCACCGTCCCCACTGCGCCTTGCATGCCCTCCAACTTCGGCAATGTCTGGTTCTTCCACAGCTCCTCGGGCACGGCGCCGTTCTTCACCAGCTCCCGGAACTTATCGATCACAATGTCCCACAGTTTTTCATGTTCTTGATGCAGCAGCACGAGCAATCGCGTCGACTGCGTGTTGAACGAGCTGGGGACGTTCAGAATGGCCGCGTTCACAAGCTCCTCGATCTTGGCGTCCGGGACGGGGCTGGTGTTGCCCAATTTGTAGATGGTGCGGCGGCTTTTGGCCAGGTCGATCAAAGTATCCGTGGGAGACATTTTGGGGGGGCTTTGCGACGAAGAACTGTTCGAGAAAGGCCGGGGTTTGGGCAGTTGAGGCGCAATCGGAGTGATGGTGGTGCGTAGCAGAGGGAGGAGCGAGGAGCGCAGGAATCGTGGGGCCGCCATTGGGATGATGGATTTATTGGTACGTAGATGCCAGCGATCGACAAATGATCTCAATTGATTCCGATTGTCGATCTAGAGGAACTGTGGGGGGGATTGCGCTTCTTAAGACTCGAGGGCGATTTGATTTGATTGTAGGCGGAATTACGGCTTTAGCTGATTAACTAATATTAGGTGATGATTAGCTCACTAGTTAGTTATAGTCTTGTCCTAGTCTTATATCCGGTCGGTTGGTCAGAAATGACCAAGCATTTTCATGATCCATGTGGGGTCATTCAGTCAAAATGAATAGATGTGAGGTTGTATAATATCTGCAGATGGAGAGACTGATGATGTCATGATCTTCACCTGGATTGATTATCTATTGTTTATTAATCGATATGTCTCGATTGTATAGATTGAATCTAGCTGAGGATATTACCATTCTTGAATAACCACCATCTAGTCTTCTACACACCAGAGAACCTGCACAGACAGAAGGATTAAGCCTGACTCTAGCCTGGCGATTTGATTGCACGAAGCTACACCGATGTCGACTGCGTGGACAGCAGTTCATATACACCACTCTTGCATGCGGCCACGGAGGGACACTGGGCAGTGGTGAATCTCCTTCTCGCCATTGGCGCCAAGGTCAATGTTGAGTGGATGGACAATTACGATATGACGCCCCTACACGCGGCTACGAGTATGGGGCATTATCTCGTTTGCGCGGCATTGCTTGACCATGGAGCAGAGACGAGTCGCATATGCTTTGGGGACTGGACGCCCTCGCAGATTGCAGAGGAGCGTGGATATAAGGTTATTGAGCTACTCCTCCGGGCATATGGTGCGGGTGGAGCGGTGATGGAGGGCAGTCCCATGTGACCAAGTATGTTCTACACTCAACTGGCCTGTAGAGTTTATTTTCAGTATCCGAGAACAACTAGATTGAAGATTAATACGGGGCTGTATACACGAGCCAGATGTTCCAAGTGATAACGCATCGAATCGAAAACCAGAGCCACACCAAAAATGACCGTAAGCTACCCGAAATATAAGAGACAGAGAGAGAAAAAATAAAAAGAAAAAAGAAGAACATCATTAAGACGATCATAGTCTCCTCGTGTCTATCTCATGCATTCATAATCAGCACGCCGCCATGCGACACTGTAGCCCGTGTCGTTATTAAAAATATAAAAAAGGTATCAAATGAATTAGAAAGCAGAAAAAAAGAAAAAAAGTCACATCAATAGCTGATATGGAGTCCGCGGGCCTTGCAACATACACTCGCTGGGATGTGCATTGTTCTTGATGCCCATGTACCATCCCTCAGAGGTCAAGTGTTTCTCCAAGTCTAGCCAGTACTGGGCCTTGCCTCCGACACCAGTCTTGAGGTCTAGATCGCCGAAGCGGACCTCCACGGGTAGTGACTCGTCGCGCGGCATCTAGTTTTGGTTAGTGTCATGGTATAATCGGAGAACATCATGTAGCCAGAGTGATAAATAACATACCTTGATGTACATCGTACAGTCGCGGATGGTCATCGCGAGAGATTTCTCTCGGGACTGTGCTGCAGGACCATGGAGCCCCACCTGGAGCTTAGCTTTCTGATGTGTGAGCAGCTTCTGTACAGTGCTGTTGCGATAGAGAACCCGCGCCAGTCGGCCGTGGTCCTTGCATCCCTTGACGAAGCGAGTGGCGCGGAGGACGTTGTCAAATTTATCCGATGTGATGTCCAGGGGGCAGAATGATCGAACTTCTGCCTTTCCTCCGCGATGCAATTCATGGTTTTTCATCTCACGCAATGCACAGGTCCGACATCGGCGGGCGTTCACCGGCGCGGTGGGTGACTGCAGAAGCCACTTCGGTTTCAGTTCAGCCAGGACCGCGCCTGGGTTCCCGAACGACGTCATGTCCGTAACAAGAAGGCCGAACGGCTCAGTGGCACAGAGATAGACGCCGCGACGGTGTTTAGGGCGGCGCCCACTAAGCTCGGCTGCCCGGAGCTGTTCGTTACAGCGTGATACCAGTCCCTTGGGTAGGCACACCAGCTCCTGGTCGATGAGCTCATCCGGGTTGAAAAGGGGGCGGATGGTCTGGTCGAAATTCCGCACATTTTCCTGGTAAGAGATGCTGAATTTAGTCTCTTTGCGAAGCCGAAGAAGCTTGCCTTTTAACTGGGCCGGCACGACAAAGGAGTCGATCGGATTCTGTAGGAGGCTGGAAACTCCAGGCGGGGTGTCCCTTTTCGAGCCGTTGTGAGGATTCGACGACGTCAATACAATTCGGTAGATGATGTTCGCACCACCTTCTGCGAGATAGACGAGCTGAGCCCCCAGGGGGAGCTCCAATAGATTCGGCTTGGTCATTCGGCTAGGTCGTCCAGTGGTGTATTGCAAAAATCTTTGCGGGAACAACCATGGCCGCAACGACGGCTTTTTAACCTCACTGGTTTGATGTCAGGCAACAGGAAAATCGAGTGTCGTGCAGTATAAAATCCCCACTTGTAGACTCGCAGAACCTGTCAAATGGTTGGTGCGCAGACAAGACGGAGCCAAAGAAGCAAGAACACCTATACGTGCAGCTGCAGTGAACCCGAAATGGACAGTAGAGCCTCCCTCAGATGATGAACGATCGGCTAGTTTCTCTTTTCTTTTCCTGGCTTAGTCGTGGTGGCTAATTGAGTCCGAGCACCAAAAGAAACGAAACTTTCTATGATCACGCTCAATTGTATGCTCGTTTCGCTAGCCTGAAACGGCCGGCTGCCCTGTTGTAAGACAAAAAAAAAAGGCTACCGAAATGAAAATCCCCCAACCCGATCGCGTTTAGTGGAAAGAGTTTTGAGATCTAACCATCCAGGCCAGTTGCAGGGTTCTAGTGGTATCAGGGATGGTGGCGCTTGGATTTGGCAAGTCTTGGACAAAAACCCATGCCAATCAAAATCACAGGGGGTGAAACGAATAATCGTGAGATTCAGATGATTCTAGTTCGAGCGCATTTGACGCCGGACGGCTCACATGTGCGTCGCGCTAGAAAGACAAGACGAGCGAAAGGGAGGTGAGGGTGACAAGGTCAGTGGCAGCTTAGAGCGTCGGGCACACAGACGTCCTGCGAACCGGCGTATCGATGACTCGCAGCGCGACTATCGATATCGACAGGCGGTCAATGAGACAGAGACGATTCGTCGGATGAGCAAGAATTTCTAGTGTGCTTCTAGGACGGGGGCTGAACGAAAAACGGTCAGACCGACCGGGGTGCAGCAGCCGGGACAGCAGTAAGTTTGCCACGCTTCGCCTCGCAGGAAGGAGTAAGAAAGGCGGTCGCGCAAAAAGAAATATTTAATAATGAAGACAGGATAGTCGTCAAGAAGATTGCTTTAGCGAGGTCAGGAGATGAAAAATAATAAGACGCCGGACGCGAAACACTCCGACTCCACGAACCTTTGGGTCGGCAAGCAAGGTGGATGACGCAGGGTCCAGTAACGATGGAGAACGCCAAGGGCAATCAATCGTTGTGGGTTCCTTCCATCTCACTAGTCCTAGTAGCCCTATTTAATATTAATTATTCTCAATGACTTCGATGACTCCGACCGGACGGCATTGGTCTTTATACCTCGACGATCCCCCCATTGGCTGGTCAAGTCATTCTAAGACGGCGCACGGGGCTTCGGTTCGCGTATTTGGATGTGTCGAATTGGAAATGACAGGGGGGTGGGAGTGGGAAGAGGAGATTGATGAATGACTTTGGATTTGATTTCGTGAGGAATGTACAGTAGTAAGGTGAATGTAGGAGGAGGTAGTTTAGTATGGAGGTGGGATGTACATGACATGCAGGGGATGGAGTTGTGGAAGAGTACAAGGAAGTACAAGAAAATACAAGAAAATACAAGAAAGTCCTGTGGAAGAAGGCTTATTAGTGGGGGAAACACGGAAACATACAGGAAACCAAGTCACGAGGGGTACTTCACATAGTTCGTTCCTTCGTCCATCCTCATCCATCCCCCGCCTTTGTTAGCGACTAACTATTTCTCTCGTTCCTTCTTTCTCCTCCATATTATCGTTAAAGGTATTCAAAACAAAACCTCACCACGAATACAAAGCCCTCCAAGTCCTCCAAAGAGACAATCCCTCACCCCGAAATCATGCCAACTCCCCCTCCCCTCGACATCGATGCCATCCCCACTCCGGCGCACTGCATCGCGGACTTCTGCTTGATTCCGGTATGCATGCAACAATCCGATTTTGCCCATGATATGCAAGAAACTGCATACATCAGAAAATTAATTTAATTCCGGCCCCCCTTTTCAAAAATGGCAGATAGGAACCTCATCACCCTCCGTCTCATCTCAAATCGCCTCCGTCCAGCGTCTTATCGAACAATCCGGCCTAAAATACGTCATGCACTCAGCCGGAACTACCCTCGGTACGTCCGACTCTCCCCCATCCAACCCATTTGCAATCGAACCATCCATCCCATAATATTGGATGAGGTACAGACGTTCGTATGACATGATTGTTTCACCCGGCGCATAAGTACATGCATACATACATCACAATCCTCTGTTTCTGGGGGAAGAGAATGCGGGGCGGGGGAAAATATATGACAGATAAGCCCAGAAAAAAAGAAAAGAAAGAAAGAAAGCAAACAACTGATTGATGACGGGCTTGTGCTGATCGGGGGTTTTTCAACTCCCGATATGCACTATTGTCCCCCATGATTTCTGTTTATAGAAGGTCCCTGGGATAAGGTCCATCATGTCATTGGTCAAGCCCATATGTTGCTGCATCAGCAGGGGATTGTGCGCATCCAGACGGATATTCGGGTCGGATCGAGGTAGGATTCCCTCTTCTTTGTGGGGAAGATTGTGATTGCTGCGTGGGGTGGCGAGAGGCTGACTTGATTTCGTACAGAACCGACAAGGAGCAGTCATTTCAGGACAAGGTCAGCAAGGTGCGGGAATTGCTGGGAAAGGAGTAGACACGGCAGGCGGCTGTTGTAAGATGCAGGATGTCTCGGAAGAGTGCATGGAGTAGATAACAATTGTTTTTGTTTTTGTTGGTCGTAAGGTCTAGCTAGGTAGCTACATGGCAGAACACCGCCGATGGACAATCATAACAAATCGCTCATCTATAGAAAAAAAAAAAACGCCAATCCCATGCCCTGTGTAAATGTTGCCTGGTTTATATCGAAAAAGAATGTCGTGACTGCGAACAAAGGACCGTCCAGCGGGGGAAAACACGGCGAAAAAAAGGCGGAGAAAGGTGAAACACCCCCCTCCCACCAAAAATCTAAAATATACAACGGGTCGAAAACGGGAGAGAAAGACGAAGAGGCAATATCAGGCAACCGGATCTGACTGAACCGTTTACATCGATATCCCTCCCCCCAACAAACTACCCCAGTCACCGCCTACCCAGACCCATTCGCCCATGCTGGGATTCGCGCCTTCCTTCGCCGATTGAACGAGTTCAACCAGACCCTTGAAGACGTTCGAATAAGTGGAAGCGGAGCTCTCCTGTGTTGATGAAGACAGCTTTCTGCGACCTGTCGCAGAGCTAACACCGTTGAGGTTGTCGACTGTCTCGATAGCCGGACCCTTGTCAAAGAAATCCACCAGGATGAAATTGGGTTGTTGGCCGTACGATTCCTTGCACTTGGTCGCTGCATCTCCAAGGTTACCTGCCCCACCGGAAGGAGCATTGGTCGTTCCCACGTAGGTGGCATTGGGGGACTGGATGTCCAGAATACTGGTTTGGTAGAGGAAGTGGTTCATGAGGAACATCCGGTTGGAGGATAAAGCCGTGGCGAGATTGCCTTTGACAGATGAGGGACGGTCGGGTGCACATGAGAAGTTACCCGGAGTCGTCACCTCGTAGTTGTTCTCCCAAACATACGTGAACTCATCCATTAGGTACGGCGCCACAGTATTGGTCTCGAGAGACGCCACAAAAGTCACCAATCGTGTACCATCATCAATCATCTTTTGCAAGGTGGGCCAGGAGGAAGGGGCGGAGGTCTGAGCGGGTTTATAGGCATAGTCGATGATGTTCGCGGCTTGGAATTCGGAATGAAGTTCGGAGGCAGAAGCGCCGTCCGAGTTGACTAACAGGACCGTGACAACTGAGAGAGAAATAAGTGTAAGCATTTACCAGGCATAATCTAGATATACCAATAGCCCGACCACGCAGTGTCATACCTTCATTGGGGTTGTCATCCAGCCAGCTCTTGATTTCCGACAGCCATGTGCTCAGCTTCCCGGCGTCCATGATCTCACAAACCGAATGACATAGATGCCACTCATTATTTTCTTTATGGACTTGGGCGGAGACCATACGGACACCAGCATCGAGCTGGAGGGTGGTGTTGTAGTATCTGCCGTTGGAGTCAGTACAACGGGAGCATGGTGTACGTCGCCGATCATGGTCCAAACTCACTGGTTTCCGGCGGAGTTATAACCGGTGGAGGCGTCTCGGACGAATGGACTGTCATGCGCCCCAAGATGAGTGATCTCACTGTATGATTTGGAGCAAAGATCTGGAGAGTTGTTGCACGCAGTCTGACGGGGAAGAACGGCCTTTGCGGCCGCGAAGGGCAGAAGGGCCAAGACACCGAGCCCTAGCATATCGAGGAAAAGGTGTATATGGAAAGCAAGAATGAAAATAGTATGCGATGTAATGCGATGCGATACAGGGATATCGAAGAGGCCGAATTCTAAGTTAAAATGGAAAGAGGGATTCAGGAGATGGAAGGGGGGTTTGTCGCAAGTTAGACGAGGATGGGTCTAGAGTGATCCAAGCGGACAAGGTGTTTCAGAAAGAGGAATCAGTTGTACAATTTCAGGAGTGGATTGAGCCTCCGGGATCAATAATGTACAAATACTAAATAAATAATAAAGGATGAAGAAAACTCTCTCCACAGCTCAGACAACAATAATAATCCCACCCAAGGCAACAACGCCATGGCGACGTGTGGAAGGTCCACTCAGGATGAAGAGAGTTAGCCGCATGGCCCGCATGGTCTTGTCGATCGCAGAATGATAGGTCATGGATGAGACTGTCTGACTGTGGCCGCGTTGCCTGTCTGACTATTCTTAGAAATGCTCCGTGGCGGAGTATGGATGACTCAGCATGCAGTTGATCTCACCCTGGTTTAAGGTTCAATAATCACGTTGCACTAGTAGGTCTATACTCTGAATTGAATGTCAAACTTGGATGGATTATCTATCATATGATCTGATTCTTCTTCCTATTGAAAGAACTACCGTGTCCGAATAAATGCTCCCCGACGCAGGTGAGTCTCCCGGAATATCATACGCTGTGTTCGCCGTTGCGACATCCCCGAGCTGGGAGGATTCACCAATTGCTGCATGTCCTCTGGCTTCCGGCTGCCGAACATTGGCTCCCCCCAAGCGCAATTAATATCATCCATCACCCGTTCAAGGCTGTAAGGGTTCTCCTGGCGTAGGAGCCGGTTCATCAGCCGACTTGACTGTCGCGGACGGCCATAGAGCACGGCAAGGCGGTGTCGGCAGGCTCGGCGAATCCAGCTCGTCCAGAGATGGACACCACTTTGCTCCAATTCCCGAAGAAGTGATAACCCACGCACCCAAGGAATCAAATCGTTTCTAGGCTTGGCCGAAACTCGCATTCGGAACCCCCAGCTCACAATGGCAGCCTGCATATGCCGGTCAAAAATAGTTTGTACAAGGTGATGGTCGTGTTGTCGGGAAACCATCTCCCCTTGAGATTTCACCTTTTTCGAAAATTTAAGTGCATTGGCCCGCTTCGAGTTCGAGTCGGAGGAATAATGCTGCACTAACCAGCGGCAACATGTTCGGAGTTCATTCCAGCTCCCAGTCATGCCTAACCGCTTCAGCATTTCCGTCCAAAGCGCCGAAGGCACCGACGAGCCCATCGGAACTACGCGCTGGAGAATGCGCAACACAAACTTCACCTCCTGTACTGGTGTCATGGAGGATCTCTGGACCGGACCAACTCCCAGTCTGCGTGGGGCAAGCACCTGTCCAACCATATAGTCGATGCTTTGACCTGTCAGTGTTTTCCCACGTAAGATCATGTCGTCGACTGTCTTGGATGCCAAATCCCATTCGTTTGTCACGAGGAATTGGCGAAAACGGATGTTATGTAGATCGGGCTCATCTTTGCATATCTCACCCAAAATCGCTAGCGTCATGTTGTACAACCGCCAATCATGGGTGATGTAATATGATACTAGTAATGATTCTTGCACATTTGCATCCTCTAGCATGTCGGGGTGCTGGTCACTGTGTAGTAAATCGGATAAGAGAATGCTGCGATTCTCTGTCGCTAACTTGCGAAGTAGACGAGCAAATACACTGTCTCCGACAGAGATCTTGGCATCTTCGAGCTGGTTAAGCTTTTCCAGGATGTCCTGGCAACCATGGGCTCGGGTGGCCATCTCGCGTAGTGAATGTGGCCCAATGGCTGGCACGCCAAACATCCGCAGTCCAGAGAGTATCATATCAAAGTTTAAAGCTTTGGTGGCAAAAAGACGAGCACCAAACTCATCTTTGAATGACTTTTCCTGGGGCCATTCCTCATTTTTCGATTGCAACGAGGTTTGTGTTTGAGGCAATGGCTCGCAGGTTTCACTCTTGCCATCGGGAAATCGTTGACTAGCATACGTGTGCAGCTTCTGCGAAAGATGAGGTCGTCCACACCTGTCGGCGTAATCAAGCAATGGGCGAAAATCGTCGTAGGTCTCTGGATGGTCTCCTCGTCCAACCAAAAATGTGTGCATGGGGAAAGTCTCATCAATACAGTCGCTGCTTAACAGTGTGGAGATCACAGGGCCGTATATCTGGTGACCAGCAGTGGAACAGCAAATGTGCTGAAAGGCCGAGAGGCCCGGAGATACGGTGTGCCATTGAGTTTTTGTCACGGCGTTGGTCGTCGATTGGTGGTGTATTGTTAAGGCAGCGTCGAAAACTCGCAATATGTCATTTGGACTTGAAATATGAGGATGTTGGAGTTTCTTGTGCCATTCCACGGCCCTTTGCGTCATGCCGCGTTGGAGAAACCCTGTCAGAACGCTTTCGTAGAGCTTGTCCCACCGTTTCCCGGACCTTTCCCATAATTGAAAGGAATAATCGACAAGCTCTCTCATTACAGCCTCTCGTTTGAGACCGAGGTCGACAAAGCTCTGCCAGAAGAAATTGGCCCTTTTCCCTGAGACAGGAAGCTCGATGTCGTCCACCCGGACCATCATACCCTCCCAGATATCCAACGTGCCTTTGTCCCCGTAATGACGTTGTCGATAGCGAAGCAACTCCTCCCAGAGTGCAAAATCATGTCGATGGGCGGGACTGTCGACCAAACGTGTTCCGATGTCACTTGTGTGCCCAAGATCCGACTCGAACTCCAACTTGTCCGGTTGTAGGCTTAATGATTGCAATGTGTCTGATGATTCATGATTCGGATTTGGGGCATTTACACGTGCAGTGCCATTTTGCGTCTGCATGGAGGGGGACTCGATTCCGTGGATGTGAAAACTGAGAGGCCGTCTCGTCGACCTGGTAGGCGCGTGTTTGTTGACTGGCTGCTCCGATACAGTGCCCTGCACGCATTTTGCTTGTTGCACACCTTGTGAGTGACATCTTAAGCATTTCGATCTGTACCGGGGCGCCAGCTGATCAATTCCAACGGGAACTGATATCAACGAGTCGAGAACCGAGAGAGCTGATGGCCTCTTCAGTAGTCGAAGAAGAGCCGGGCGCATGGGGGATGAGAGGAGGAAGGCGAGGGAAAGAAAGGCGAGTCGGTGAACATCCTCCTCCTCTTCAGTGTCGTGTCTCAAAAGATAATTAGCATTGGAGTGCGGATGGTGAAGGATAGGACAGTGTTTTTTCCAATGTGCCTGCGCATCTGGACCTGATCCTGGCGACTTCTTTTTTGGCATGACGGAGGCCGCCATGGAGCTATGCCTATCCTGTAAAACACGTGATAGCACCGGCTTTACTAAGCCTCGCATCCTAAAGGCGGAAGTTCGAGGAAAGTCACGTGCAACACGACTTGCTGCCGGGTTCCACACCTCACGACATCAACTGTTGCTCGCATTTCACCTGTCATCGTTCGTCCTTTCGCTCTCCCTCTCCCTCTCCTTCGCAGTTGCGCACCGCCAGAATGTTCCGCACCGCTCCTCGTATGGCCGGGTATGTACTTCGACCCCATTGATCTTTTTCAGAGCCGTGGTGACTAGCCCTGTTTCCGCAATTGATATTCAATCCGTGGGGGTTGGTTGGGATCATACCACTCAATTGATATAAAAGCTTGAAATTGGAACTCGGCAGCCCTTGATTCACATCATTCTTTACTAACTTTGTGGTTCTTTTTATGTCTAGGTTCGTGTTCCGTGAGAACCGTGTCCCTTTTTACCAGCGTCTCTTCCAGCAGCACGACGGCAAGCGTCAGTGGTGGAAGGTTAGTTGATACAGAAGTCTTGCCTGGTATTTGAAGAAGTTGTTCGCAATGACCTAACATATCCCGTGCTGTGCAGACCGCCCGTAGTGGTTACGTCGTGTACCCCTACCTCTTCTCCGTCTATGGCCTGGGTGCTGGTAAGTCGAGTCTCTCTGCATATTGTTCTGCCTGAGTTATAGCTAATTCCCCTCAGCTACCACCTACGCTATGTGCCGCATGGTTCTTGTTAGTGCTCCTTTTCCTGCTGTGAAAGCTTTACGATCTTCCTGCGGGTCAATTCCCCTGTCTTCTCTGACCCATCGCTAACCCCTGGAATAGGGCCACAAGACCTGGTTCGGCAAGGAGTAAACTGGGGTCTCGCCAGAAATACGTCGTTTACATCACATAAAACAACATGCTTTGTGTCTAATTGGCAGTGTATCTCTAGTCATGTGTTTAGTGGGTGGAGGAAGATTTTCAACGTTGTATATAAGATAAACTAGGGCGTCAATGTGTGAATTCTTTCCTCTGCCTGATTCTCGATCACCATTAGAAGCTTGAAAAGTCCATATCCTCGGTTTTTACCGTTCCAATAGTGTAGTAATGCGGATGCCTCTTTCTATAATTGCGCTCCGATCGGAATTGAAGCTACCCCAGCTTAGTCAGCCCCAGCTAGTGGCCTAGATAAGTTTACCTTTGCTGAGTTCACGGTCGTCCTGGACAGGAATGGCCCAAAACAAAGAGGCTGGCTTGACGAAATATCAATAATCTGGTGATGTTGTTGTCTTACAAAGGTGACTTTTTTGGATCTTCTGCGACTCTGTAGAAATGGGTTATCTAGATCATTATTTCCTTCCATTTCGAATATATTATCTTGTGGTGGACTGATCGTCATCTGCATGCACCCCTTGCATATCGCTCTTTAAGAGCCAGATTCATCCCATACACGGTCAACCCTCCTATTTTCAGCTATGAATCGTACGTCGGCTGAGCGCCCAGCGAAGCGGGTGCGACAGGCGTGTGAACCATGCAGGTAAGTTCCCAGCCGAAGCCTTGATGGCTGGCGGATTGACTCCCATCATAGGCGCAAGAAGGCGAAATGTCCCGGAGAACAGCCTGTTTGCTCGCTCTGTGCACGTCTCAACCAGAGGTGTGCCTATGCGGAAGAACGTCCAAGATCGTTGACAGGTAGCTTTGGGCATTCGGGAGAACCAGTCCCTGTTACTGGCTCTTCAGAAAACAACATTTCGGAGATCCTAGTAAGACTGTTCTTTATTGATTGTCATTGTTACGGTGTATATATTAACCAACACCCACAGGATGGACGATTGGGTAGCCTCGAAATGAAGATAGGAGAAGTTCTCGATGCCTTGGGGTATTTCTCCCCCCCTCCTTTCATATGATGAGATGGCCACTAAAGTACCCACCAGGCAGGGCGCTTTGAGGAATTCCCAGCCGCCAGCAGTGGCAGCGACTCCTCCAATTCCAGCTGCGTTCCGCAACCCTATGATGTCTACTTCGCTGGCTCCGTTGACACCTCTTCCCTCATGGGAGAAAGTGACCTCCATAGCCCAGCTGTATTTGCTGTACTGTGACTCGCAACCGCTTCCCCTTTTTTATCGTGATGATTTCCTCAGTAGCCTGGGGAGTAGAGATCCTGAACTTGTATACGCGATACTTGCACTGAGTATCAGGTTTGCAGAGGACCAGTACCAGGATATAAACGAGCTTATGGTTCGAATTAATGGATATACAGAAGTGGCTAGAAGCTTAGTTATGAAACGGGTCTCAGAAGGGCCGGTAGAGCTGTCAACCCTGCAATCTCTATGCCTTCTGAGTATAATTGATTTTACTAGTAAGTCTCATGCGTCTGACTGTTTGTGCATAATGGCTAATCCAGTCCAGATGGAAACACTCATCGCTCCAGCATCCACAGCAGCCTAGCCATGAATTTAGCACTGTGTGCCAACCTTGGGTCCGAGACTACTGCGGCTCTAAACCCAAGGATACGGGAAGAGCGAAGACGATGTTTTTGGAGTATATGTCTTTTAAAACGCCTGCATGGTGTTGAGTTCGACAACTTCGACTTCCCAGATGGACGTTGTCCCCCCTATCCTCAAAGCCCGGACTTACCACAACGGCCATGCTCACCCCATGAGGCAGCAAGAGACGCTCGATCGAGTGATCTGAAAGACCAAGGCATACTTGCGTATGTGATTATGCTAAGCGAGGTGTTTTCAAAAACCGCAAAGTATGTTCGGAACCACGGCAAGCCGAGCAACGTGCCCCCTTGGTCATCGCAGTCCGAGTACTCTAAAATCATCACCCTACAGATGGAGTTGGAAACACGCATGCCTCTTCAACATCGATTCAAACCGGCGAACTTGAACGAAAGGACCCCGGAGGAATTAACGAGAGATAGAGCGTACTGGGGCTCTTTTTTCCTAAACCAATTCCTGTATCACACAATCTTATGTCTCCTTAACCATCCACTCCTACTCTCTCTCAGCCTGCGGAACTTTCGAAGTACCATTCCCGAGATCTTTCTCCAACATACTTCCGACCTCATCTCCTCTCATACGACCTGGATTATCCACTTTATCAACTATTTCGAGGAGAAGTCGTTCATGGTATCGGACCCATTACTTGGGTATAGCGCAGCGGTGGTTGCCACCATCGAGCTACAACTTAGTTTCACAGAGGACGAGGCAGTTCGCCAAGATAAACGAGACCGATTCTTTAAGTGCGTCGAGTTTGTGCAGAATTTAGGGCAAAAGTGGCCTCATATGGCTCGATTGGTTCGTCACCCATCCAAAGAATCACACTTGCCCCATAGACAAGGCTAACAGGTATTCCAGGCGGAGAGACTGCACAAACTAGAAGATGCCGTATCCGCAACCTACCGGCCCAACTCCGGAGCCCAGAATAAATGCCTCCTTATTGACCTCTCTCGTTTTTGGGAGATCCTGGAGTACTCCTCAAATAGCGACTCTGATTCTGCGCGACGCATGTTCGGGGATTCGTTGTATTCCGAGCCCCCTCCATTTAACGCCGAGGTGTCCCAGACGTCCCCTTTACCCGAACCAACTCGATTGAATTCCCAACAGGGCTTATCACATTCGCCAATGACGCGGTATGGGTTGACGCCGGTGATGTCTGGATTGCGGAGTGTAGACCCAATGGCCTCCCCACGGACGCCCGATCTGTTGAATGACGAGTTTTCAATTCTTGCCGCCAACTTCTTCTCTCAAGGCCAGGAGTTCTTGCGCGGAGGGGATAATCGCGAGGGATTTGGGTTTTAAGTTACGACTGCGTGTTTATAGTACACAGATCTGTATCATGATATCGGTAATTACGCATTTTTGTATGCTATGAATGATATAATTGGATTGCTATAGATTGGCTATGGCTCTCCACATTACATCTCCAATGCGGCCCTGAACTCCTCGACGAATGTCCACACCTCCGAGAACGTATTATAAAGAGGAACTGGAGCCACCCGAACCACCCCCGGCTCTCGCTTGTCGCAAATAATCCCCGCATCCTGCAATCTCTGGGAAACCTTTTGCAACAGCCCTGGCCTCAGCAGCAAGCTCAGCTGAGCTCCTCGTGCCTCAGGATCAGAAGGAGTGATGATCTGAAACGGACGCGTTTTATCTGTCGTATCCTTCAGTAATAGGTACTCGAGGTAGGCCGTCAACTTGAGGGATTTTTGGCGCAGTTCCGATACGGACGTCTCGTCAAACACCGAGAGCGCTGCACAGAGCGATGCCAGGTCAATCGCCGAGGGATTCGAGACCTGGAACCCGCCGGCACCAGGGGTTGGTTTGAAACCTGGCTCTCGCATTAACATCATCATCGCCATCAGTGCCCGGGCGTTGTTGGTGAATCACTTACTGTTGTCCATTTTAAACCGCACTGATCGGTCTCCACCGTACCATCCGGTCAACCGGTGTCGAAACTTGGGGGCATCCTCGCCTTCGCTATAATCGACCTGACCGTGCTTTTCATGGACAAACAGGCCGGCCATTGCCCCTGGTCCCGCATTTCCGTACTTGTAGGTACACCAAGCTGCGAAGTCTACCTCCCATTCGTGGAGTTTGAGCTCGGCGTTTCCGTACGCGTGGGCCAGGTCCCATCCAACGACCAAATTCCGTGACTTGGCATATTCGGTGATCTTCTGGATGTCGAATAGCTGGCCCGTGTAATACTGGATGCCCGGGAGGAGGAGTAGAGCCGCATCTTCCGCGTGTTTATCAATGTAGGATAGGATCTTTTCCGTGGAGATCTCATATTCATCCTCGTCGGGGCCCATCAGCACCATAGACTGCTTCGGGTCTAGACCGTGCCATGCTAGGTGTGATTCAATGGCGTACTGTTGGGATTGTCAGGAGGCTGGGTCACCCTAGTGTTGAGAATGAGACTCACATGGTCGCTGGGGAACGCCTTCCAATCCATCAGAATTTGGTGCTTGGTTGCAGTTGGCTTGTAGAAGCTCGCCAGGAGGAGATGGAGATTTGTTGTCAATGTTCCCATGGCTGCGACCTCTTCTGGGTCTGCGCCCACGATCTTGGACATGGATTCGGCCGCTTGCTCGGCCAGCAGCTGCCATTGCTTTAGCGGCGAGTCCTGGAGATCTGTGAAGTGACCACAGACACCAATGGATGACCAGGTGTCGAGTTGTGCCTCCAGGTATCTCGCGGTCGCCTTTGGTTGCAGCCCCAGGGAATTACCACAGAAATAGATACATGGTTCGGACGAGAGATCTTATGGGGCGGTTAGATGCTACCTACTGAAGGGCTGTAGCAGACGGACGAAGGAGCTCCACCCACCTGGTTTTGCGAGCTTCTGGCATGCAATGTTTGCCTTGGATGGGATGATGAATTTCTCCCGGAAAGTCGCCAATGGGTCTTCTGTATCCAACGAGATGGCATATTCCTTGGTTGCTGCATTCTCCGGGAATGCGGGCTTGGAGGGGGCAAGACTGGGCATGATGGGAGGCGAAGTGGGCTAGTGTGTAACAATTATGAACAATTATCTAGCGATTGATGGGCAATTGGGGGTGTTTATAACCCCGTCAATGGCTCCGTAGTACTACGTACTAGTTGAGTTATTAATCACAACATTTTCTTTCCATCAACCGGATCGGATGCAACTTCCGCTCCCGTGTCGACATCCGGCCTGTTTCGCTGCTCGTCATTTTGCATACAATTTTATTTAGCAGGAAATCATGCAAGTTTTACCACCGATAGTTATGATGATATCAGTTCCAGGCGGAAGCGGCCTGTTTCCGGGGCCAGGCAATGTGATGTGGTACCAGCCAATTTAGATCTCGACTATCTATATAGTAAGAATCAGAATCATAAATATGCATCTCACCCTTCCCTTCCCCCCCTTCCTTGCCATCTGCTATTACTACTTTATTATTATTCGACCCGTTTCATCATGCTACTAACCCCAGAGATCTCGTTAGACATGCATGGCGTCTCTCTGCGAACGGGATTCCTCCCCGACATCCCGCCCCTGCAGTCGTTAGACGACCCTTATTACTGGCCGTGGGAGGAGCTGGTCCGGGAGATTCCAGCCCTAATCCAACTGAAGACGATCCGAGAATCCATCGAGCGATTGCCGGTACTCTCCACGCACCATCTGCAGGGAGAGCCCGAATGGAGACGAGCCTATCTCCTCTTGGCATATCTCACTCATGCGTATATCTGGGGAGGGGAAAAACCCAAAGACGTACGTCTGATGTCTCCAGAAATCCAGGAAATAAACAAAAACTCACAATCATAACCCATCTAGATCCTGCCTCCTGCTATCGCCCGTCCGTTTCTCGACATCTCCAACCACTTAGAGCTGCCGCCCTGCGCCACCTATGCAGCCCTAAACCTCTGGAACTTCACCATTGCAGATCCAAACGCCGATCTCACAGACCCAGACGCCCTATCAGTGACCGCCTCGCTCACCGGCACCAAAGATGAAGAATGGTTCCTAATGATATCAGTGGCCATCGAGGCCCAAGGCGCCCAAATGATCCCATTGGTATTCGAAACCATCCACGCCATTCGCGCCGACGACAGCTCGCGGGTCGCAGATCTCCTCCACCGGTGCAGCGAGCACCTCCAGGAGCTCCGCATCCTACTCGAGCGAATGTACGAGAAGTGTCGGCCGGCGGTATTCTTCCATCGGCTCCGGCCACTGCTAGCCGGAAGTAAAAACATGGCCGCGGCCGGTCTTCCCAACGGCATTTTCTACGACATCGGCGATGGGCTGGGTGAGTGGCACCAATACAGCGGGGGGAGCAATGCGCAGAGTTCCCTGATTCAGACTTTCGACATCTTTCTCGGCGTGCAGCACGAAGCTACCGGGGGAATGAAGGACAACGGGTCCAAGACGACCGGGTTCATGCAAGTATGGATTGATTGTTCCTGGAGGAGAGTTTAGGAGGGGTTTGACTGACGTGCCCATCTAGGAAATGCGGAACTATATGCCCGGACCGCACCGTCGCTTTCTCGAGATGTTGGCCCGGATTTCTCAGGTTCGACCATATGCCATGAGCCACATGGCTGGATCCCCGGTGAGGGATGCGTATAACGCGGCAGTGATGTCGTTGGGACGATTTCGGGATACGCATATCCAAATTGTGACGCGGTATATCATCATGGCGGCGAAGAGTCCGCCACCCAGTGATGTGTCGCGGAATCTTAATCTGGCCAGTGCGACGACGTGCCGGATGAAGGATTCGGATGAGAAGGTCAAAGGAGGGCTCCATGGTACCGGGGGAACAGATCTGATCCCGTTTCTTAAGCAGACAAGGGACACGACCAAAGCGGCTGCTCGTTATATTGGTTGAGAGATATACATATGTATTTTTTTAGATTTTGATACTACTTTTTTCTTTCTTAGCATGTTTTAATATGATATCATTGTTTGATGTACCTGGGCTCTTCCTCATCTCCGAGGGGATTAAACTATGACCTAGACTAAAACTTCGCCCTCTAGCATATTCATTTTAACCAGATCAGTTCAATGAATTATTTATATTATTAATTATTGTTTGATTGGGAATATGAACTCAAGTGGATCACGGAGGCGGAGGCGGAAGCGGGAAAAGAATACGGAACGTGATCTATGATGTAGCCAACTTTAATCAAGGGAAAAAAAGGTCACAGGAACAGAAGTGCTAAATTATACGTAACATAAATAGCGAATCCAGAAGATTTCGTCTCTATTGCTTAGATGATCTGCATGAAATAACTAGCAATCCCAACAGCATGAACAACAATGAGATCTATTGTTTGTATAGGTTTGTCTTGTATTGTTGCTTGATCAATGTAGGGTACATGGCCAGCAAAAGAGAGTGGTTGGGTATCATATAATCCATCTTGGCGACAGTATTGCAATGTCGGGATTGAGAAAGGGACAGACTGCCGTCGTGCGACGATATAGCCCCAATAGTGTGGAGCTGGAAGTCCTGAATCCGCAGTCTAGTGTGGTCACCTGGAGATGGGCATTTCTCCTCACAGTGTGCGCCACATATTGGGTGCGAGCACTATGGATGGTCTCTCCCATGACTTGAAGGATATTGAGTTTACAGGATGCACGGGCGTCCTGTTGTCGGGTATCCTGTTGTCGGATACGTAGGTATTCAGATGGTCGGAGAATCGCCCCTTATCTCTTCTTTGGATTGGTCCCCACTGGGACGCCTTCGCTTTCCCTTAGCTCCGCCAGCTTCTTCTCTCGGTCAATAACACGTTCTTTCTCTTCCTTGATCATCTGCTCGACAGTCTTATTCGCCTCCCCAAGCCGGTCCATCTCCTTGTTCTCAGTCGTCCGACTATATGGGTTGTCCGGCGTCTCGTTGAAGGGGATCTCGGCCGACCGCCCACGCAGCTGCGCCTGTTTTGTATTCTTGCCTCCTTTCCCCTTCTGCGGCGGTTGCGGAGTGCCCGACCCGCCTGTTAGGAGTTCGTAGAACGGCTCGACGGGCTCGTTGAAGACGATTTCCTCATAGTTCTGGCTAATGACCACTTCTCTGCGCTCGCGGATCTCCTCCGCATTCGGCCCGTAAGGATGCAGCTTCAGACTGTGCCAAAGGGTCTGCGGCTTCTCGCCCGACTCCGGCACAAAGTAGAGTTTGACCTGGATCTCGAATTCGCCCCATCCTGTCTCTGTGACTTCGAAGGGCGGCTGTTCGATCGTGCGCACGTTCTGCGCATACGTCTCGTGGAGTTTGAACTGCACTTTCTTCAGCCAGTAGGAGATGTCTTCGCCGTTGACGCCCTTGACGAATACGCGCCATGAATGGGTGTGGTCGGTGGGAACGTTGGGGGATTTCTTTGCGGGATCGAAGGGCTGGGCTTCGCTGCCGAACACTGCAATGGTTTAGAAAAAAGGATAATTTGTAAGGGCTGAGAGCTAATACGCACCAAAAGGGCGGTAGACAGAAACGCCCTGTGAAGGTACCTGAATATTAGCTTTATTTTTGGCAGACGGGTCGTCAGTTTGTAAGGGGCACTTACCCTGACACGCTTCGACCCAGCTGCAGAAGGCATGTTTGATACTGTGAGAAGAAAATGGGAGCTTGAAACAGTCGGGGATGAAGTAGGAATTTAGCAGGTAGGAGGAGGTTCGCGACAAGGCGCGGGTGATCTCTGCGACCGCACGTGACCACGCGGCAAGAAATGGCATGACGATATGCGGCGTCGGGAACGCAACCAGAGCATCCCGTCTCCGCCATGCTTCTCCGGAGATTGTGTTGTTGAATCCTTCAAATCCAGAACTACAATCCCTGATCGCATCGCTTAATATCCAACATGGCTGCCAAGCGGGTAGTGGTGGCCGGTGGAAACGGTTTCTTGGGTTTGTATACTTGCCTCGCCATGCCGTGGTGTCAATTGCTGATTTCACGTTTGTTTGTCTTTCAGGATCGAGGATTTGCAAATCTGCGGTGGCTAGAGGCTGGTCCGTTACTTCTCTCAGGTACGAATGCCTCCGGAAACTAAACGACCTAGATTTGTCATGCCAATCACTTATCAAACATTAGTCGGAGTGGAGAACCGCGATGGGATGCTGTCACAGACTCTCCGCAAAAGCCCGGTTGGGCAAGTTCCGTGGATTGGGCCAAGGCAGACATGTTGAACCCGGAGTCATATAAGTCTTTCTTGAATGGTGCCACGGCTGTCGTGCATAGCATGGGAATCCTGCTGGAGGCAGATTACAAAGGCGTGGTACAAGGGAGGGAGCCTCTCATTAGTGGCTTACAGAAGGCCTTCAGCTCGTCAAAGTCGGGCAGCCAGAATCCTCTACAAAGACAGGAAGGCGAGTCGTTACAGCCAAGGGAAAAGAATGGGCAATTGACCTATGAGCTCATGAATAGAGATTCAGGTATGTATAACCATGCTTTGGGCTGGTAATTTATATACATGTGGGAGAAGCAAATGCTAATGGACCTGGATGCCTTAAATAGCTATCGCTCTAGCGAAAGAATCTTCCGATGAACACGTCCCAACCTTTGTATTTATCTCTGCCGCGGCTGGTGCGCCAATGCTTCCTAGCAGATACATCACGACCAAGAGAGAAGCAGAAACAACCATATCAACCAAACTTCCCGAATTGCGGAGTGTTTTCATGCGTTGCCCCTTCATGTACGACCCAAGCAGAAAGCTCACTTTGCCGATAGCCTTGGGTGGCTTTATTGGGTCTCAGTTCAACGCGCTTTTAGGGAATCGGCTGGACTTCCTTGGTTCCATGGTCGACAAGCCGTTTCAAGTGGATATGGTAGGAGAGGCGGTTATCGAGGCAATGGAGGACGAGTCCATCCGTGGTGCAGTGGGGACTAAGAAGATTGAAGCCCTAGCAACAAAGGCCTGGAGAAAAAGCATGCTTTGATTATCCTTCGCGGATGAATATGCCAAATACGGCGATTCTCCAAGGGTTGGCGGCCCACAGATGCTTGACTCTGCGACCGGTCATTGAAAAATAGCTAGATGCATGACGCGGCGCTTGTATTGTATAATAGAGATTTTCGGATGTATTCATATCAGATCATAGTACCACGTTCAAAGGAGTCGCGAATCTCGGTAGTGTACTGCTCGATCGTTAGAAAATTGCCGTGCACAGTCGTGGGGTGATCACAACACATACCTTGTTGTAGAAGCGTGACAGCTTCTGGTTAAACTGTTTGTTCTTTTCGTTGATGTAAGTAACGTCCGAGTCTTCCTCTCCACGACGATCTTTGCGCTTCTTGAGTCGGACCTCTTCGGCTTTCTTAAGGTCTGATACGAGTTTATCAACGGCAGCTCGGTCGGGTTTGTTATCGGTGAATCCAACGGTGTCTGCTGTAGAATAGAAGGAGCCGTTTTTGTCAACAGCAATCATCTCGCCGTCGTTGGTCTCCACGATTTCCAGGTCGCCGTTTGCAGCGGCTCTCTCAATGGCCGCCATCTTTTCTCTCTCGTAGTTTTCAACGTCAGGCTTTATCTCACGCAGTTGTCGTTTGTAAACCTTTTGCGCATCCTGGGTGTAGTCCTTGAAAGCAACGCCGTCCCGGTGGCGCTGCTTCTTTTCCATTCGTTTGTCCCACTTCTCGGATTCGTCTACCGTCCAGTCCCAGGCACGCTTGCGCTCGAAATCTTCCCCTGCTGCCTCTGTGTCGGCTTTAAGGAGATTGTGGGATGCAAAGGCATGTTTGCGCGACAAGGAAGAAAGAAGTCCGGGGTCCGTTGCCAAACGTTGAGTCTCCGCGGCAGTCTCTTTCATGTTGCGCTCAGTAGCCGATTTCTAGTTGAGGGGTCAGTTCTAAAAGATTCCTCGCATGAAGGAGATATTGCTTAGAGCTTACCGCGCGGGCTTGAAGGGCCTTAAATCGCTCTTGTCTCTGACGGGCCTTGGAAGCGGCATCATCCCCCTGCTCATCTGTGGTTGCCTCCGCGTCCTTGTCTCCCTGGCTCGGTTCTGAGGGCAAACCTTTCGGGGATTGTTTGTTATTAGAACTTGCGGGCAGTTCCTCAGCTGTCTGTCCGGAAGACATGGTGGCACGACAAGATATATCTGGGCTAATAAAAGGGTGGTAGATGATTGTAGGATAAAGATGGACTGAGAAACTTTCAGCGAGAGGTGAGAAAGATCCGCTCCCGTGACTGCGAGGGCTCTTTCACCGCCCTCATGACCGCCTTCCCGTTGTGGTGGCCATCCACTCGTGTCTGTCCAGTGGAAACCGTCTCCACTTCCCCCCGTTCCCCGGATTCTTGTCAACATTCCCATCAACACATCTAGATCAGCACCCTCCATTGACTCTCACAATACTAGTATTCATGAACAATGCATATATACCCAACTCGTTCCCTCCTTCCAAGAATACGGCCCTTGATCCAGCGCTTTGTGCCACAACTTCCCTCTCGTCATGTCGCACGCAGGCATATTAACCACCCCACCCCGTCTCAAGTTGTCCGATATGCGTTGAACAGAAAAACCAGGCAAAGAAACTTAGATTTGCAGCTGGAACAAATATTTCAAAACTCGAAACCCATTATTCCACCTTCGTGGACTGCCCCTCATCCGCCCCTTCATCTTGAACTGGCAGACGCCTTGCGCAGAGTTAGTAGTCTTCGACAACTGCGCCTCTGTGTCGAGCGCGGGCTGAACACCGCCGAAGATGCCACCTTTCTGCAACAAAATGGATGCTCTATTATAGAGCAGGTACTGAAATCCTCCTATCGCAAATCCTCCCCGACCGAAGTTATATCAACTCTACACGCAATCATCACAAGATTACAAGATATGAAAGTACCAATCTCGAAAGAGCTACATTTCCTAGGAATGTTCTTTGCCTGTCTCTATTTTTTACCCTCTACTCTAAAGTGGCATATGAAAAGCTATCAGTCTCTGAGCGCCGAACCCATCGACTCCGATCCAAGCGTGGCTCTAGTGAATGCACTTCTGTATGCCATCCATCTCAAAAAAGCTCAGTCACGAAAATGTGATGTCGCTGCAATGCGAGAACTGGTGACGGGAGAATATAATCGGGAGCCTCCGATCAATCCCAACCTACATAGCATACTACCTTGGAACTCCCCCGATACTCCCCCGTTCCTCCTTGAACAGTACCTCTCGTTGCTAGTTATGCTTGATAGCCGGGCGACTTTACAGGAAGTATGGCATAGGACTCTCAATGGGCCTATGTCCGGTGATAACCACTCAAGATTTCGTTGTGCATATCCTTGTTTGGTTGCCTTGATACGGGCTGGAAAGGCGAAAAATGCCTATAAATTTATGGAGCAGCTGTCCAAAAGGGGGAATGGCGCCTTACCTGATCTATCCAGATTTGAAGACATGACATCTCTACTTGAAGTCTCAATCATTCGAGAAAAACTAGCAACACTTTCAGGGCCTCAAGAGTACCAAGACATTGTCCAATTGCAACTCGAAAACGTGGAGCGGAGACTCGGAATTCGCTGGGATCCTACTAATTCACATCACACGAGTATGTCCAATTCTATGGACACGATGACGGAGAAACCGCTTTTCTCTATGGATGGTGAATGTGATGGCTATGCTAGCGGCGAACGTTTAACGGCCGAGATTCAAGCACTTGGACACGTGAGGTCGTGGAAGAATCTTGGTAGGATTGGAGAGCTACTAGAAAACTACGAGGGGACCCATGTGCCTGTTAGCGTCAAATTCACCGATAATGCTTTCTGGGTTATACAACGACGCCCGATCAAGTTTTTGCAGACCGACATTGCACCCCTGATGGCTATGGCGCCTACAGCGTCGAGCCTGGGCTTGATTCGGGTGAGGCCGACTGGATACTATCACCGTGTTCAAGGCCCTTATCTTCTTGTGATGGGCCTGGGATATCTGACTGTGCGCCAGACCTCGGAAAACGGGCAAGTTCGTTTCTCTGAAACGGGCCATATTGTTGCATGGGATCGGGTCTTCAGTCAATTTCTCATTGTCCAAACCAGAGATCGCGACATGCCCAATCACCACAATACGCTACACAAACCCCTGTTATTTCCTAACATTCCAGATATTATGAAGATACAGCCCCCAGGGTGTTCGGCCCCGAACAAGCTTCCTACGCCCTTTTTAGGTTGTCGGAGCCAGAATTATCTCTTTCATATCCATGCAGGCCGGGGTATTTGCCCTTAGATTAGAACCCTGGCTAATGTATAGTGGTGTTTTGAATTTTTATATAATAGAGAGATTGGCCGGAAGGGTGATGTTCCAGGCAAAAATCTCAGGCCTTTCCATACATAGCTATATATATTGTTTTCATCCTTCTGTAGTTCTCTTCTGTTACACCTTAGGACAAAGGCAGCCATTGAAGTTGCCGTCCCTCTCCTACACGCTCGCCCAATATCTTGTTTTTTCAAATGTTACACCATAACTTTTGTTTCATGGCGCCCCCCTGCTTGAGCCTCCAAGGAGAGTTGATACCAAGGTATGTGACATTGATATATAGTTTGTAAAGGATAATGTTTCCGGTGACCAGCGCGTGCGCTATTCGCTCGCATACACCGTAAGTCATGTGTGCACTGTTCGCGTATCGAGATACCAAAATTAGTCAAGCGTGAAGATCTACCTCGCCATGCGGTATTAGTTAAGGATACCCAAGACTGGCCATCAATCCAACCGATACTTGACGGAGTACGCCTAATGCACCCTGTCTTGAAGCGCCTACTTAGGCTGAAGGCCTTGAAGATCTTGAAAGACTCGTTCGGCCTTCCTAATCGGGACCTTGTATTTAGGAGCAAGGAGAATTTAGGCCTCATGGTGTAAAGGAGGTGCAAAACGAAATCCATAAACAGAAACGGTTGCAGAAACAAGGCACCCCAAGTTCAGCAAGCTCAGCGTGTGACCCTCGTGACTCTCCTCGCGTCTTCCAAGAATAATGGACGATATAGTGCACGTGAAAATATGCCAGTTTACTTCTCGTTCATAGTAATTTGGAAGGACCGCGGTTGTGGTTCCGAGGTTATGTACGACGATGCTACAAACTGGGCCGGGAAGCAGTAACTCAAGGGATAGCTGCATTCTTTTGAAGGAGGTGTGTGAGCAGACTCGCGACCGTCATTGGTTTTTTTATTGTTTCTGCTTTGTACAAAGCGTGGAGGTAATAGCAGTGACCCAATCTAGTGCATATAACACCCACGCATCCAATCAGCAGGCTCATGTCCTCAAGTTTTTAGGGTAGGTATGAATCCAAATTACTGATGTTGGGCCTCAATTGTGGATCCCATGGGAATTTGCTGGCCGTGCGTTTCTCTTCTTCCAAAAAATAAGGTGGGTCCAGCGCACTTTGGGTAAACCGGGAAACCAGAAAGCCAGAAAACGGAAGAGCTAAGGATGCGATGCGCTAGTCTGTTTCAAATTTAGCGGAAGAGAAGCTCGAAGTATGTTATTCTGGTTCGACACATCTCAGATGGAGGAGAATGACGACCGTACTCCCGAGTGCCATCTAAGTGGATAATCCATAACGCATCGGGATCTTGAACCAGCGGAGAGTTTTTCTCTGGATCTATACGGAAACCTGAATACGCTGTCTTGGACAGGGAGGTAATAATTGCATGCGTCCTGAGACACTTCCGATTGACTTTAGATAGAGTGATGACAGCAGACGATCTGTTGCCCTGGCGGGAGAAGCCGCCAATTTGACTAATTCTCCTCCTTGTTTTTGATCGATTCTGTGGTTGTTGTTGTAGCAGGATCCAGGATCCAGGATTAGAATGCATCCTGTAGAACTGGGTTAAGATCGAGAAGTTTAGTGATCTTGATGTCATGAACCGGTAGTTGACCGAGATAAATCGATCGTGTCCAACATATAAAGAAAGGGCTCCATCTAGGAGTTGCTGGGGAGGGAAAGAAAGGAGGAAAGCACCATGAGAACTTTGGGATGATCCCGTGATTTGACGTCACTTGACTTCCCATCCATCCTCAACATGATGTATGGACAGGACATCACATCCAACCATCCCTGCTGACTGACAGGTCAACATTGCCACTCATTGAAGGATTCTCCTCTGCTTGATGTACAACTCCTTCCAGAGAGAGACCCCCTTTTGTCACTTCCTTCCCCCCCCCCGGCCCCTCCGGTTTTCTACCTGCTCAAACCGGTGCTGGTATTCGGCTTCCCTTTGGATCTTGAAATGATCCAAGATTTGTCGCATAGTCATATGATAGTTTATCCCTTCTCTCAACACGAGCTGATATTGAACAAGGAAGAATTTGTTGCGGAGAAAACCAACAGGAAGATTCTGCCCACCTTGCAGGACGATCGGGTTCAAGTTTCCCGAACGACTACGCGATGATCGTCTTGATTTGCCAAATCCCGCAGAATTCTATCTTTGCAAGCTCGGAACGGTGTGGAACACAGCAGCGCATGCCATGCGGAGACCATTTGCGCCACACACATCGGTCCCCCCGAGGATCTGGAATTCCCCCACGAATTATCAATTGCCTCTGCTTGCAAAAGGGCACGGGCATCGTTTCCTATAATCAAATTGGACGTACGTACTATGGGCTCCGTAATTTGGGGTCCCTCGACAGAAATCCCCAAACTCACCCAATACTGTGTGATACATCGTCCTGTTATTATCAGCAAGGCAACGTCGCATGCAGTAGTTGGCACGCTAATGAGCAGTTCTAATGCATGGGCCACCCCCACCCCATTCATTCTACGCTAGACAGCAAAACCAGCTTGGCGCATCCACCTATCGAGGCAAGCACAATATTCAGCTGAGATTGTGCTGGTGTATGATGTGGCGGTGACGGCTGGCTCCAATCCTGGGTACAAGGGCGATCCCTGGTTGCACTGTCAGCCACAAGGATGGACAAAGCAAAGATTCTCTGGGGCCAGACCGACACGATGAATACGGATAACTTCTGGAATCATCTCAGATAACCTCGGTTCGAGATCGTCATGCTGCCGAGCCTGGTCTCTGGGCCACTGCCCCTCCATGATCCCTTGTCTTTGTTTTCTTTGTTTGCCGGCCTGCTGGGCTTTTTATTAAATGGTATGGATTATCTGCATCTTGGACCACTAACCCACTCATCCATCTTACGAAACCCACATGGTCCTTGTGATAATAACTTTCTACTCAACCAATCATGATCTACTGCCACGCGGGGACACTCCTTGTTTACTCCTCGGTCTCCTCGGTAGAGCCATTTGGTACGGGTCCTTTTAAGCTTTGTGAACGGCGTCTCGGCTTATGTCCACAACACAGACATACATCTTATGGTTTATTATTTGGAATACAACTTGGGTGGATTACTATCGGTACTATACCGAGAGAAAAGGGTGGTGTCTGTAATACTTGACGGATATAACCGTCCAATTTGCGGTCAACGACTGTCCCATCATCATCATTGCCACAGAACTAGGCCAAACCCTATTCCATCGGGACAGGTTACAAACATACACTCATATTGCATTGGTCCATCCATATCCTACAGTTTGCTGGAACTAAAACGCTCCTATGTTTTGGGGTTGTTTGTATGCTCATAATGATATACCTAGAGCTCGGACTCAAAACTTGATACTTTTCCCAACGCTTGGCCTCACAGGTCAAATGCTCAACAGCAGTGTGATGTGCAAAGCTGAAGAGGGAGAAAAAACGCACTCGATCTCATACAATAAGAGAATGTGTGAGGTAAGAACAAGTGAAGTGAGTCGGCCAGCATTGATAGCGTCATAAAATTGGTGTTCAAATGATCAGTACTAGAAACCTTCTCTAGTACAACCACCTGGTTCTTCTCTTTGTATGCTGTGCAGTGCATTGCCACTGATCTGCAACTGACTCCCTGCTTAATATTCTCGCTCCTTCGTGCAGTTATTTTCTCCGGGATTTCCTGGTCCCCTGCACAGAGCGGCGCCAAGGGTCCAATAGCCTCTTTGGTAGTATCATATTTTGCCTAGGGGGTGGGTATGATACGAGGTGCACATTGTAAGGCAAACACGACATTTAGCAAATACCGGAGTGACGATTATATTTTTTTTCTTGAAGCAGGCTCTGATTTGGCGCATGACAGAGTGTTTCCCCCCTTTTTTCATACCGACCCCCGGTCCGGCCAGCCAGAATCCCATCGAGAAGGATGATTGGCGATTCCATGTCAGCGGTCAATATTGACTCCTTTTGCCCCGAATTCACCAGCAATACTGCTCCGGACTAATATGTTTAGCGCCAATATATCCTTACCAGCCAACAGTGAGGAGGAGGCCAAAAAATGAAAATTAAAGGTTATTCACCATCCGGCATAATAAATCATCATACCTTTTATTGGACTCTCTGCTCGTCGCCATTTACACGCCCATTCTCGGATTTCTCATTAATTCTGAAAAGAGAAAGAAAAAAAAGCACCAAGAAAAATAGAAGCGGAAAATCAACATGTCCCTCATTGGAAGGCTACAGAAACAATTCCATCATCACACGAGACAAGGAATGGATCGGGAGTATAATGTTATTGGGGGAAACTTCTGTCAGGAACACATCGCAGCCACTGCGTGTCGAAAGTCTGGCGCCAATGCCACACATGAAACACAGTGAACACGCACCATCTCACCTCCAAAAAAAAAAAATTAATAAAAATTCTGGCCGTCATTCCCCAACCTAATAATCCAGCTCATTATTTCCCCAGATCTGTTTTCTTTGTTGCATGGCCACAGTATGGTCAAGCAGTAGTGGGAGACGCTTAAAATTCTATGACTGCTGCCACAGATCCATTCAGCTGTTTTCTCTGTCCTTCGATTGATTTGGTCATCAGACACGCTGTTCCACACACCCACACTTCCAGAGAGGATAATAAACCTATATCAATTGGGATTCTGTCCTACTAGTGCCGAGTGTATGTTCAATGGTTCCCTTGTTTCATTTAGACTTGATTTCGTCTCTTATTTATCTATTTTTTCTTTTTCTTTTTCCTTTTTTTCTTTTTGGATCCTTCGTGCCTCGTCTCGGGCTCTCAGGACAATCCCTTTGTGGTCTTCAAGGAGAAGCTAACATATGCAAGTTACTTTTCCTCAGCAAATCCGCCCCGTTGAAGGATTCACCACACTGAGTGGCCTCCTCCAATTTTTGAGGGCCTTCAAGCCAACAGTCGGCAGTTGAAGCTTCCCGTGATCCTTGCCATCGGACCGGGCCTCCTTTCCCAAGAAATCTATATCTAGCACATGGCTGCCGTATCTGTGCTTATTGATCTTCGCACTTGTTCCTCCGCCAGGCCTTGATCTGTCTTACCTCACATACGGTTGGTGATACCCTGCATGCCCGCTTTCTGATTTCGCCGAAGAAAGCCGACACCTGCAGCAGGCAGGGCCGCATTATCTAGCTTTTGCGACCTACGACATCTTTTATATGACGAGGAATCATTGTTTGAACCTGCTTTTAACCTACATAGATGTCGAGAACCCCGTTGCAGCAATGGAACCCGCTTTCCGACAGCCGGCCTCTCGAGATGAGAGCTCGGACCTCTGACGATGCGAGTCAGGGGTCGGCAGAATATGCCAATCATCCGTATGCGACACAAGAGCCTCCGCGTTTTCTGTTTCCAGATAGCCAGGGTTACGATCCAACACTCGCTGCCTCGTCCTCCAAATCTGCCTTACAGGGTAAAGTTCGGGATAGTGGCACCGAACATCGATATAGCTTCTCATCGGGAAGCACAGGGCCGATGTCTCAATATGGAATACAGCGGTCAAGTTTGTCCAGACCGCTGGAATATCAAGGCTATTCCAGCCCATACTTGGAGACATCAAGCCATGGGCGTGGTTCCGTCGGCTCTGGAGGGCGCCTTAATGACATGGATTCTCAGTAACTCTCCTCTTTTCTCTTACATATTCCTACATCTCTTCTTCTGTTGTCCGTACTCCCCCTCCCATTCTATTTGGATGAGTCCCTGCGGTATATTATCAAATTTTGTTGCGAGGCAATAATCTAACACGAACTCCAGATACAGTAGTAGTACTACGACTTTTCCCAGTCCAGCTCATTCGGACAATAGCGGGGCACTTTTCACCAATATGACTGCTGCGAAACATCAGACGACGCATCCGCGCCAGATCGCGCCCAGTATGCCTATGGGGTTTGAAAACTTACTCCATCACTCTCCGACCCCGTCACCACCGCCACGGAGGACCTCGACATCCCCTCGTTATCACCTGCATATTCGACAGCAACCCATTGCAGCAAGAGCCTGCGGTGCCGGTGATCGAGACCGAAGACCCATCGACCCGCCTCCTATCGTCCAGATGCTCTTGACTGATTTCGAGCCAAATTTGGAAGAAGACATCGACATCATGCAAGACCCGCGCTTCACCGTCGGCTGTCTCCTCTTTCCAGTGTTGTCATCCTCAGCGCGAGACGCTGATGGGGAGCATGCAATGCGGGAAGACCGTCGAGGATCACATCGATCTGAGGCTCCCGGCCAATCCACGCCGCTTCTTTCTGGAAAAGCTTTCGTCTCCCCATTCCACGTGCAAGCCGATCCAGATCCCGATACTGCACCAGCTCATCCTACCTCCGTTGAGGAATACCATGGAGCCATGAAGCTAGCGTTGGAAAATCAGAAACAGCAGCAACAATCATCACCACCAGCTACCTTCTTCATATTTTCCGACCTCTCCGTCCGTACAGCTGGTTTGTATCGACTGCAATTCAGGCTCATGAATTGGGGCAATGTCGAAGACACGGGCGTATCAATGCCCATTCTGGCAGAGGCATGGTCCGAGCCGTTCCGTGTGTATCCCGCAAAGGACTTTCCGGGGATGCGGGACTCCTCGCTTCTTACTGAGGGACTTAAGGAACTTGGATTCGTCGAGCTCAAGACAAGAGGGAAGGGCAAGGGAAAAGGAAGGAGGACAGGGAGATGAGGTGGCCCTTCTTTATTTTTTCTTTCTCTTTTTTTCTTCCCTTGGCTTGAGTTGTTCTTGTCTCCTCCTCCCTTCCCTTCTTCTTCTTCTTCCCTTCGCCTTAGCTTTGTTTCTCTCTTACCTCCTTTCTTGCCCTATACCAGACGCAACTACCTACGACGATATGTCTATACGAACCGGCGTTTTCAATAGCATCTGGACTTTTAGATTTTTGTTTTATCATTTTCATGTGGCATGTTGGATAGGGCTGTAGAGTGCACGCATGAGGGGTGCATCTGATTTGAATAAATCCAGTTCTATCGTCTTCAATTGTAGTAAAATATTGCTGCTTGCCAGCTAGTACAATCATCGTCCATACTTGTTATATTATTCCACGGTAGTGATAAGAATATATCAAATTGGTCAGGTTGGATTATGTTATCATTCAACAGCAGATTTATAAACTACACTATCCTTCAACACAAGAGAAAGAGAGAGAATGGAAACACCCCGGGTATCATAAATCTATCCATAATAAGGTTTTCTAGATACGTAGGAACATATCTCACAAATTACCTATTTATTATACAAAAAACAAAAACTCTCTCCCATTTCAAACCCCCACCACCGCCTCCGGCGGCACAGGCAAAAACCCCTCATCATCCCACTTCAATCTAAGCTGTCGCACAAAGGACGCAATCTCAGGTACATTGCCCACCTTTTGAAGCCATTGGAAGCCATGATCGACGCGATCGGCGCGTTTCGCCACCAGCCCCTCTTCCCGCGAGATGAGCGCAATCATCACAGCTGCCCTGGACAAGACGTCATCGGACTTTGTTTTGGAAATAACAGAGCCGCGCGTGCTCCCATGCGCGGCGGAGATGTGGTACCAGTGCAGTGCGAGGGAGAGATACTCGCCGTGCGGTTTGGGGGCGTAGAACCGCGGGAGGTATCGAGCGAGGAGACCTTGGTTGGGGGATTCGATTGATAGCGAGGAGGAGGAGGAAGAGGAGGAATCGTGCGAGTCTTCATTCATGGGGATTGTTCTGGCGCCGCGACGAGGAAACTTGCCGCGGGAGGTGAGGTAGTAGAAATTGGCGAGGCGGTAACACGCCTCGCTGTGACCGGACATGGCTGCCATGCC
The DNA here is from genome assembly GCA_015844325.1 of Aspergillus nanangensis. Classification (NCBI taxonomy): domain Eukaryota; kingdom Fungi; phylum Ascomycota; class Eurotiomycetes; order Eurotiales; family Aspergillaceae; genus Aspergillus; species Aspergillus nanangensis. Next base: position 249,740 of record VCAU01000023.1, on the reverse strand, counting down.
CATGTATTCTTCGTAGGCGTCGCGGTCGTTGTGGTGACGTAGTTGCAGCTGGGCGTAGCGGACTAAGGAAGTGGGATCGAAGTACTCCTTTGCTGCGGGTTGGAGGATTTGTTCGGCGTCAGTGTCGTTGTAGAGACCCATCTCCTTCTTGAGTGTGAGGTACGTGTTCCAGGGAGTGGTGATGCCGGGGAGGAGGAAGTCCTCGTCGGGAGAAGGTCGTCGGCGGGTTGGGGTGGTCATGGAGAGGACTTGTTCGAGGAGGGCGAGGGCGGCGGGCTTATCGCCGCGGAGGGCGAGGACTTTGGCGTGGACGACCATGGCCCGGGGGTCTTGGTCGCGGAGGGCGAAGGCCTCGACATGCTGGAGGATCTGGGGTTGGGTTGCGGCAGAGGTAGATAGATCCTTGGTGTTGGAGAGGTAGCGGGCGGCGGTGATGAGGGAAGGGACGCGAGCGCCGGCCAGGGCGCAGGATGAGAGGGCCCATTCTCTGAATCTGTCGTCGCCGAAGGAGATGAAGTGGCTGATATTGTAGACAAGGTCGATGTCTGGTTATGTATGGGCAGATAGGTTAGCTGGGATGTTTTGTGTGAAGTATGTGTGCGACTTGGTTCCGGCTTCAATTGGGCAAGACCGGTCATGTATAGTGGGGACGCAGGATGTTATGGGATAATTTCAAGCTGAAACATACCCTTTGAAATGTTCAGAATCGCTCCAGCAGATGGCGGTTGACGGTATGCACTCTCTAGCAATTTCCTCGCAATGCCCAGAAACATCTCCGACGAGACGTCCTTGTGTATCGACCCGGAGCGAATGATCTCCGCCCATGCTGACATCCCTTGTTTCTCGAGAAGCTCAAGCCGGGATGTAAGATTACCCTGAACGGGGACTTTGGAGAGGTAGTCGGTCGATAGGCCAGGTTGACGTGAAGCTTTTGCGGCCTCGGCGCGCCGGACTGTGGGGGATCGAGCGGCATTGGGAGTTGGAGTTGGGTGAAATTTTCGAGAAGAAGAAATCGTTGGGGGGAGGGGTGCTTGAAGATACGACCGAAAGCATTTTCGGAATATATTGGGGGGTTGTCGAGGAAGAGACATGGTGGGGAGGTTGAGGGTTGTTGGTTGGTGGTTGGTTGACAAGAGGAAGTTTGAAGTTGTTGCGGTAACTACAGAAATGCAGCTCCGTCTCGATCCGCCTAACACAGCTCACAACTACGTATTCTAAAAGCTTCCACCGAACATAAAAGACTTGGAGATCAAGATCTACTCAAACACAGGATATGATAATGTACATTGTGCCCGCCTTTTTCCCGCTTTCCGGTTGATATCCGAAATAATATACGACGGAGAAAAAAAAAAGAGATAACCAAACAACAGATATAGAGAATACAAAAATATAATAATAAGAGGGAAAAAAAACTCCAGCTCGATGATGCAGTCCAATCACAACAACATCCAGATCATCCCGATTCATTCACCCAGACAGATCAAATCGTGGTTCAATCACTTTTCCTGTTCGATTTCGCCCAAAAGTATTGTAACCCACATCGTCCTTTTACTCCATGGTCACCTTCCCGCCGACAGCCTTCAGGGTCTCCATAATCTTCTCGGCCTCCTCCTTGGGTACAGACTCCTTCAGCACCTTGGGGGCGGACTCAACGAACTTCTTGCTATCGACGAGGGACAGGCCGAGCATGGTCTTGATCTCCTTGATGACCTTGGCCTTGGAGGTGGCATCGAAGGACTCGAGCTTCAGGTTGAAAAGAGTCTTCTCCTGGGCAGCAGGGGCAGCTTCTTCTTCTTCGACGGGGGCGGCGGCAGGAGCAGCACCGCCGGCCATGGCGAAGCCGCCAACGGGGAGGTCGGGAATGTTAAGACGGGACTATTTTACAATGTAGAGTGTCAGTATGAGCCAATTGACGTGTGAGCTGATCGGTTTTAATTTAATGCTCAATCCACGCATGGTTTCGATATATGGGAGGGCATCGTGAACCACTTCCCCGATCAAGGCATAGAACGCATGCGACAACCACCCCCAAACAGGAATCTCAACGCACCTTCAAGCTCGCAACGAGGTCGGCAGTCTCCAGGAGAGTCAATTGGCTGATCTGGTCGACGATTTGGGTGATCTTGGGGTTGGCAGGAGCAGCAGCCTCGGTGGATTCCCATCGCCGGCTGAGTGTCCGCTGGGACAAATATGTGGAGGGCGACACACGCAGGGGGGCGGAGGGGCGGACGAGCTGTCTGCAGCAGCGAGCTGCGGCTTGAGAAGAGAAGGACATGGCGAGCGAGGAGAGTTGGTGGGTTGGCAGGTAGAGCGACGAACTGGACTGGAGAACTAAACAACACGATGGGAAGTGATGAAAAAGTAAAGTTGCTCCTGTTCGGCCCGGAAAATCTGCGGCCCGTCACGTGATCTCTCCAATGCCGGTTTATACGAATTACAAGTTGATACAACATCAACAGAAACAATTCTACGAGATGGAATGCCCTTATAATCAATAGGTCTATATGGACGCGGTGGTCTTCTCTCCTTCCGAGCTTGTATCAACTTTTCATAAATATCGTAGCTCTATAACATTCACATTTTCTTCCACCCACACCCCCACATAGTTTTGATCCCACCGCAAATTATTTAGTCCTCATCCCAGTTGGGGTTGGGGCCAGGCGGCTTAGGTCCACCTGCCTGGCGGGCAACAATGATCTGATCAACACCAAGTACTGTCCGCGCAGACTCACTCGCCAGACGAATAGCCCAGCTCTTGGAAGCCATCAAGTCAAGGATGCCTTCCTCCACTGTATCCAGAGTAAACTCCGAGCTGTCCTCCAAATCCACACCAGTAGTCCAGTAGGGCTCCTCCTCCTCGGAGCTGCCCTCCTCGCCCTCCTGGTTTGCGCGGTGGTGCGCTGTGTACAGACGAGAAAGCGTCTCAGTAGCATCGAGACCGGCAGACTCGGCCAGGGTACGGGGGATCACTTCGAAAGCCTCGGCGTACTTGCGAATAGCATACTGGGGCAGTCCCGGGGTCCTATCAGCGAACGCGGAGATTCGCTCCACCAGCTGGATTTCGGTAGCGCCAGCGCCAGGAACAAGACGAGGGTCTTTTGTGATAGCCTTCACGGCGTTGACGCCATCGTCAATGGCCCGCTCAACATCTTCCAGGTGGTTTTGGGTGGCCCCACGCAGAACGATGGTGGCAGTGCGGGTCACAGCATTGGCTTCCTCCTGTCGGAAGACGGTCACTCGGTCACCACCAATCTCAGTCGTCTCTACGACATCGATGCTGCCCATCTCGTCGGGCATAGGGGCACCTAGGCGGGCAAGAGGGGTAGCGCCCACAACACGGCAGAGTCGGCGCAGCTCGAACTTGGAGAGAATTTTGATGGCTAGAATGTTGAAACGGTTCAGGTAGTGCATAGCCAGGTCACCGACGGTCGAGCCAGCAACGACGACACGGATGCCGGAGTCATAGAGCTCCTTGATGGCAGCCTCCAGACGCTCCTCCTCACCCTTTGTGAAGTCAAGCATTTCCTGCGCGTTCTTCAGGAGCACAGTACCCTTGGTCTCGGTCTGAGAGATATCGATGGGGCAGCTGAACACGCCAACCTTGGCCTTCTGCGCCTTCTTCACCGTACCATCAGGTTCCCGACCGAGCACCATACCCTTGACCACTCGCGACTGCTCCAGACTGCCACCCATGATCTTCACCACACGGACATTATCGACATTGAAGTTGACGGGGTTCTTGGGCAGGACGGCCAGAACGGCCTCCGCAACCAAGGAGGCCAGAAAGTCTTCGGTTCCGGACTGCTTGCTAGCGATGACGGTGCGAAGAGCCTTGGTGAGTTCGGTCTGAGAGCGAAGTTCCTTCAAACGGTCCACCTCGAGGTCTGCAAGTGAGGGATACATTGGTTAGATAATTGCAGTCATGGGTGGGGAGGGGGAAGATAGCCCCTGAGCGGGGCGAGAATGCCTCCGCGCGGAAATGGTCACTTACCTTCCAACACCTTGAGAGCAAAATTCTGTGCCTTCTCATAACCCTGCACGATATCACTAGTCTTCAAACCCATTCGGAGCAATTCCTCAGCTTTCTTCAAGAATTCACCGGCGAGAATGATAACCAAGTTCGTTCCGTCGCCCATCTCGTTGTCCTGTTGCTGACTCGCCATGACGAGCAATTTGGCAGCCGGGTGTACGACATCCAGCTCGCGGAGGATTGTTGCCGCATCGGATGTGAGGATCATTTTCTGCAGATGGTTGATGACGATCTTGTTACGACCGTATGGACCAAGTGACGTCTGAACGGTTTGGGAAATGGCCTGGCAGGCTTCGATGTTTCGGATAACGGCGCCATCTTCGGCATCGTGACTGTAAATTCCTCGAGTCAGTTTAAAAGTAGTTCTTCGGTTGTTAAATTATCAATTTTCGAGACCCCTCGCCGTCCCTCATATCACGGTGCACTTTGGGGGGGGGTGGAGGGGGCTGCCACGGAGCGGTGCCAAAGTGGACTTCGCTTACCTTTGGTACCCAGGCTTGAACAAACCCGCCTGGGACGGACCGGGCATCGACAATGACATGGTGATGAGACTTCCTCCGGTTCGGGGATTTGAGGAGAGGAAGGAGTTCGATGTATGTCCTGAAGCTGCCGGGGAATTTTTGACGGAGCTTCGAGACGGTCTGGGGTTTGTTTGGTTTGCATCCCGAGGGGCTAACTAGGGCATTTCCCTTTTCGGACGCTGACTAAGAGGAGATTTTGAGAGTTATGATTTACTTTGGTTATATTATGTACGATCTCCCAGTTAAATCTTAGTCTCATCAGATAATAATATAATACACGGTGCTATGCTATTTAATTATTCTCACCAAACCGGCTCCTGATACGCTTGTCGAAATCCGGGCACTGAAAGAAGACTAATCAGTAACTCGCTCACTTACTACTTGAGGTATACAGCATAGCACTTACGAAACCCTCGAACAGTACTGCAGCCACTATCTTCATACACTGATTCAGCCTTTACGAGCCTATGATATATTAGAATTGCGGTCTCCATAGAACGGCTGGAGTAACCTACAAGTCACGAATGGTCTCCATGCGATTAGAGCTCTGTCATTCTGTTATCAGCGAGGCCTTGACAGAAATATGTGAACAGCCCACACTTACGGATGGATGAGTAGACAAAAACTGTGGAGGAGCCTGTTTCTCAGCCGCTTGCATGCGAGACCATCTAATATCAAGCCATCAGTAAAGTTGCCTATCATGAAACCAGCAGAAACAGCCACTTACAGGTCAACAGCGGCCTCTGGATTGAAGCACGCCTTGGACATCATCACTAGCAAGATTATTAGCTCGACCTCATAAGTTCCAATAGACAACAGCCATACTTAATCCAATATTATCCGCTTCAGCCTTTCAAGGTATTAGTTCCATCCGCCCAATTGAGAACATGGGAAAGACCTACCTCTTGCGTCCGCGAATTTGGCAGGCTATACATGAGATTCAACATAATGGATGGAAGTTGTCCCGAAATATCGAACAGCATAGAAATAAGGAACACCGCGCCCACCGAGATGAACCCGCTACTCATGCGCTCCGCCGGATGACGTGCCACCACATGGGCAATTTCATGGCCCAGAACAGCTGCTAGGCCATCGTCATCTTTACAGATAGGCAAGATACCAGTGTAGACAAACACCTTTCCCCTACACACCTAGTCAGCGAAACTGCCAACACACAGAACAAAACGTAAGTGATCGCATACCCAGGCAGCACAAAGGCGTTCTTCATATCCATATCATCGATGACATGGACTTTCCACTGGGCACCTTCGAGAGGCGCCAACGGGATGAGGCGTTGAAGGACCTGGTCCACGCGTACGGCTAGAGGATGATTTTCAGGGAGAATTCTCCCACGAACTTCGTTCAAGATCTCCCTATAGCTCTCTTCCCCCATCTGCAACTCTTGATTATGGGATACGCAGTTGAATCGTCGGCGGCCGGTCATCTGGATGGCGAATGTTAGTTCTGAACTTTTTTCTTTTTTCAATCGTATATCTCTCCGTTGCCCTTGTCTAGTGTAGACCAAGACTTCTCGTATGAGCATTAGGAATGAAACCCCACCTCAACGGTCTCGGTATTGTACAGATAGAGCCCACTAATCCCTACGCCAATGACTACAAAGTGTGTTGGCTTCGCGTCTCTCAGCAACCGAATGAAAAGTGGTTCGTGTCGGCTGTTAAACCGTTTGTATTGATTCCCTCTGGATTGGGAGCATCGTCGAGCCGAAGTAGAAAATGGGCGGCCATTGAACTCCGAGGATGCGCGTGGACTGTATTGGATGACACGTGATATCGATGGCCGAAAGCCAGCAGAGTGAACGCGGGATATATGTGACGGTTGGAGAAGGGAGGTCGGTGAGATTGTAGAGGATGTAGAGGATGTAGAGGAGAAGGATGGGATGATGCGACGAGTTGGAGCTGTCGACCAGCTGCGGAGCATTACGCGGGCTATCGGAAACATGGTAGGCTATTCTGCATTATTAAAAATATTGAGAGAGATAATTAAATAAGAAAACAAACACCTCAGATGTAGTGTTTGTGGCTTGGCTGAACGACTGATCAACAGGTAGTGATGGAAACAGATGCGGTGAAGTTGGAGCTGTGATCTTACCAAACGGGAGTACTGCGGGCGTGGATATAAGAGTGGCTTTTGGTGCCGGAGCAGATCAACTCTGGTCCATTTCCACTTCCAATGATATTTCCACATACACCATCCTTACGGCCACTATACACCCATAGTTCATTTATAGATTCATCTCTAGTTTTGAAACACTCTATTATTAAGAGTAGGGTTGAGTATATATATATATACCTATATATATATATCCGTGGATTGTACCGGTAGAGAATGTTTATCCAGAGATTCCACAGCCTACCTACCTACCTAACTGTTGCCACTAGACATATATATCTGATAGTACCTTAGTTTATGGGAGTTCATCCGATCATAATTCACCTTCTTAAAAGGACGAGTAGTCCAATCTATCTGACTACAAAAATAAAACAACCGTCTGCACAACGAAGTCGGAAACCCCCTTACCTTGGGTACCTTACCAGCCAGTGAACTAGGTTAAACTGACCTTGTATGAAACATTCCCTGCTGGCTAGCCTTGCCTGTGTAACTAATTGATATGTAGGAATTGTCACTATTTTGGGAAACTAATCTCCACAAATCTAGCCACCCACGGCGTTTAGAAAGAGAAAGGAACATCCAATAAGAAACATGCTATATATGGAATCTTGTCGGAGGTAGAGCCTTCCCTCCTGGCGCTTAGAGCTTTGGGTCCAGAGTTAACGCTTGCCATCCATTAAGCGCTTCCAGGCGAAACAATGGATCCAACGCCTTGGTAATTCCATCAAGAGTCTGACGTCCGTCATTCCTGAATGCTGTACGACATGTCAAGGGTGATGGTGGTTAGCCTCATGATTCTTACCTCTGGATCTACAATGGTAGCCTGGTATGCCCCCCCCCCTCCCCGCCTCGCAAAAAGAAGTTAAGTAACTGGTCAGAGAACAAGCACTATGTGGTATATTTATTGGCGACCATGTTGATTATGCTGAAACATGGTGGATAGGTGCTTGGAAGTGTGGTTTTTCAGCAAGTCATAGTCATAGTATACTGGCATTGAAGATACCTGCATAACTCAAGAAAGATTAAGCAGCACATGGCGAACAGCCGACAAGATAATTTTCCCATTTCGGGAATTTAACATAGATTGCTATTAATAATTAATACTGAAAAAAGGGCTTAATTTGTCCTTTGTACTAAGGCGCTAATGATAATTTCAACCAAGTCTGCAGCAGTTGCACAGGACCTTAGTTACCGTAGCGCTGTTGAATTCACCGATTTGTAGGCCAACCAACGGGTACTTTCCATCCATTTTGACCAAGGTCCGGATATTATCTAGAGTCTGTGATGATAATAATAAATATAGATTTGGATATATCTTTTGAGGAGATTCCATAAAAATATTAACAGAAACTTCCTTAAGCTTTTATGAATATTATAGATCAAAAAAATAAAAAATAAAAAAAATAAAAATTCGAAGTAAAAATAAAAAATGGGATGGCACGATGGAGCTAATCATGTCCCCCCCTCCCCCAAGATATCACATCCTTAGCGTGTGCCATTTGCAGGGGATCTGCAGGATGACCTCTGCAGATGATGTTGTGATTCGTCGGAAGGCGGAAATTAGTGATGTTGTTCTTAGCTGCACCCGATGTGATGAGAAAAGCATTAGGGCCGGCTAGTTACCAGACATAGTTGACCACCCAACCTCCGAGGTCGGTCAGCAGTACCTTGTCTGTCTTATTTTCTGGACTGCGGAAATTATTCGAGACGTTGTCCTCGTACAGGTCCACCGGAAGAGAGGAAGGGGGATTACATACAATTCTCTTGTGTTTGAAACCAGATTTCACTTTGTGTCCCCAGGATGTAGAAACTGGGGGAAGGGTTTTTTTTTTAGCACAGCAACCATGTGAGATCTGATCTCCACTCTGATTATTCTGTTGGGATCATGGGGTCCATGCATTGAAACAGAAGAAACTAATTATGGCACATTTGAGGTGAGGGGAAAGGATAAGAATAGCATAAAAATGCCTGAAAAGATTGCGATCCTGGCGGTTAATTAGGGCAAAGTTAACTTCTGCCCGTGCTGCACAACCCACCAATCCCTCCGAGAACAGGGAAGCTTGGCTGAAAGTCACCGTCTGGATGAGGGCGTCTATGGATGCTCATTGGTTTTTCCTTGATTTCCCCCCCGGTCTGGTGGGCTGGTGTGATATCAAATCATCGTTCGATGTCCTCGAGAAGGTCACATCACCCGAGCATGAGTAACCCCCGCGCTGCCAATGGTGAAGAGATCCTGGCCGACCTTCATTTTCCCAATCGGGGTAATATGCGTGATACTCTCGGGGGCTAATTTACGAGTGGTTGGTTGGTTTCTGTGGAGGGGAAATCAGAATTTGTCATTCTTCGTAGATTAGCCCTAATCGCGGATGGAATGTCTATACCTACAGTAGTATCTGTGCCTGCAGATAGGAGACAGGAGACAGGAGATAGAAAACTGGACAGGAGAGGACAAGACAGCAGGGAAGGACAGAATATGCTTATTCCCTCTCATCCAACCGTGCTTGACAGCTGGTCGTCGCACAAATCATGTTTTCCTCAAGCTGGGACGAGCCGTGCGAGAGACGCAAACCCAATCAACATCCCAGCCCTTCCATATTGGCTCGTCGGGCTGCCAATCAACCTGCATGACGGCCGTGCATGGGCGCCAATACTCCCAGTCTCCAAAATTATCCAAAATTAGCCCAAGTGGTGAGTGGGCTAACCGGTTCCTCTTGCGATTGACTTGACACTAGCAGGGGATCTGCTTCCTTGCGAACTTCCAACCTATCCACGCACTGATGCTCGGCTATCTGAGGGGGGCGTGTATCAAAATAGAAACATCTGCATCGTGCCCTGTCAGTCATGGTCGAATTTAAAGCTTCCTCGATCCCCGCCATGGACCAGATCTTAGTTCCATTTCTGTCTTCCGCACACCAGTTATCTGTCGCATTTGTCCTTTGCTTTAGCGCCTTTCGCTCCCTTTATACCTAATAGATAGCAAAGGCTGCTGGTTCAGCTTTGCGCCTAGTATTCAACCCTCCACACAATCATCAACAGCTCGCCAGCCGACTGTATCCTGTCCTTTACCTTAATCTGTTCAACATGCCATCCGCCGCCAAAAAAAGATCCGCCGCCCTCAAGAAGGCCAGTATCGACTCCTCGGTATCTTCTGGTAGCGAGGAAACCTCGACAACGGCCTCGGACAAGGCCACCGCGGCCAAGTTGCACAAGCGATCTCGTTCAGGTACGATACTCAGTTTTGCTTAATCCGATATTGGATAGATTAGGGCTGATGACTCCACAGGGTGCTTTACCTGCCGTCTTCGCCGCAAGAAATGCGATGAGAAGCATCCTTCCTGCAGCGCGTGCGTCAACCTTTGCGTGTCATGCGAATATAAGCGTCCGATGTGGTGGGCAAATGCGGACCTGAGGAAACATCACAAAGAGGTCATCAAGCAGAAGATCAAGCAAACCAAGATGAACGAGCGCAATGCATCCATTCCTGGGATGGTAGAGCCACCCAACCGCAGGCCCAGCATGACCGCTCTATCACCAACGTCCCCCGAGTATGAATTTGGTCGCCCTGTGTTTGCCGAGCCGGTCGAGATGTTCCCAGCACACATGTCGAACCCAGCGTTGCCCCAGCCGGTGTATGGACCTTACGGCCCCTATGAGATTGACGTCAAGACCGAACGCCAGACCTATATCAACGACGTCCCCCTGCGACATGATTCCACCAGTTCGACCTTCAGCACCTTTGCGCCGCCCCAACTGAATGCGCCTCTCCCCACATTCCCTGGCGAGGAGTTCTTCCATGAAGACTACTTCCCCCAGCCGGCCGGCGCCTTACCTGGCATCGATCCAGCCCTCGCGGACCAGAGCCTGGCCCAAACTTACGCCATGCTGCAGGCCAACATCCCCGTGAGCGATCATGACCGGCCGCTGCTGGACCACTTCATCCACAATGTGCTGCGCATGATCTTCCCCGTGCTGGAGGCCCATCAGAGAGGCCACATCCGGGCCCAGGCGATCCTGCAAGCCCTCGAGACCAACAAGTGCTACCTCCACTGCTGTCTCAGCGTGGCTGCGATCCACCTGAAGACCACCGAAGGCTTTGTGGGCGAGCAGATCGACCACGACATCATGCGCCACCGCTTCGACGCCGTGTCGCAGCTCTGCCTCGCCCTAGGCGAAGACACCCAGCACGAGGAAATCCTCGACGCCACGCTGGCCATGATCTTCTTCCACTGCTCCGTCGGCCCCGCCGACGACTACCTGCCCGACATCCCGTGGTTCGACCACTTCCAAGCGGCCTCCAACCTGGTGAACCGCCTCGGCCTCCCCAACGCCGTCACCACCTGCGGGAACCAACTGATGCTGCCGCCCTTCAGCATGACGCTCACCTCCTGGATCGACATCCTCGGCTCGACCATCCACGGCAAAACCCCCGAGTTCGCCCACACCTACCGCTCCAAGCACCTGACCGGGTCGTCGTCCGGCCTCCGCGAGCTGATGGGCTGCGACGACCGCGTCATGTACCTGATCTCCGAGATCACCTGCCTGGACGCGCTCAAAGGCGAAGGCCGCGTCGACGAGATGTCGGTGTGCTCGCACGTCTCCGCGCTGGGCCGCCAGCTCGAATTCACCGAGCCCGCCGACCAGACCCTCGAGAGCCCCTTCTGCCACGCCACCGGCATCCTCCGCCCCGAGATCCTCACCAAGAACATGACCAACGTCTTCCGCATCGCCGCCCGCATCTACCTGTGCAGTCTGGTGCCGGGCTTCGACCGCAACCAACCCAGCAACCTGAACCTGGTCACCGCCGTGGCCACCGCCATGCACTACATCCCCGCCGGCCAGGACGGCTTCGATCGCTCGCTGGTCTGGCCGCTGCTGATCGCGGGCGTGTTTTCCGCCCCCTCGAGTCCCTTCCGGACGGTGCTGGCGGATCGGGCTGCGGCCCTGGGCGACCATGCCGAGCTGGGGAGTTTCGGCCGCATGTACCGTGTCCTGCAGGAGGTGTGGCGGGTCTCGGACGATCCCGTTGATACCTTCTGCACGGTGAAGGAGAATTCCGAGTCGGTTAGTCCGGTCAAGGTCGAGGGGTCGGCGTCGCCGCAGCCGAATGGCGACGAATGGGTGCAGCCGCAGATCCATTGGAGAGATGTGCTGAAGCAGAACGGGTGGAATTACCTTCTTATCTAAGTCGATTTTTAGAAGTGTTTGTTTTTGTTTTTGTGTTCTTCTTCTTCTTCTCCTTCTTCTCCCATGCGATCGAATCCCATGGCGTGATGTCCCTCGATGGGACCGACCATTCAAGCAGGACTTGAAACCTTTTTTTTTTTTTTTTTTTTGTGACGACCAACTTTGAAGATCCGATGCCGACCCGGATGTTCGATTCTTCGCTCTTTTCTAAAATAATAATCTCTTCTTCAGCTGCTGGACAGAGGAAAACGCGACATGCACTGGACGGACTTTGTCAGATGACTGAAGCGGCGCAGACAGTATCCATACCCTTGGAGTAGTGGTGTTTTTTTTGGTGTTGGGAGGTTGATTCGGGGGGGACCTATATCAATGAAACCTATATACTTTGTTGTTGTTGTTGTTTCTTCTTTCTCCCCAACTATCACCGCGTTTGATATTCTTGCTTTGGTATTTTGGTACGCAATTTGGAATTCTGGGATACCTTCGTTTTTCCTTTCCCCTTCTTGCATGGTTGTATGATTATCATATCCACGTAGCAACAAACTAGGTACATAGTATACAACAACTTCCCACTTGTCCAACTGTCCCATACACTACTTACTCACTACCTTAGCTTCGATCTGATAGAACTAATTACATTGCTAATCCGATGGCTATAAGCGGGGAAGGTGAACGGGCGACCAGCTCCGTTGACGGGGATCAACAGCCCGTTGAGTTCTTCTCCACAATCTTTATACCCCGGATCTCCTCACGACATGCGATGATTATCCCAAGCCCTAAACTACCTACCCAAGGGTCATTTGAGAACGACCACGAGTTGTTTGCAACAGAAGTATCACCAACCACACAGCCCGGACAGAAGTTTCTACTGATACAGACCAACAACATGGCCAGCACAACCTCCACCACCACGCCATCACAAACCCAGGCGTCAGGAGAGAAGAAGGATACCTTCTTCGAAGACGTCCATTTCCTCGGCGACAAAGACGGCCACATAGTGATCCGCTCGCCCCCCATCTTCACCGACAAACTCGACGAACGCAAATACCAGAAACAGCATCTAGCAGCGGCATTCCGGGTATTCGCCAAGCAAGGCTTTGACGAAGGTGTAGCAGGCCATATCTCCCTCCGAGATCCAATCAACCCCGGTACGTAACGAGGTTCTTTCTTTCTCCCCTGTGCAGTATAAAACAAAAAACCAAATCAATCCAACCAACCATCCCTCACTAACCCCAGCCAGACCACTTCTGGATCAACCCCCTAAGCAAACACTTCTCCCAAATCCGCGTCTCAGACCTCGTCCTCGTCAACGAATCCGGCACCGTCCTCCCCAGCGGCTCCCAACAACCCATCAACGGCCCCGCCTTCGCCATCCACAGCGAAATCCACAAAGCGCGCCCGGACCTCAACGCCGCCTGCCACGCGCACTCGGTGCACGGCAAAGCCTTCTCCTGCTTCGGCCGACCCCTCGAAATGCTCTACCAGGACGCACTGCGGTTCTACAACGACCTGGCCGTGTACCCGCGGTATGGGGGCACGGTGCTCACCCGCGAGGAAGGGGCGCGGATTGCGCAGGCGCTCGGCCCGACCTGTCGGAGTGTGATTCTGCAGAATCACGGGATGATCACCTGCGGGCGAACGGTGGATGAGGCGGCGTTTCTGTTTGTGGCGTTGGATCGGTGCTGTCATGCGCAGATTATGGCGAATGCGGCGGCCGCTTGTCCCGGGTGGGAGAAGAGGTTTATTGGGCGCGAGGAGGCGGAGTTGACCCATCGGAAGAGTGGGAATTCGAGTAAGATGTGGTTGGCTTTTCAGCCGTATTATGATCAGGTTGTGGAGGAGGATCCGGGGGTTTTGGAGTAGTTGGTTTCTTCTTTTTGGTTTTTTTTTTTTTTTTTTTTATAGGCAGGGGTGGATAAGTTGGTTCAGATTCCGGTGATTGTTGGATCGGGATCGTTCATAAACCCGAATAAAAGATCTAGGTCTGGGGGGAAGTCGTGGAACCCGGCGAGTTGGTTGATGGACTCAGGGTCAGTCATGTTGAAATCTAGTCCGGGTAGAGTATGAAAGTCGAGGTTGATGTCCGCGGGGAGGAGATTGGGAACGTCGAATGTGCCTTCTAAATTCAGTTAACATAATTTTTTTTAAAGGCCTCCAAGCTCTGGAATAATGGACATACCATGCTCAACCGCCATCCCATTGGCCTCCATCAGGCGCCGAATGATTCGCGCAGGAGCAGACACGCCACAGTTCGGTATTGCCAATTCGTCCAGACATCTTAGGCACACCGTTAAAGGCGACGAGGCCTCTTTCCGCCTTGTGCTCTCCCTGATGGCCGGGTTTCGTGCATGGATTGTACACGCCACATACACCGCGTAGCTAAGCATATAGTTTGCCCTGCGTAGCGAGTACGCGGAACGGTAGGCGAGGGCCAGACTGGTGATATTGCGGGCCGCGGTGACGCATCGTTCCCAGGAGTCAGGCGAGTCGGATCCCGATTGAGGAGAGCCCATAAAGGGGCGATGGAGGAGGATCACGAGCGCATTATAGGTGGTTAACAGGATAATGTTGTTGGGTGCTGCAATGGTGTGGGCTGGTCTATTGGGATCCTCCACCCAGGGCTCGAAACGCAGCTCGGGAGGCAGCTGTTGACACCAGACTTCGAGCCGATGATCGATCAAGCTAAGATATTTCCGGGCCTTGGGGCCAGTTGCACTGACCATGTAGAACCGGTCAATGATGCTAGTCATGATCTTCGAAAGGGTACAGAGTTGCTGGAAGACAGAGACAGAGTGAATGCGGGTTGGGGGGAATGGCGATTGTTCGGCACTGCTGGGAGCGCTTTGCGGGTCGATGTATGGACTCCATAACTCGTTTTCTTCAAAGGTATCCATGAAGTCGCGAGATACACGGGCATCACGTAGTTGAATGGTGAAAGGTCGTCCGAAATACAGACTCTGGAGTTTATCGCAGATGAAAGCCGCCCAGAAGACCCGTCGACGAACTTCAATGTCCTCGGCACTGGTCCCGGCAACTTCTCTGCAGTCCAAATGCAGGCCCATATCGTATACCATGCGCAGCGCAAAGCCTGTATACAGCCACCCTTTCGAGGTCTGGCCCCAGGCGTTGAATGTGCTTCCTAACATGATCAGCCCAGCAATTGTAGGAATGCTGGAGCGAGTCAGAAGAGATTGCTCAGCCAGAAGCTGGTCACAGCGCTGGAAGAAGCGCCTCCCTGCAGTCTCAGGACGATGAGGGTCATCCCGAACCTCGAGACGCTCGGAGAATTTACTAGAGCAGGCAAAAACTGCGTTCAGCAGAAACTCGGAGCAATACGGTCCGCCGCGAAGGAGGTCCCGCATGAATGCCGGGCGATATGTCAGCAGGAAAGTGTGGTGTTGGCGGTTCCAGTGTAGGTCCAGCAGATGCATGGCGAGCTCTGACGGGATACCAGCGATGGTGGGCAGGTTTCTCAAATCGTGCTCTCTCTGTCGCTGCAAAGCGGCCTCTGCAATCAGCTGGTACCGATCTGGCTCCGCTGCTGTTCTGGGATTTGACCGGTCATCGTCGGCTGGACTTTGGGCATGGAGTGCAGAGGTTGGACCGAAAATCCCGACGGTACCACACTCATCGCGGGAGAGGAACGTTGTCGGATCATATTCCTCGTCCGAGCTGAAGTCCCTGAGGCCGTCGGGGGCGGGGCGAGTGATCGAGTCAGAGCGGAGGTTGCCTTCTTGCGAGAGACCATTGTATCTGTTTGTGCTACCGGCTGATAGCAGATAACCTGGGATTTGGAGTGTCTCGTTGGCTCCTAAAGCGATGGAATCGAGGATTTTCTCGCGCGCAATAGCATCCCCGTTTTTCAGGGCGATGAGAACGCCCTCCACAGCCTTCCTTTGGCTATTGGCTGCGTTGATAAGTGCTCGTGATGGTCTCTAGAAGTGTTAATAGTATTCAGGTATCATTCATTTTACTCGGGGGGGTGGTAGATCCATTACCTCTGCCGTGGGGGATCAAGCGCATAGACACAGGGGCGGTCATGTCGCACGCATGTAGCGCATTTCGGTTTGGCATTGTTACATTTGACCTTGCGAACCCGACAGAACTTGCACGAGCGGCCAGTATTTGGATTGCTGGAGGCAGGAGACGCCTGGGTTGGGCTCATCATGGCTGCAGAAACATGGCATGGCATGCATGAGGTTTGGGGGCAAAAAGACGGAGGATGAGAGTCCGTCAGAAAGTTGTCGGCGCATGTCCGATGACCCGCCGTGCCCTAAGCGGGGCGTCAGTCTCCGTCAACATGTTATTATTAATCACTATTCTTATTTGTAGGAATTGATTGATGAAGCAATTAAGTAATAGAAAAATAAATCAATAAATAAATACCAATTTATTATTCAATCCTTCCTTCCTTCATGGATGAAAAGTAATTTGAATCCTTAAACTGAAGATGGTGCGATAGAATTAGGATACTACTAACTAACTAACCTCGGCTTACTGAGAGGCCGCCAACTGACCCTGAATCGACCCTCGGACTAAGTCCTCCAGACTCTCGGTCTGGACAGCCCCGATATCCTCATTATCTCGACGATCATACAGCGTACTTCCTTCAGTCCAGATGCGTCGCAGCGTGCACACCGTCGCAATGGGAGCGCCATTCTCCCACGCTTTCTTCTCAATTCGACGCAGCTCCTCCAGGGGAGTATAGTCCACAGTCCACTTGCTGTTAGTTTGTTTCTCAAACTCTTCTAGAATCCCTCGGGGCGTGGTGGTAAACGAATTGACTTTCATGGCACGGTTCCGAGCAACATCCCAATGGGTCAGGGTGTGCACGACGAATTTTCCAACGCTGTCCAAATCGCCATTAGTAACCACAACACAGTGAGGGACAAAAGATACCAGGGAATTTGGTTTTTTTTTTTTTTTTTCAACGAACGTACTCTGGTCGGCTAGTCAAGCTGATCCGCCCGTTGCCATCCCCAAGTAAGACGGCATGTTTCTTCGTGGCGTCAAAAGAGCCAACCTTTGGCTCGGCGGCGGGACCAATGTAGAAGGGATAGTCGCCGTAGGGACCGGTAACCACATAGGCATGCTCAAGCTGTCCTTGAACCTCTTTCAGAGCGGCCCGGACTTTCAGCTTCTGCTGGTGAGGCTTCTCATGCTGCGATGCCGGCCCATACTCGATGTCGGTGCCATACTCAGAGGGGACAAACCGCTTGATATTAGAGCTCTCGGCCGCCAGTTGAATAAGGGGGATCTGGGAAGCAATAGCACCACGGCCGAGGGCAGAGATGACGGTATCGAATCCTACAAGGAGTCAGGAGAAGCTCGTTCTGAACATGCGAACGGGTATTAGTAGGTGGTCACAAACGAACCACTATAGGCGGCCTTGACATCATCTTGGCTAGCGATATCGCCGGTGATAATTTCAACGCCAGCTTGTTTTAAAGCATCGATCTCTTTGACCTTGGATGCGACGGTGTTGGCACTGGTGAACACGGCGATGCGTCCGAAGGCATCTTTGGAGTTGATGATCGCCTTTATGATGTAATTGCCAATGGCGCCAGTGGCGCCAAACATGAGGAGATTCGACTTGTCGGCCATTCTGGAAAATAGTTGCACTGGAGATATCTATTACTTGTTGATTGTTGTCGATGAGAGTTACGACGAGAAGGGGGGAATTGTGCTTATTGCCTGAGCTCCTTATTAATAATTCATCTCCACAATTTGGATCCATTCCATTCCATTCCGCTTCACTGCGGGGCATGAGCGTTTTACATAATAATCGAACAACCGATGTCAAAATGTCTCTCACAAGTCTCCCGATCGAGTTCTTGAACCTTTCCAGTCGCTCAATGGGGGACATGTAGTCATGATATAACCTGAACTTAGTATGTTTGTAAATCTCCCCCAAAGATTGCAGGCTTAATACAATAATTCATGGTCAATGTAATGCCTCCACTGGTCCAAGTGCCACCATCGGAATAGTCATAGCAACGATTCAAAATCTCTTTCCATGCATCTTTACATTTCAGCTCATTTTGGAAGGTTCCAAGCATCCCAGTATGGAAAGGCTTGTTTCTGAGATCAAGAAAATCCCTCCATTCGCACATGCCCTCCTGCCAGTAATATGCGCACCAGATATCACCCCAGTACTGTAGGAAAAGCTTGTCTGCACACCACAGGCGATTACTCGTCCCATAACAATCAGTAACCGCATTCGTGCCGACAGGGAGCGCAAGCAGAGGAAGAATTAATCGAGCACTCCGCATATCATAAATCTATGTGAAACATCAGATTGGTCTACAACATAGAGCCTGCTATGAGACTATGGTTTTGGGCCTTATATCTGCAAGGAAGAACGTACATTAACCACGCGTGCGATGCTCTATGGTCAATCGGAGAGAAGGTTTCTGTATAATAACTGGCGGGAAGATTAGGACTTTATAAATCTGGCGAGGTCCGGGGGGTTTTTTTTTAGTACGGGGCATCATCAGAAGAACGTCACAAATCTTTGATTCATAAGGTCTTATGAAGCGTATTTTACGCCCAATAACGAGTCACTGTCCCTAATAAGATTGTACGGCTTTCTACATAGTACGACGCCAGAGTCCAATGGTAACACCGCAATCTGTGAAAAAAAGGACAACAGTCGTGGCACAGAAATGGACCCAAGAGGCTACGGGGATTTACAGAATCTCACCGAACGATGAAGTGTCCTAGTCAGTAGGACAACTCCATATTGAATAGACATAAAGACAAGACTAGGTTGAAGCCATCTCATAAGATGTGCTACACCTATCCTTGTGTAAATCCACTTACTCGAAACACAAAGGAGAAAGACACGTTGCATCTACGGTGTTTTTTTTTGAGGTACTTAACAAGATATCCTGGATATCGTTGGATAACTGGTCCGGTCGGGATCTGAACAAGCCCACAGATTCTGTTCTGTGCCCGTTAAGTGATTGGAGGGTAGTTATTCAACGTCATGTCCAACCGTCCACGTAGAATAGGTACACTCTCGCGATGGACAAGCCGGTAACCCTACCAGGGGCTGCTGCAGATCCTCATTGGGGGCTTTTTCAAAACTTGATTAGAAATTATAATGTTACAGCTCTTGTTTCTAACCTCATATTTTTGCAAATGTGTGATTGATAATTCTCATGGCCTAACTGGTGGAGATCTCTATACTGGTGATCAATCTAGTTTATGAACGAGGTTGGAATTCATTTTTCTAAAGCGAATGTAGTGAGTGTGGTTTGTTAGAGTATAAATGTTTTGGCTGCCAGATATTAATCAACTCTCAGTGCAGAGAGCAGTGGTTGATTGCCTGGGCAATCCTCCTAGGCCAGCCAACAAAAACGACAACTTTTGAGTATCCCAAATTATTGGACTAGAACATGGTTTAACAATGATTAGATATTGTATCTCAACGCCTAGGAACCCATGGTGCATTCCAAGGTTCCGAAATCAAATTGGTGCGTCAATTGTTATTTTTTTGAGAGGGAGGGTATTCTGTACGGGAGAGGCATATTAGAAATCTCCAATAATATGATCTTGGGTAGAGGGGGAAACTCATGAACAGGAAATAAATATATACATACTTGAAAGCTCTTCATCTTTGAAACGACGCCACAGTCGGCCCATGTCTCGGCTGTACGTGTAACACATGAACTCAATGATTGCCGTATTGTTATCACAGATCTGGTGTCCCTCTTCTCGGAAAATCTTGCAAACCCCTTTCAAGCGGGTTTTTTCATGGTCATTGAGGGCGAAATCGCTCCCCCCAATGAGAAATTCGTCGATCCACATTCTATAGCCAGCGGGTAGCTCCTCTTCGGGACCTATATCAAGGTTGCTCTAAATTAGTATCTAGCTGCCAAAGAGCATTTCGGCGAAACATACATGGGGTTTCCGGTGACAGGAAGTTTCTGATTGTTTGGCCGATGATTGGAGGAACAAAATCCATCGTGAAGCTTCACTGAAGGAAACAGAAAGGAAAGAGAAATTGGTATTGAGATTGACTGCTAAAAAAAAAACTCTGAGAAGGGTTCAGAGACTCTTTATATACTCTCGCAGAACACATCAACCTCTCCGTGCCTACACCAAAAACGATGTATCAATTGATATTTGATTCGGATGGGCCCTTCACATCAGCTTGGATTATTATTATTATTATTATTTCTTCATTTTTTTATTTTATCTTATTTTTTTTTTTTTTTTTAAAAAAAAAATGTAAAAAAAAAATCAAAAAAAAAATCAAAAAAAAAAAAAAAGAACAGGACAGGACAGGACAGAACAAAGAAGCGACCATTTTGGCTTGTTCTTGAAACCAATCTCTACCGATCGGTCTGGTACAGATAACAGACGACTGTAATGTTGCTACGACAATATCTTACAGAAGAATTGGTCAATTTCAAGCTGACACCCTAATAATTTCCCCCAAATCGACCTGTCACTCGTTAATCCAGGGGGTTTAGATTCATTCTCATGGATGTTGTCTAAGTCCAATGCAAAAGGTCCCACTAAATTAAGCGCCTCCCAGCCCCTTTTCATCCATGAAGCACGTTGAGTCATAACGGTTAGACACCATTGTTGGTCTACTTGAGCCCTAAGCGCTCCGCGACGACAGGATTGATGGCCAAAAGAACTAGACGGAAAGACCCAGCGTCACTGCACGATCACACGACTGGAAAAGAAGCTATCCTCTCGTATTTCCTTAGCTTCGAAATTCCCCGACTATGGTAGCCTGGGTAGGTAGTAATAATAATATTCTTGATGGACCGGGCCCGGCCCGCATCGGAACCTTATTTTGCTTCCCCCGAGATGAAGGACAAGACTACAACTCCCGTTGTCATACGAATTGGGGGCGGAAATCTCTCGAATTTGATCTATAATCATCAGCTCGTGGTACTTCTGGTTCTTCCTAGGGCAGGGACTTTGACCCACGGGATTTAATGTCCATGGAGCTCGATTTAGATATTCGTATGCAGGCTTGGACCGAATTGGGCTCCTGTTTGCTTGGCTTTTTTGTGATCTTCATGGTTCATGACAAAGTCTACGAATGTGGTATCTACAACACCAAGTGATTTTGAATTCTCCGTACTTTTGTTTACCCTTGGATTAGGCCCCCACCCCCCATTGCGGTCTTTGGCCAGGAGGAAGAGACAAGATGAAAAAGGATCGGCATAGTCCGCGCCGGAGTGAGGCGGCTGTGGATAAGGTCACAGGGGTATTCAGAATTTTGATTTGGAAATATTCACAGGAAAACTTTTGTTGGGATGGACAAGACAAACAACTGTAGAGAAAGGACCTTGCGTAAAATGAAAAAGACAGTAAGAAAAAATGATCTGAGATTCCCAATGGGACGATATCATGTTGGTTGAATCATCCGTGTTCAAATTCCCTTGACCGCAGCGGTCAAGCGTGGCCAGTCGGCGTGGCGGGTTTTCACCACCTCCAGCCTCGACAGACCGAAAACTAACTTCACCGGTCGCCACGGGTGTGTTTCAAAATAAGACCAAAGGCTTTCAATTCGTTGACAGCCCTTTAGGCTGAGGGCTTCGTGGTCATCTACCACTTGTCGTGGTTCATCCGTGACTAGCCATCTGATATTTTGGGCTCGGTCGTTCCAAATTTCTTGGTCATCGGTGTTCATCATAAATTTGACCCACCGATAATGAGATATAGACAGTTGGTCTAGGAAGACCAAGGAGTCAACGAGGACACGGACCTTGTACGTAGCCTCATGTTGTCCTGCTTGGAGGCGGGAGGCAATCCTCGCCTCTCCCGAAGGCGAACCGACTATCCTATCCATCACATAATCGACAATAGTCATTTGGAGAGGTTCATACTCCCGCGCAAGAGTCTGATATCCGCCCCTCTCATGCTGAGAAAAGTCCATGGTCTTCAGACTATCATGGAGGGTGTTAGGTATGTTCATCTCCATGATTTTCAATAGTTGCCAGAGCAACGACACTTCGCCCAACTCTTCTGACTTCCAGTGGGCCATGTCTTTCATCCACCTGCGGAGGTAGATTGCCAGTTCGTGAAAATCTTGGAAGGGCTCGTTGTTTTCTCGGCTTTCGTATAACTGGTTCGAAAAGCATTCACCCAACCATATGATCATGCTCAACCCATTGAGAATATACCTCTCCGTTTCGCTCGCCAACGAGAGATTCTTGTAGATGGTGTCGTGTCCAGCTGTGGCCCACGCGTCACGGAGTTTGGACACGACTTGGATCTCGATCAAACCGCCGTACCACATTACTCCTTGGGGGATGTCTTTGCGTTTGAGGTGTACCCGATAATGATCGGCACAATACCCTGGGAATGTTCCGGAATAGACTCCCCATTGCGGGGACCCTTGAGTCGGGTCGGTACTGCAAGGGCTGGTCGCCTTCATATTGTCGTCGGTATCGAATATGTTTCTTGTCTCCACCACGTCGAATGACTCCCTGATAATGTCTCCCACAGTGTCCTTCTGCAAGGGATAGTTGATGGCAATGCGGACACCGGCCAGGTCAACAATATCCTTTCTGATATCTTTCAGGTCTTCGTATGGACGACCCCGGACCTTTTGGCGTGCATGAAGCTTCGCCTTCAGACTATCGGGCTCTTTGATTCGACCATGCACGATGCCTTTAACATTACCTTTGCAGATAGCAGCCTTGCATATATCCACGGTCCTATTTTTGAGGTCCGTGTACACGGAACTATCTATAGACCATTGTTCCAAGAATTCCTGGATCACCTTTGTCTCCATGTTGACCTCGGACCCCATGGTAGTGAAAGCTTCACTGATTTCCAAGTGGGGCTTGAAGGTTAAAAGAGAAATAAATATTATCACAGAAAGAAAGGGAAAAAATAGGCGAATGATTCTCAGCGATTGCAAAGTTAAACTTTGGAGATGGAGAACTGTCCCGGTTCTGCGCCTCTATTTATGCCTCAGAGAAAGTATATCACCGAAGAAGCGATCTTACCAAAGAATTTTCTCCCGCCCCTCCTTCACAGTCAGTTTCCGATTTACTATCGCTAAACAGATTTCAGCCAGCCATCCAACCTACGTGGCGTCCCTCGTGGCCACTCTGTCCAAAGAGATTGCTTGCACATGCACCAAGAGCCCATAAACGACGCTGAACAAGGGGGAAATCGAACATATACAACATAGGTAAGATAGGCAGGAAAACCTATCGAGGCATAGGGAATACGATCCAACAACAAAAACTCGCGGCGATTTGTTGTAAGAAATTATGGGCTCGCAGACCGCTACCAGTATAGAGGGGTGGGAAATGGAGGCTATTGATGAACCATAGATCCAGCGGACGCTACTTCAAGTCATGCATGAAATCTTACTGGTGCACATATGTGAGTTGTCGCTGCCTTGCATGCATTGTGCGGCACGCAAGGCTGGCATATACCACAGGCGTATAAGACCCAACGAGTTACGAAGCGGTGAGAACACGATCCAATAACTTCATACCAGCTGGCCGTAGCTGAAATTTCATGGTGGCTATGGTTGCATACATAACATCGGCGCCAGAAAATCCATGGTTCATAGTCAGAGGGCTGACTCAGTTTAGGCATCAAACGAGACATATGTGATGGAGGTTATTAATCGTTACTGACTCGGGTCAAGCGGAGATATGATAATTAATATTTTATGAAGCCCGAGTATTTGCATGAGCATTGTGGTTAGATGAGGGGAAGTAGCCAACATTTGTCTGGAGAGGTCCATGAGTGATATGCAACCAGAAGACCCAAGGCTGTGGGCACTACTTCGAGAATGTATCTCATTTCTCTGGAATATGCTGGCTGCGCACATGAAAGTATTGATTTTTACTGGGCATTCAACCTGTTAAAAAAAAAAAAAAAAACCATGAAGGTCAAGGGAAGTTCACATGTTGTCATACTACCTACCTATGTCGTGGGTTCAGCCCTGACATATCAGCAATGGGCAAGTACTATGAGCCTGAAACTTCGGTTCAAGAAGCTATATCGTATAAATCTGATTTCGAGTTTTTTTTTATTAAATTTTTTTCTCTGTTTTCTTTTTGGTCTAAGGGGATGGAACGTCATGCTACCGAAAAGTATCAGGTTAATCTAGTTGAGGCTCAACAGCTGTCTGGATTTACATATACAGGGGATAAGCAAACATATGATATATGGATGGTATAGAAACCATGTATCAGAGTATTCTGACAGTGAAAATTTTGCAAAATTGACTAGTTGGGTCTCGTGAAATCTCTACGCTTGTCAGACCCTCGTACTAGGAAAGATTGTCTGGGAAACGATTATGCCAATATGCATCAATGGACAGATCATTCTATCAACCCACAGATACACTTAAGCTCCCGGCGGCCAGGTAATCAGTTATCCCCTTCCCCCCCCCCCCTTCGTAATTAAAAAATGGACAGTCCTCGGTGGCAGATATATTCTGTTTACTTGGCCTTTGTGATCTATCAATTTCCTCGGATATTACATCCCGGCCAGATGACAGATGACAGGATGCAACCCAACGGCCGCGGGACCTTCCACGCTTCCAGGTAAAAGTCCTTCCACAAAGTACCTCAGCTGAGGCCTAGCCAGGGGGAGGAGCCGGATTATGATCTGTGTGCTGGTTTTCCTCTCGCCGCCGAGGAACATTCCCGCGTACATTTTATTGACATGTCACAATCTCAATTCGGTCAAGAAGACGGGTTTTGAGAGGACCCAGGGAGATATTTTACAGGATACAGGTTAAAAAATGATATTCTGATAGGTTTATTTTTCTTAAAAATTCTATCCGAATAATAATCAATGTGGATAGTCCATTAAATAGTCAGCTAGTCAAGTACTCACTCTATCTAGTATCCTAATAACTGGTTACATTTATGGTGATTATTATTGTGGATGGTTTATAATCTTACTCTGTGAACATTCTGAAATAAGACTCAATGGATTCAGGCGTTTGTACATAGTAATTAATCCCTGCCTCCCCTGCATCACTCGTTTGTGGTTGCAGTTGCGTTCTCACCCCCCCAACAGAGCAGATATAGCAAATTCCCTATTTTGGTTAGTGTCTTGACATCACAACATCCCAACATAAATTCACGCACGCTTTCCCCAATCTACCTTAGATCATCCATCCTCTACTATTCCAATTCCTCCATCTCAACAAAGCCAATATGCTACCTGAATACTTACGGAGTAGTTACGCCCGCTACAAAGCAGATACCAATAAATTTGCAACATGGCTACTGGAGACAGCTGACCAATGTGGCTATCAACCCCCTGCCCTCTCTGCTACCGTTCATACCGCGAAAAAGGGTAAACGCAATGGCAAAAACCATGCCTCAGATGCAGACCCAATTCCCTATAGTGCGACTACCAAAGACCTGCAAAAGCTCGGCGAGGTGGTTGCCGCTTCTGCACTCACTGTACCTACGGCAGTTCTCACCATCGCCAAACGTGCTATCAAATTGAGAAAAGCGGTCACTTCCTGGTTTTTAGGCCAGGGCGACTCCGCCAACAACGACCGTCATGCTCATTTCATCACTACGCTAGAGCAAATCTGCGAGGCTCTTGAATGGAAAGCCAACCAACCCTCGATTCCAGACAGGAAGCAGCCACCACCGACTTCTGACGCTCAGAGTGACGATGCCGATGCTGACAGATTTGTAAACAAATTTGCTGTTCTCACGGTGGAGGAACCCCAAGATACCGCGCAATCTCAACCGACCCCCGCAGAATCGAAGAAGATTGTCAAGGTGACCGTTGTTGAAGAAGATGATGACAATGAGGCAGCAGACCCATATCTTGGTTCATTGTTCTTCAAAACCCTCTGCTTACTTCAAGACCTGAACAATATCCGAAAATTCATTTCCATCACCTGGTCGGAGTATCGAGATAAGAAAATCGACCTTATGAACGCCGCCGTTGTGACTGACAGTGCTTTGCAACTTGCCCAACATCTTATACAGGAGGTGGAGACTGAGTGGCGCAATTCCCTTTCGGAGGAGGAGGATGGTGTCCAGAATATGGTCTACAATCTCGCTGTTTTGTCCCGCGGCATTTCTGCGGCTCCATCAATGGATATTGGCCTGCCATACAACAAAAACATGGCCGATATAGCCGACTGGTGCTATGTGCCAACCAAGGTCCTGCTTGAGTCTTTTGCAAATGTCCTTCAGGTCAATCATCTGCCAGTCTTTAAGAAAGGCTACTTTGGCACCTATAATCCGAAAGCGGACAGAAACCGGATGTCTCTGGGTCAGAAGTTCAACGAAGACAAGATCATCCTTCTTTCAATTTTACCGGAGTTTTGCATGATGGATACATTCAAAATCCGGATTCCTACTGAGGATGCGATAACTCGAGGTCTTGTTGAGTTTTCCAAGACTAAAAAAGTTACTTTGTCGCTTTCCTTCGTCTCCCAGATCTTCCTCGACGTGCATCATATCATGCGACACAGTACCTTTGGTGCATTTGGAGACCTCCGAATCTCCGGACTACGCATCCAGAAGACTATCGATGACTACCTGCAACTGTCCAAATCACACCCTCCGCCCAAATTTTGGCCAAAAGAGGGTGACGCGGAGATTCGAAGTATAATATCAACCGTCCAGGCATGGATCATACAAGATCTGTTCCTAGATGTTCGAGTCCAATCCAAACTCGCCAAAACTGGCTCCCCGCCCGAAAAGCATGCACTCTTCTCGCA
Organism: Aspergillus nanangensis; assembly: GCA_015844325.1. Classification (NCBI taxonomy): domain Eukaryota; kingdom Fungi; phylum Ascomycota; class Eurotiomycetes; order Eurotiales; family Aspergillaceae; genus Aspergillus; species Aspergillus nanangensis. Next base: position 223,174 of record VCAU01000023.1, on the reverse strand, counting down.
GCACGCTATCCTCTGCGGTTTGATCCTGTTCAGTCTAAATACTCGAATGCAATCTGTTGGTCAGCAACTCGTCACTCAATGGTACGACGTCCAACAACTAGCCTTCTTGCACAACCTTGTCATAAGCTCTCCACTGCACAAAGACATTGGATGGCCTGATATGGATGCTTTCATCAAGATTCATGGTGAGGCTCATATTTTCGTTGGTTCGCGGCCAAAGAACGTCGATGAATCGCTGAACAGGCTTGAGTTAGCCACTGGCATCTCATCTGCGGCGAATTTTGCGCGAGATTCGCGGAGCAAAAGATTTCATAAGCCTGATGGCAAGAATGCTCGCCTACTCAAGCCCACCACTGCGGTCGCGAACTTGTTTTTCTCCCAGTACGTTACTGGTGCCGAGGAAGATGGCGGGATTACAAAAATCGACAGGATCTTGGACGAGCTTCTACAAAAGTCGAAGCTTGAATCTTCCAGCAAGATGGAGCTTCAGAGAGCCAATCCGGAGCTCACTATTACCCAAAGGTGGTCTAATACCCACAACATCGATATACTACAACTTCTTGCCTTTCTGAAGGCCAAGCTCTTCGAAGAGGAGCCTATCATCTTGTACAACTACTTCGGCATGCACAAACGCTCCGTCGAATTACTCAGACGGATCCGGGACAAAGAGCACCACAAGTTTGTTCAATATTTCACGTCGGCGTACATGCCTGATGAGTCCTTCATATCCAACATTGTCATCCTCATCCATCACACTGCGCGAGGCTCGGCCCAAAATGGACGTGCGATGGGACTTGCACCTCGCGGAGCCCAGGTGGGCAGTCGGATTGTCATGAGCGCCGGCCAGGTGATGCGGGATTACTTGAAGGATAATGGAGATGTGGCGTGCAAAGAGCTGAGAGTGTTCTGCAAGAACAAAAAGCCAATCCAAGATGATGTTGCTTATGACACGAGCGAATCGGACGATCTAGTGTATTCTTTTTTCTGCCTTGAGGATGTTCTGGGTCCCAAGGGTGTGGCCTCGCTCCAAACTGGGATCCCGATAGCCTAGGCTTATAGACCTGGTTGCCGCCTTGATGCCGACCACTGCCTGAAGGTGTGAAAAGCTTACTTTATATGTTTTATTCTCAGATACAGTTATATTACTGGAAAAGTTCAACAGCCGCCTAAATTTATATCTCCGGGGGGAGGCAAACATATGGCATAGAAACTATGTATTATATCATTATGTTTCCTTCTAGTGCCTTTCTATCTACTCTTCTGTCTTCACGAAGTCATTATTTCGCTCTCGCTTTGATGTAAATTGTGTTAACTTGGGTCTGACAGTCTGGATTAACTCTTCCTGGCGTCGTGATGAGTACTATCTATCGCCTGTTTGATTTGGACTTCAACATATACGTCATGCGGAACAGCGTGGTGGAACTGCCTACTGATCACAATGCTGCATTCTCGCTTTTGCCGAAGATGGGATTGAAGGCGATCTCGCTTGAGGAGGCTTTAGAGGGACTTGCAAGATCTTAGGTATTTTTCTTTATTTATATTTAAAACAAGTTATGATATGTTATCATGTTATCATGTTATGTTACACAAGTTGGCGCCACAGTCCGTGCCTGGCGCTAAAAATAGGAATAAGAATAACGCCACACCCGAACTTTCTCCTCAACAAACAAACAAATAAACAATCCATCCATCCATCCATCCATCCATTCATCTCCTATCCCCTATCTATCCCCTATCCACAATGTTTCTCACCAGATACAGCTTCTCGCGGAGAGCCCTCAAACCCTACCTGGCCGAATTCCTCGGCACCGCCCTCCTAATCGTCATTGGAGATGGCGTAGTCGCCCAGGCCCTCCTCTCAGACTATCAATACGGGACGTGGCTTTCGATCAACATCGCCTGGGCCTCAGCCGTAGCGATCTCCGGCTACCTTTCCGACCCGAGTCCGACCATCAACCCCGCCGTCACCATCTGCATGGCCCTGATCCGTCCCAGTCATGGCCAATGGAAAAAGCTCCCGGGGAAACTGTTCGCCCAGTTCCTGGGCGGCTTTTTTGGCGCCGTCATCGTGTACATCAACTACCGCTCCGCCATCGAAAACTGGGACCCCGAGTATACCATCCCGGGGGGCACGATCTTGAGTCCTCGTGGGAACCATTCCGCGGGGATTTTCGCGACGTATCCGGCCGCGTTTTTCCAGTCGAATTGGGAGGCGGCGTTCAACGAGGTGATCGCTTCTGCTGTCCTCATGTTCGGTCTGTTGAGCATCTCGGATCCGGCGAATGGGGCGAGATTCCAGTCTCCGCAGCTGTCGATGTTTTTGTTGCTCACGGCTATCGGGGCGGCGTTGGGCTGGCAGACTGGTTATGTAGGTGGTCCCCCTCCTAACCCCTGACTGCTAGGAATCGAAAGATTGCGTAGGTAGGCTAATTCATTCCCAGGCAATTAACCCCGCCAGAGACTTCGGCCCCAGAGTCTTCTCGGCGTTTGTCTACGGACGAGAAGTGTTCACCTCGGACAACTACTATTTCGTCGTGCCGATATTCGCTCCGATTGTCGGTTGTATTGTGGGCGCGACCGTCTACGATTCCGTGCTCTACGAGGGAGATGACTCTCGCATTGCATGTGCTCTCGACAAAGTCGGCGACAGGGACGGATCTCTGCGGCTGGAGTAAATAAACCAAGGCGATTGACGGGAGTTTTTTGGCCTTGTTCATTCCTCGCCTAGCTGCAGATCCAATGCGATTCTTGATTCCACCATCCTGATGATATGCGACACGAAAACCAAAGGACAGCTTTGTTTCGCCAGGTTGCTTACGGTTTCTCCAATATAACCTCGAGGTTCCCCGATTCTTGTATAGTTTTATAGAAGGTTAGAATGTGGGTCTCAGAAAATGTACGTGCTTTATGTGTTATTTGTATATGTATAGGTAACTAGGTAGCAAGCATTGATAACCTCATCACTAACGACCCCCATCCTCCAACACCTGACGCACCTTAGGCAACACATAACGACCATAATCAATCGCATCATTCAAGTTATCATACCCCCGAATGGAGATCAACTCCGCCCCCAAATCCACATAATCCAAGATCGAATCGGCAATCGTCTGCGGCGAGCCGACCAACGCCGTCGACGCCCCCCTCGCATTCGTCGCCGTGACCGTAGGATACCACAACGCACGATCATGAACCTCGCCGCGCTCCGCAATCTCCAGCAGCCGCTGGGACCCCACATTCTGCGGCGCGGGCGCATCAGGCGGCGCCTTCCCCTGGCCGTTGGCGCGATGCGCCTTCAACAGCGCCAGCGTGCGATGGGCCTTCGCCCACGCCAACTCATCCGTCTCCGCCACAATAGGCCGAAACGTGACCCAGATGCGCGGACGGTCGGTAGGCGGGCGGCCGGCGCGCTCAGCCTCGGCATACACGCGGTCGATCTGCTCGCGGGTCTCCTTCAGCGGCTCGCCCCAGAGCCCGAAGATGTCGGCGAGGGCGCCGCCGACGCGGTAGGCTGCGTCCGAGGAGCCGCCCACTGACACGGGGATGGAAGAGCCGTTGGCGGGGCGCACGCGGTTGCTGAACTGCGTGAAGGTGTAGTGCTCGCTGGCCCAGTCGAAGGGGTCGGCGGAGAGCCATGCGCGACGCAGGATGCGGATGTAGTCTTCGAGGCGGGCGTACCGGGCCTCCTTGGAGAGGAAATCGCCCTCTTTGGCTTGTTCGGCGTCGCTGCCGCCGGCGATGAAGTGGACGACGACGCGGCCGCGGCTGAGCTGGTCGAGCGTGGCGAGGGCTTTGGCGGCGACGGTGGGGTATAGGGTGTTGGGGCGGAGGGCGATGATTATTTTGAGGTTTTTGGTGGCGGCGGCGATGGTGGCGCCGATGGTGAACGGGTCGTAGGAGGAGGAGTCGTAGGGCACGAGCGTGTAGTTGAAGTTGTAGTCGTCGAGAGAGCGTGCGTACCGGACGAGGTAGTCGGGGTCGATTGCGGCGTTGGGGATGGGGGACACCTCGGTGGAGGCGTTGGGGAAGGTCAGGCTGATGAATTCGGTAGGCATGATGATAGGATAGGATAGGAGAGGTATGATGGTGTAGGTATCAGATTGAGATGGAGTTGGCTATGCTTTTATCACTGCTTCGATTTTCTTACTGTGTGCCCCGCAGGAGGAGGAGGAGGATGACACCAGACACTAATAGATCACGCCTTACATCGTGAGCGAGGATGGATTTCCTGTCCGACACATCCTGGCATGGATGCGAAGTCATCATTTCTGACGAGGATTGCGCAACGCATACTTGCATGATAGAGAAGCCGAAGCTTAGCCGGTGTGCTAGCATGTTCAGGGATACGTGAGGTGTCTGAGAAGTATCTGTATAGGATCAGATCAGATCAGATCAGATAATCATATACCTCTGTATACTTCGCTCCCAAACAACTCTCGGATTATCCACTCACATCTTCTAATGCCCTCAATGTCTTACAGCATCATGTAATCTCTCCGTCTCTGGATTTCCCTGTCTATAGGCCCCCAGCTTCAAATGAGGCCAATCCGATCCATACACAAAGTAGACGGAGTGACTTACTAAGTAAGGAATGTAGGGCTTCGCCTGAGTTTGCCGTGAAATCCGGGGTAAGTTTAAGGGAGCGATGACGTCATGCTTGTCAACACCTTCAATGCCTATAATAATAACAATAAGAAGAAAAAGAGTAAGAACAGAAACAATCAGCACATACCCACTCTCAATATGGCCTGAGCCGACTAATTGTTTATCCCTCTAAACAATAGCCAGACTCAACCGATGATCTCCTCTGAGCGGAGAACAACATCCCGACAGACGGAGAGTCACTCTCCGTTGATCTACTTTCAGCCAGTCAATAAAACCCACCAAAATTCCACTACCAAATTCCTGATTTCCCTCTCTATCCTCTCTCTCCAACCCTCTCCCTAATCATCTCTTACACAATCTCAATTGCAATCGCATCATGGCTCTCCCCACAGAATGCGACGTCCTCGTCGTCGGCAGCGGCAACGCAGGCTTCTCGGCCGCCGTCTCAGCAGCGCAATCAGGCGCCGGATCAGTCGTGCTGATTGACAAATGCCCGCAGTCCTGGGCAGGAGGAAACTCATACTTCACAGCGGGCGCATACCGCACCGCACACAGCGGACTGGCCGATCTGCTCCCCCTCGTCAACAACGTCGACCAAGACCTCGCCACGCGCATCGACCTCCCCGCCTACACCGAGGCGGACTTCGGAAACGACCTGCACCGCATCTGCATGGGGCGATCCGACCCCGCGCTCGGCCAGATCCTGATCCAAGAATCCAACGATGCCGTGAAATGGCTCGCCAGCAACGGCATCCGCTTCCAGCTCTCCTTCAACCGCCAAGCCTACGAGGTCGACGGCCGCTACAAGTTCTGGGGCGGCATGGCGCTCAAGACCCAAGACGGCGGCAAGGGCCTGATCCAGGACCACCAGGCCGCGGCCCAGCGCCACGGCGTGACCGTCTGCTGGGACACTCCCCTCACCGAGATCCAACTGAACGAGCCCGGTAGCGCGCAGCAGCGACGCGTAACGGCCATCGTGAACCACAACGGCGCACCCCGCACCATCTCCGCGCACGCGCTGGTCTTCGCAGCCGGCGGCTTCGAAGCCAGTCCTCGCCAGCGGTGCCAGTTCCTGGGTCCCGGATGGGACATGGCGATGGTGCGCGGCACCCCCTACAACACAGGCGACTGCCTCGAGCTCGCCATCGGGGGACTCTCTGCCAAGTCAGCGGGCAACTGGTCAGGATGTCACTCCGTGGCGTGGGATGCCAACGCGGCCGCCAACACAGGCGACCGGGAAGCATCCAACGAATACACCAAGTCCGGATACCCGCTAGGACTAATGATCAACGCGCACGGGAACCGGTTCGTGGACGAGGGGGTAGACCTACGCAATTTCACATACGCGCGGTTCGGACGCGCCATCCTCCAGCAACCCGACCATATCGCGTTCCAGGTGTGGGATGCGCGCATGACGCCGTGGCTGCGGGCGGAGGAGTACCGCGAGGAGCGGGTGGAGCACATCGTGGCGGACACGATCGAGGGGCTGGCGGAGCAGTGTGCGCAGCGGGGGCTGCAGGACCGGGGCCAGTTCGTGCGCAGCGTGAAGGAGTATAACGAGGCGGTGTATGCGCATCAGCGCGAGAACCCGGATGGGAAGTGGGATCCGGCGTCGCGGGACGGGCTGTCGACGCAGTCCAGCGAGAAGCAGTTGCAGATTGCGAAGTCGAACTGGGCGTTGCCGCTGGATAAGGCGCCGTTCCTGGCTGTCAAGGTCTCGTGTGGGATTACATTCACGTTTGGGGGGTTGGCGATCGATCCGCAGACGGTGCAGGTGGTGAGCAACACGACGGGGGATGTTATCCCGGGGGTGTTCTGTGTTGGCGAGATGATGGGAGGTCTGTTCTACAATAACTACCCTGGAGGGAGTGGGTTGACCTCGGGGGCGGTGTTTGGTCGTCGTGCAGGACGTGAGGCTGCTAAGTTGGCCATGAAGGCTCAGAGTAGTGGTAATAGGCAGGTGAAGCTGTAGATTTTCTTCTTTGTTTTGTTTAAGTTACCTACCATATATATCCCATACTTTTTTTAAAAATGCATTGCACTCCAATTACTTTATGAAAAAAAAAAAAAAAGGGAAGTGGTCTGGAATTGTGTGTAGCGTAGAATCAGTTCGTTGTTGTCAGAAGATGAGCAGATAGATGCAGACTGCCATGTTAGCCTGTCACAGCATCAGACTGATTAACAGCACTCACTGGGCTTAGAACAACGCTGCAAAGAAACAGGGTAACCAGATCCTGGATTTAGAGTAGAATAAACTCCCCATCTTGAGCGATACCTGATCCAACCATCGTCATCCAGCAGACAAATCGATCTGTCTGCGTGATCACATCCCCCCGCTTTATCCCCCCGGTGATCAAGTAACAGACATCACTAAGATCAGCAACATGTTTCCAAAATAGGGCATCCTGCAAGTACATCCAAGACAGAGCATCTTCTAACGCTGCCAAGATCTGAGAAGAGTGAGGGGATATACAAGCATCATCCTATCAATGAAGAACAGCTTGAAAACATGGCATCGAATACTTGACAAAACCCGTTCCAGATCCCAGATCGATCCCCATAGCGACGTTGGACGCGCCGAGCTAGCATGGCATAAGCGCCCCGTGGCTCCTTCGGGCAAAAAATTAAGGTCAAAAAAAAAAAGCCATCACCAACGATCCAACAACAGGATACACAATGGAATTGAAATGAAGGATTCCAACACCGGGCGGGTAAACCAGCCGTTCGATGGACAGCATCTAAGCGACAGTCTGGAGTTGTGTTTAAGGGCGAGCCGCCAGTCGGTCGTGGGCGAGGCCGTGCGCGTCAACGCTGAGCGAACCAGGAGCAGCAATTGCCCTTGACTGGTGATGTTCAGGGGAGGGGGAGAATTAAGCGTCATCCAGATCGATAAGACGGGAGTTTATCGATAGGTAAATTTGAGAAAGAGTTGATTCAGATGGCGCGCGACAATTCCCCCCTGGTGGTGCAGGAACTGAGAAGCGTCACACGTTGGCCGATGATGTATAAAGTGAGGGGGGGAGGGAGAGAGAATCCATCTTCTCCCTCTCTCTCTCTCTCTATACAAGATAACCTACCCTCTTGTTGTTGTCTTCCAACCAGCGATCGCCACAGCATCTGATCTGTCAGCCGGTGAGTTCCATGAGAGGAAGAACGGCCTCTGATTCGCGATATTGTGGCAGAGGTGCAGCCGCGCAGTTCGGGCAAAGGGTGAAGCCCTAATCCATACATGGACTAACAGCGGGTATTTCTCATGCAGTACACGTACCGTACCGTATCCCTCCCCAGACCCCATCGGCCAGCCTGATAAATCCATCCTTTCCTCTCTTTCTCTCTCTCTTCTTCTTCTTTTCTCTTCTTTTCTCTTTCTTCTTCGGACAGGGAGTCTTTCGAAAGAAAATAAAAAAGGGACGATCACTTCCAACTCATCTATCTCCCTCCCTCGCTCCACTCTCCCACGACCATCTCTCGTTTGTGGTCTCTCCCTCCTACCATTATCTCCATCTCCATCTATCCTGCCGGCACAAACTACTACTAGTACTGCCACGCACGAAAAGAAGACCATCTTTCACCCTCCATCTTTTTGTTGGGAAATCTCAAATAAATAAAAGGAAAAGAAAAGAAAAACAACCACCAAAATGCCATCCATCAAACCAGTCCTCCACCCCCTGAAAACCCCCAAAACCATGACCTTCCCCTCAGAGCTACACAGCGACCCCAGCTCCAGCCTATCCGACAATGTCAAGACCGAAGACGTCATGTCGACTCCCATCACGCCGCCAGCCGCCTACACTGAGTTCCTCAAAGCGCTGACCCCCGTGTTCGCCAGCCCCAACAGCGCCGGCGTCAACTTCTCCAAATTCACCTTCGACAACAAGCCGGCGCACTCGCCCACCTCGCAGCCCGCCAGCGCCATCAGCGGCAGCTTCAACTTCTCCTCCGAGTCCGCCAAATCCGCCACTGCGTCTTTGCCCCCGCCGACGCCCTTGACGGCACCGGCAACTCGCGCGGGGGGCCCGCCGCAACTGCCACCTCTACCACCGCTGGCCCGTCCGAGACGAGACCCGCGCAATCTGCGCTCGTTGCGCATCCCCCCGGCGGTGCAGTACTCGCCGGCGAACTCGCCGCGGAGTGCAACTACAATCCGCTCGCCGTATTCGCCCTCGGATTGGAAATTGCGGTATATGGAGGGTCCGCATAGTGCGAGTGGGAAACTTAGTGTGCGTCATGTGGTTACTCATACGGTTACGTATAAACGGACGGAACTGGAGGATCCGCCGAAGGGGAAGCGGAGAAAGCTCCATGAGTCGAAGGAGTCGTAGGGGTTTTGTTTGGGGTTGATTTTATGTCTGGGTGATGTGGTTGATTGCTTGCTTACTTACTTGCTTGCTTGCTTATTATTGGACTCCTCAGCGATGGACTCGGGTGTTTGGAGTTGGGGGGGAGATTATGGCTCTCTTCTTTTTTTTTTCCTTGTTCATTCTCATTGTTGTTCGGGGTTTTTGTTTCCTTTTTGGCTATGGCTTTTGTCTATGTCTATAGTAATTTGGCTGTTGATGCCCTGGTGTTGGCCAACATGTCCCTACTACCTACTTACTTTCAATATATTATTTCCTTTGTCCTGGTGACTAACTTGATGGCTTTGTTTTTTTTTTTTTTTTTTTGAGTAAGGTGTAGTTTGTCTTAGTTGTTAAGTTTATTTATTTGGTTACTCAAAGAACCAGATCATTGAATAGGTTAGGTAGAGAGTTACACTTTGATCACTATTTCTTTAACAAACTTTGATCCTTCCAACGTAGGTTGACCGACCCACAAGCTAATCAATAACATCCTTCCTTTTATTATCCCATCAACCAACCCATACCCACTACCAACTCAAAATACCTCTTTAACTCCAACTCAAAGTAAACAACAAAACCAACCAACACTGCCACGTGTGCAGCAGCACAGTGGATATGGAAAGGGGGGGATGGGAAAAAAAAAGTTAGATGTGATAATATCCGAGGCGCGCAGTCCTGATGGCGGCGCCAGCCTATCCAGGCGCGATAGTGAGATAGAACGAATGTTATGGGATCAGGAAATACCCAACACCCGGGATAGTGGTAGGGATGGCGATTGGAGATGGGGCCCGAATTAGCTTTGGGGGCTTTTGGTCCGGGAGATATCTACGGCCGAGCCAACGTGGTGGGATGTATATGAGCACGGACTAACTATGGACTTATCTATATGGATATAGGATTGTCATGGAGTATCTATTTATTTACTACGTATGTTTAAGGAGGTAGAAGAAGTGGTACTCATAGTAGGTATGTAATAGGGTGTAGAAGTAGTAGTTGATTGTTGTTGTTGTTATAGTAATAGTTGTCAACTCATTAGGGCTGTCGGTAATTAATCGTAAGATTACACAGTTGGAAATACCATACGAAAAACAACGTTTAACCGCCGACCCCCAACCTGGAAGGATTGCAGCAAGGCAGCTCAGTAGGCTTAATGTCAGACCAACCACACTGGATCTGGCGACTCCTGGAGTGGTTCTCTGCAAATCAGCAGTCGGTATTCACATTGGAAAAAGGGGGGGGGGAGAGATTCTTTCTCCATCCGACGAAAAGGGGAAGGGGAGGGGTTACTTTTGTTGGGGGTGATTGGGAGACAAGGCGCGCTGTGAGTTTCAGGTTCGTGCTGAAGAATGCATCATCACGACGATTAGTCTGGGAGATAGGGGGTTGGTTATTGGTTGATTGGAGAGCTGAGGGGGTTTCATGTTGACACTTTCGGTGGAGTTGTTTGAGGTGTTATTCAAGGTGGATTCGATATTTGTGTTTGGAATCGAGGATATCTTTAGAACTGGGCCTTCTTTCCCCACTTCCTTACTGTTGCTGCTGCTACTGCTATTGTTGTTACAGGTACCAGGTACTTTGACTACAAAAGGAACATTCTGAGATGCACAGTTTAAGCGCCGGCGCTAGACCGAATGAGGCAGGGACCCGCTCCCTGGGATGGACGCGGGGAAAATGACGTTATCCATACATTGGACGAGAGACAGAGTACACATAGTGCATGGACGGTAATTACAACATTTATACTAGCTTATTTCCCTGATCTAGATAGTTATATGGATCCCATCCTCATCCTCATATATATTCCCCCCGTATATGCTCTCTCAGGTCCATCCAGGATCCATTTCATCTCCGGTGGTGTGTCTCTTGGGGATCAACAACCCTAACCGCCGTGATCCATCCAGGCGCCTGCCTAGTGACAACCCATCCACTCCCATCAACCAATCCCTAATCATCCTTTCTTCCACCTGGTGACCAAGATAGAATCTCAGCGGCTACACCATGGAAGTATGATTGGCCCCCTGCGGGGGCAAATGCATCCCCCATGTGAAAGCTGCAGGTGGGCGGATTCCATCACAGGCTAAGAAAGTTATTTTAGGAGCCACTATTTTTGGTAACTGCAGCTGCTCCTTTATTGTAATCCTGATGGGGAGAACGTTGTATTCTTGGCAGAAGGCCCTTGTGTGGCTTTGCTGGTGTTGGTATCTGCATTTATTGTGTTGTTGGTGATGTTTTTAAGTACTGGATGGATCCCTCTGTTCGTCAACTTTTTTCTACATGGGCGATATGAAGAAGCTGTTTACTTGTCCAGAACAAACCAGAGGTACCTGTGTATGGTTTGTCCCTTGGCCCAGACATCGTTGATTGACTGACCTGCTTGCTAATCAATATATTATTAGACATATATCTGTTGATGAACTATCTATCTGTCTGAGTTATTTGTCAGACATCCAATAATATGAACTTGATCATTCTATCGCCGGCATCCATGATGAAATCATTTCCACCAGCTCCATACGATGATCATATATCAAACGGAGAAGAAAAAGAAGAAGAAGAAGAAGATAAGTGAGCCCAACAACCCCTCCTTGGAATGCCGTCTGCACCTTGTGTTCTCTCTGTAGAGCAATACCCGATACGGTAGAGCGCCAAGCGTGATGCTATAATTAGAACCCACGACAACAACCCCTCAAAAGAATCGAAAGAAAATCGTAGGGACGATTAGATTGAAATAAGAATGCTACACAAGCCTATCTACCCTAAAGTCTTTGGTCATTTTGCTTTCGGAAGAGAATCTGGTGGAGGAGCAAGTGTCTCTGACTGGAATTCATCCCACTTTCACCCCGATCCCGTGATCGCCGCCAGCCCTTTCTTTCTTCTTTCTTTTGTTCTTTTGTTCTGTTCATTTACTTCTGACGACTATTACGAAAACAAACAAACAAACTCCCTCTCCCCTATTTATCCTATCTGTACAGTATATATTCGAACACAACTATCACAACTATCCCCACAACAAACAAACAAACATGTCTCAGTCCCTCCCTCCACCTTTCACACCAGACAGCGAGTTCGCCCTCGACACCCCCCGCGGAACAAACCACCTCTCCATCACCGCCCTCGCCCGCTTTGAATTCGAAGCCGGCAAAGCCAACGATGGCACCAAGATCCTCATGATCGAATGGTCCGACGAGGACCTCCCTCGCTCGTCAACCGCCCCCGGTGGCTCCTGGCACGTCTCCTGGGAAGGCAAACAGTCCGTATTGCCCGCCGACGAGCGCACCACCGAAAACACACGGCGTGTATACTTCCTCCTCCCACCGCACACCACCATCCCGCCCGTCGTCACCCTTTTCTACTCCCCACCGCCACCATCTACTGCCTCCGTCTCCGATCCCCCCTCAAAACCCGATACCACGCTACAGCTCAACCCGCTGCCCGCCATCTTCCCGCCCGAACTTGGTGCCACCGGCCGTGCCGCGGGCAAAAAGGGCGTGCTACACACAATATGGGCGAAAAAGCGACTCCAGGTGCTGGACAAGGAAATCCACGCGGAATGTCTGAATAATGTCGAGGGGATTGCGCTGCACATGGCCCTACAGGAGAAAGAATGGATCGAGTCGAACTTCGGTCTGGGGCCGGATGCTGCGTCTCGTTCGACCGTCCAGAACCAGCATGACACAAACTATCCCATGGGTCCGGCGACCCCGGTTTCGCCCAGCGGTGGGGGGAAACTGGGCGAGAAGTTAAAGGGGCTGAAGTTGCAGACCGGTGAGCGGGAACTGTCGCCGAAAAACGAAGGTATGTATTTATTTATTAATTGATTCCTCCCACATCTTATTACAACATGAAGTTAACAACAAATTAACACCAGATCAATCCACCGCCCCTGCGCACTTCCTCTCGCCGCAATCCCCCGACATGGCTGTTTCGTCGTTCAAGTCCTTCCACAACATGGCACAACCGACCCCGCCGTCGAAACCAGACGAGCCCGTGAAAACGGTGGCGCACTACCCTCCGGAATCACTACAGGAGCAGATGCTCCAGTCGCAGGGTACTAGCGGCTTTTCGTCGATGGGCGGCATGGCGCGCACCTCGAGCGCCGATTCCGGCGAGGAACTCTTTGCCAAAGCGTTGAGTCCTCGCACCCCAGATCTACCGCGGAGTCCATTTTCCTTTGCCTCGGAGGCGATGCATATGTAGTATTCATTGGTTTTGTTTTGTTTTTGTTTGTTTGTTCTGTTTTTTGTTTATTTTCTTTCGAACTATCCTTATTCTGTTCTGATTTGTAGGCCTACTACGGCCGTATGATATCCCCCCCAGCTGCAAGAAATGACCACGATCAATATTCATTGTATATAGACCTATCGTTCATCATCATCATCATACATACATACATACACACATACACACATACACACACACATATATATATATACATTCTTATACTACTACGGCAGACATATATACCCCCGGTTCAACACAAGCAATCAAAACAGAACAGAGATCACGGTACCTCGCAACAAAAAACAGACAGTAAAAGTAAACCACCCAACTTAAAAACAAAAAACATCACCAAAAATCCAAATGACTTTTGTTAGTTGGGTTGTTAGTTTGATTAGTTAGTGCGAGTGCGTGAGTGAACAAATGAGATCAACCTCGGAAACTAGGTATTCTTCTTCTTCGAACTCCCCTGCCTCCCCCCCTTCACCTCCTTCTCCTTCTCCCCCTCGGACTCCTTATTCTTCAAACTCTCAAACTCCTGCGCATCCTTCCGCTCCGCATACCACTGACCCGCCTGCAACACCAACACGCCCACCAACACCAACGCGAGAATCGTATTACTCGCCGCAAGCACCTTCAATGAATCCTCCCTGCCCAGAATCTGATCCACATCCTCCGGGTCGGTAACCAGGTCATTCCCATATTTACCCTCCGAGACAAGCCGCAGCCCCTTGACGATATTGGCGATGTAGACGGTGATGCCGCACATGTAGAGGACGAGCGACGCGCCGTCGAAGAGCATGTTGCTTTCGGAGGGGCGGTAGAGTTTGGAGAGCAGGCCAGCCAGACCGAGGAAGATGACGATGTGGAGGATGCGCGGGATGAGTGGGGGGGAGGCATGGAGGAATTGGAGATGCGCTTCGAGGTAGTCGTAGTGGCTGCGTGGGGTGGGGGTGGTGGACCAGAGGATGGGGTAGTCGTAGGGGAACAGGGAGAAGATGATGCCGAGGAAGAAACTCGTTGCTGTTTTTTGTTTGGTAGATAATTAGTTTTTTGAAGGGAGAAGTAGAAGATTGGAATGTGTGTAATGGCATTGTCATCCTTGGGAGAGAGAGGGGAGGGGATGGAAGTAGATAGGAGAGATTACGTACGGCAGACGATTAGGAAAGTGGCGAAAGAGAAGGAGGCCATTTTGAAAGAACACGCCTCGAGAGAGGGTTCGAGGGAGGTTGGTTCGATAAAGGGAAAGACGGGGGGATGGGTGAGGTTGGAGGGAAGTAGGAAATAGGAGAAGACGCAGGAGGAGAAGAAGAAGAGGAGGATGAGGAGCGTAACCTAACCTAACCTAATTGGAAGGAAGCGCCAAGACTGTCCGCCCACATTTTATCCCTCCTGATTGGCTCGGTGCTTATCGAATGAGGTAAGCGGCCTTATCGTGCCTTCCTTCCCAAATAGGCAGTCCCTTCTCCATACAATCCCTTCGGACTGGATTGATATTATGTCTTCTCGACAGGCAGGCTACTTCTCATAACGCAAGAGTTACTACCCAGAAAATTTAGCGAAGACAAGGAGTATAATATCTTATTTTCCAGCAGTTCTTTTCCTGCAACGGTGCTTGCTACTAATAGGCCTTCATCCTCGCTTAAAAACGCCTTTGTCGTCGCTTTTCTGTTCTGCTGTTTCTAAAGACACACAAAAACACACAAGAGATCCAATGAGATTGTTTTTCCTCGTTCTGAACTAGGGCCCTATGAGAAATAACCCTTATAACTCACTCCTTCTCTAGACTTGTTTTGTTTATGAGTGTTTTTTTGGGTTGGGGGTTTACATTGACGAAGAGAAGTAGGTCAAAGGCGCTGTTAGGTGTATATGGAATAAGCTGGACATTATTTCTTTGGAGAACTCCTCTGGTACAGCACTTCTCGAATATCTGCCATCCCCAAGTCGTCACTTCGTTTCCTTCAGTCAATTGATATTGATATACGGGAATCTACACCCAAACAATCCATGGCAACAGCCATGACCATACCCAAACGCCAGCCCGTCTACATCCGCTCGCTCGATAAAAGCGCAGACCAAGTCAAATACACAACCCAAACCAAACAATATATCCAACAATAGATGGTATCTCCCGGTTATCCAAACCGTAAATGCAATAGAAAAAAAATCCCACATGGCCTTGAGAGAGAAAACAGAAGAAAAAAAAGAACCAGAAAAAGAATTAAATGCTGAACGCCTATCGTTGATAGCGCGGCAATGCTTCATCCCCATGTGCCGTCCCGCCAACCAGCTGGTGGTCATGGACATCGTCATGAAAGACGGGTGCACTGGGTGCTTCAGTTGAGTTGTTGTGGGAAGGAGTAAGAGGATTATCAACATCATCCGGAGCGCTTGCTTCCATCATCAGACGTTGTCGCTCCAACTCTTGCTTGTCGTCACTGGCCAGTACATCAGATGATTGCTCCGCGGCTGCTGCGGTCATGCTGTTGCTGCTGTTGCCCGCGACCACAGTGTGAACGGATCCTGCGGATATCACCGCTGGTGGAACTCCGTTTTGTGTCGGGGAAGGAAGATGCTGATAGTCATGCAGGTGGTCGTCGTCAGGCAGCACCGGCGCAGTAGGTGGCCCCATTTCCGTTGACGGACCAGCTACAGCTTCGTCGGGCGGTTGGCTGGGGAGGAGCATCTGCTCTGCACGTCGTAATCGGGCCTTTTCGTCCACCGGCTCTTCTGACTGGGGCGCCGATACCATCTCACCGAGGGACTGGTACGGTTGTTGAGGCTCGTCCGCGTACTCCGAATAATACGGTTCCTGCGGGAATCCGTAATCCTCCTGTTGGGCGGCATCGGCATTCGTCATGGTCGACTCCGGCCAGTTTTCCAAATCCGGAGGATGTGGTTCGCCCGACGACTGCACGTCGGAGCCCGCCGCCGTGGAGGATGTGCGTTTGGCCCGGTTCTGCCGACGATGCGAGTCGCGCGTCCCGATTACAACCTCAAAGGCAACCGCGACAACGCCTTTCTCACGCCGGATCCGATCCGTATCAAGGATATTACCGGCCCAGTTGGCCGTGATCGAATTAGCACTGATATCGGGGGGGTTCAGTACCTGTCCACTAGGCGAAAAGTTGCTGCCCGATGATACCATATTGAATCTTGGAAGAAATCGCTCAGGGGAGGTAAGCTTGCCACGCAAGTCGACAACTACCTCTACATAATATCGGAAATTAATCATGCTCCCGGGCGTCCGCGTGATGGTCGGAAATGCGTCCTCTGGAATGCGAATCGAGGTTTTCACGATGGCCGTTAAATTAGACGGGTCAACCACCAGGGGCGCAAAGGCCTGTGTCAAATCTTTGCGAAAAACACTGCTCGTCCGGCTGGTGCCGATGGTAAGACCACCCAGACCCGTCCGGGATCGAGGGTAAATATCTTCATAGACTGGTTTCTTCCCGTCGGCGGTCCTCCCGATCGGTATCGAGGGATGAAGATCAATCCGCCCTTGGCGATACAGGGTGAGGATAATCCCATGGGCACTTCGCACTTGCTTGCAATGGTTTATGGTGACTTTGATGGGTAAGGAATCACCCGGCAGAACGCCTGCGCGCAACACCTCCGCTTTAGCAGTTATGGTTTTGTCCCCGAGAGACGGAGTGATGCTTCGCGCCTCGCTATTGCGCATACCCGTACTCGTCGAAGAACTGGGGTCGCTCGCTATTTGGAAACTCTGGCTACTATTACTGAGGTGGCTCGACGAACTCTCGTTGCTTGGCGCTGGACTGAGCGGCGGGCGATGGTCGCTCGCGCCGCCATTGACCGAGGTCCCCAGCGATGCAGAATCTGGGCCTGCATCTGAGCTCACAGACTTCCCTTTCGCCTTTGATTTAGAGCGTTTTGACACGGGTTCGAGAGTGATGACGCGTGCCCTAGGGGCCGGAAATGGAGCGATGTCGATATTTTCGAGGAGATTGACGCGTTTTCGGCAGGAAATAGTCGGGTTCATGGTGGTAGGTTTTGTTAGGGTGGACGTAAGCATATATGTAATGGTGCCGCGTTCGAACTAAACACGCGCCGTCAGTAAAGACACTTCTCGCGGGCGACGTGCGAGGAGAAAAAAAAAAAAAAGGGAGTCAGGCGACTTACACTGATGCTGCTTGGAAGCGCGTAGGGTGGAAATGACATTTCAAAGCGAAATTTGTAGATGCCCTCCTTAAGGCGACCATCGCCACAGAGGACAACCTCGTCCTCGAACAACGTGGCCAAACCATTGCCCAAGTATTCTGCGCCACGGCGCCCGCGCCCGGGGCCCAGAAATCCCATCTCCGGAGCGACTTCCCCGGAGGGAACTGTATTTTTAAACACCTTGACATAGCCATGGAGACAAACAACGAGATGGGTAATGCGAAGGGGACGGCTGAGGGTAAGGACAACGGTGCCCTTGATCACGTCACCGGGGAAGTAGGAGCGCCACGGGTCGTCGGGTTCGATGTAAAAGTCGTTGATATTGCGATTTCGTTGACCGAGCTGCGAGCGAAACCTGGACAGGAGGGAGCTGCGATTCCGACCGAGCAGCGAGGGGGATTGAGCGGGGAGAGAGTTGACGGACATGACCCACAACCACGCCTCGCTCGATCCATACACCACAGGGGAAGAACGTGTCGGTGTTATGGGGGGAGCGAACAGGAGTTCAAAGCACAGAGAGGAAAGAGATTATTGGGGGGGAAGGGAGGGGGTGGAGGGAGAAAAAGAGAACGGGGGGAGGAGGGGAGAACAGAGCGAAGCCAGGCACGCCCTCCTGTATCCACACGTCAATGGATGAGTACGTGGGTGGATACAGCGGTCGACGCAAGGAGTTGATGGTCACAGACGATGGGCGCGAGACAAAAACACCAATTGAAGATCAGATAAAAATATCCGCTTCGAGAAAGAGAATGACAGCAGACCGCAGGCCGGGGAAGGAATCCCAGAATCCCAACGAGAAGGGTTGGGCGCGAACGGCACACGCACAGGAACACAGACACAACCGAGACGAAGTATTGGCCACGCGATCTGCCGGGGGGTTGTCTTTTATTGATCGGTTAATCCGCCTATCTTGTATTTCGATTCTTTTGGGTGCGAAAGAGGGGGAAGCTGACAAGGTAGATGATGACGAAGATGGCGGAGAGTCAGCGACGGGAATGGATCGGAATCGGGATATCGGAAGGGAAGAGATTCGATGGATCCGAGAAAGGAGGAACGAGGAGGAGAGGAGAGGAGAGAGAGAAAGGCCAGGAATTAAGAACAGAGACGACTGGGCCACATCATTTCTCGTGGGGGAGAGGAAGAAGGTTGGACGGAGACAGCCGAATCGAGTCGAGTCGAGTCAAGAGGGAGGGAGGGAGAGGAGGATAGGTAGGATTGTCGGAGGGGGAGAGAGAAGGGGGGAGAGGAAGAAGAAGAAGAAGAAGAAGAAGAAGGGGAGTAAAA
Organism: Aspergillus nanangensis; assembly: GCA_015844325.1. Lineage (NCBI taxonomy): Eukaryota > Fungi > Ascomycota > Eurotiomycetes > Eurotiales > Aspergillaceae > Aspergillus > Aspergillus nanangensis. The sequence goes on along the minus strand of VCAU01000023.1, from coordinate 204,545 downwards.
AGAGGTAGGATAGGAAGAAGTATAGAGAGAAACCAGAGAAGATGGGGGGGGAGATGGGAAGATGGAGAAAGAGGAAAGAGACGAGGGATAAGCGGAGAAGGCGAAGAGAAACCAACGGATTTCGCGTGCCGCCGGTCAAGCTTTCTCTTGGGCGCAGCGAAGGAGAGTCTCGGCGGTCCACTCCCAAGTAGTTAACTAGGTACATGGCACATTGCTGGGATTATTACGACGGCGAAGGTACCTCCTGTAAACCCCCTTCCTCTTCATCATACTCGTCCCCATAACATTCACGCTGAATGTCTCGTAACACCTCCCCATCTCCCTGCGCCAACCGCCGCACATACGCCTCCAACATGTAGACATTCTCCGTCCATCGTTCGGTCTCGCCCTTCCATCGCTTGATCTCCTGTCGCATGGTCGCCACCCCCAGATTCCCTTGCTCCGGCTCATACTGCCGCAATGCCTCCCGTAGACGTTGACATTCCCCTTCCACCTGCGCCTGTTTTTCCATCAACGCTTTTCTAATTTCCTCATTCCCTTCCTCATTTTCTTCTTCTTCTTCTTCGTCCTCGTGTAAGATCCTTCTTTTCTGGATTTCCCCCTCCACTCCCTCAACCCGTCCACGTACCCGCTCCACCTCCCCCTGCAACTGCGCCCTCTCATTCTCGCGCTGTTTACGCTCCCCCCCATCAAAACACCAGTACCAATTCCCATTCCCGATCTTTTCGCATCGCATTTGATTCTCATCGAGTAGTTCCTGCACATATTCTTTCACCTGCATCCCATTGATCGAAGCCACCGATGGCAGCATCTTCTCCAGCTCTTTCAGCGTATGGCATGTGCCGGTTGAGCGGAGGTGGGAGACTATCAAAGCTTGTTTGGCGCTGCGGGAGAGTTTGGGTTTGGGTGGCTGTGGAAAGTCAGGTCAGTTAACTGGGTTTGGTTTAATTAACGGGATTTGGATGATGTTAATTGGGTTGGGGTCGCACCATGGTGGGTATTGGATGGGCACGAGGTCTGTGGGATAAAGGTGAAACTTAATCAATCTGCTCGTGTTTCCCCATTTTCATTCAGTATTGGGTGTATGAAGGAAAGAAGAATGGATCATTTTTGTTGATAAGTTGGAAGGAAGGTATTGTTGAGTTGTGTGTGGTTGTGGTTGTGGTTGTCATGGTTGTAATAATAATAATACTAATAATAAGGTAATAATCATGAGAGTGCAGACGGAAGGGGAAGTAAGCTGGTATATGCTCAACACACTCCACCCATCCTACATTATTAAAAAACACTTGAGACTTATCCTCGGTCAGGAGAAAAACCACTGAATTAAATAAAAATAATAATAAAGTATAACTGGACAGCTCCTTTCATTTTCCAACAAGTGAAAAGAGGAAATAAAAATAAAAACATATACACCAATCCCTCAATCCACTAATCGTCAGGCCTTCGATTCTGTCACACGACCGCCATCTTTGGGCGAATCAATGGCAGGAACCGTTTCCTCGATCTCCAGGGTGCTCACCAACTCACGAGCCTTTTCAGTACCCGCTGCACCACCAATCATCGCGTTCTCGCCGTCAAAGTACTTTGCGATCTCCTCTAGGGGCGTGTTGCGGGTCTCGATGTAGAAGAACCACACCACGGTGAGTTCGAGGCCGAGCCACACGCAGTAGAAGATATAGTACTTCCACTCGAGAGCATCCAGCGCAATTGGGTTGATATATTGGTTGAAGAATACTAGTCACCGAAATTAGCCCATAAACAAAAACTTGGGGGGGGAGGAATAGGAAAACATACGGGCTGCGTCAATGCAGAGCCACATCATAGTCATTCCCTTGGCACGGATACTGTATGGTAGAATTTCCACGGTGTATCCGACCAGAAGACCGGACCAAGCGATGTTATAGCACACATAGTAGAGGTAAATCATGGCGACGACGGCGTTCGCTGCGTTGTGGTTCTCTGTCATGGCGTACCGAGCGGAGCAAATAGTCCAAATAATGAACGCAACCAGCATACCGGCGGTGGAGACAAGGAAAAGCTTGCGTCGACCGATCTTGTCGACGAAGAAGCACATCGTCAACGCAACAATGAAGTTGAGGATCTGAAGGCAACCATTGATCAGGTTCTGATCAACGGAATCGGTATATCCAATCGATGTCAGGATCTTCGCAATGTAGTACGACACCAACCCGTTGCCCGACCATTGTGAAAACAGACCAGCCGAGACACAGATGATCATACGATGGCGGTTACCCTTGGTGCGGATCAGTTCCATCCAGCTGTTACTCTCGAACTCCTTCTCCAGGCGGATAGTCTCCTTAATCTCATGCATCTCCAGCTGGACCACTTCATCGTTCTGATCGCCATTAGCGTGGCAGTCAGCCAGCACCTTGAGCGCCTGTTCGTTCTTGCCCTTGTAGATCAAGAAACGAGGTGACTCCGGAACGAACCAAATAAAGATAATCTGGAGGACGGACGGCGCAGCCTGGACAACTGTGGGGGCTCTCCAGGACCAGTTGCTGTCGATATTGTCGGTGCCGAAGGTCAACCACGCGGCGACAATAGCTCCCAAGTACCATGTTGCTGGGCTATGTTAGTTTCATGAACGAAAAAAAATTGCGTGCAGCTAAAGACATACTGTTGTAAATTGTAGTGAAGATGGCACGATGTTGGGTATGCACCAACTCTGCGATGAGCAAAGGAGAGGCTCCGTGAGCAATAGCAACACCGAAACCAATCAAGAATCTAGCGGCCAGGAACATGCCATAGTTGGCACTGATACTCTGGAGGACAACTCCCAGGATCCTAAGGCAAATGTCAATACGAAAACTGGCTTGAATGACACGCACTCTCATCGCTTACATGATAATGCAACCGATCAAAACACCCATGCGACGTCCGAGTAAATCAGCCGTGTAAGGCACGGCAGGAAGCGCCGCCAGGGACCCCAGGGACATGATCGCATTCAAAATACCGAGCATCGATCCTTGAGGGTGGTTGAAATACTCCTGCCAGTGGGCAAGGGTCTGCAGACCGTTCATCATCGATCCATCGTAGCCATTTGTTGCCTGTCAAAAAAGGAACCCCCTAATTAGAACAAGGCATGTATATGAGAGGAAGATTTCGCAGCATAACATACCGAGGTAAGAACCACGAACATCAAACAAATATAAGTTTTTCTCATTCCGGGGTCCTTATACCAAGTGACCCTAGGGAACTCGCGACCCGCGAGTTCAAATGTGTTTGACGACGGCATAGTGAGCTTGGACACGCAGTGAATCCCTGTCTAAATTAATAAACAACAAGTTCACTCAACCTCAATTTCTTTGAGATACAATCTGACCACCTGCTCAAACAAGCAAACTGTCGTCGCAGGTGGGAGAGGCCCATCTTATTAACTATTGTCTGGGCCGGAGTTTCAGCCGGCTATTTTCCCAGGTATCAAATCTAGTCAAGCGGGATATACTACTAACTGCTGGCGTCAACCGCAGGCTAAACTGGGGGCCAACACGAAAAACGTGGCCATGGAGAAATTTTCGCCACATGATAGGAGGTCCATCAATTTAGCGGTACCAGTGGCCAGACATTACGAGGGTAATTCAACCTGATCTTAGCGAATCGTGAGCCATATGACAGACCCCCTAACGCATGAATTATTTAGATTTATTTTGGAGATTTTCACGGGTCCAGAAGCGAAAGATTGGGGGGGTATATTCAGGCTAATTGAAAGACGGAATAATAAAAAAAGGGATGGTGCAGACCAGGATAACAGGCCTGGATGAGGCCCTTGACAGTTCGGGGTGTGAGAGGCCAACCAGTATGGACGCGGGGGCTGGAGTCCGGGGAGCTTTCACGACGGTCTAGTGCCCGTCCTAGGCCGCAAAGCGTAACTGCCAAGGCCCTAACGGGCGCCTCATCGACGCTGAGGGTATGTTGGGACATGGTTACCGAAGGTTCTCCGCGACACATTGGTTAGCCACGGAAGGTGTGACCCGGGCTGATTTCTCCATGTGCGGGAGGATCGAAATGTTTCTTACAGGCCTCGGCTAATAAAAATGGCCGCTAGTGTGAGGGCTGTCATTTGACTGTACAGGATCCGCCACCACCCAAACGAGACCTGAGGGATTCGTTTAGACATTATTGCATGGTTTCGGGTCAAGCATTCCAGGCGGACCCCTCGCCCTTACTTGACACAGGAATTGATCCCCAACTTGGCAATGGTTGGGTTCCTGGGAATTTCAGGGCAGGCGAGTCTGCATGAAACCCAATCGAGCATTCCGGAAACAAGGGACTGTCACAGATTATCAGGATCGATCGTCAACTTCGGTGTCGATATCAGTGGTAGGAATCTGTTGGTGAGCCAATCTGCGTTTCTTTGATCGCTTGGTCCTCTTAACTACACTGCTCAAATCATCTCCTGAGCTGGGGAGGATGTGACTCTGACCAGTATTGGCTCTCTTACGGCCAAATGTCCGAGCCGTTTGTGAACTGAGTTGGTTATCCTCAAATGAGATTGGCTCCCCTTCGACCAGGACCAAGTCCCCGGTTTCACCCAGAGACTCTGCGGCCATTTCTTCTATCAGGATGCCCATCGCAATCAAGGCCGTCTCATCCATACTTCGGTAGTCATCGTGGCCATGATCCTGCGTCGCATTATCGTAGAAATCCGCCGAGTAAGCATGGACGGATTCTAATAGGTCGGAACTAGGCAGAGGGCGATCGGACGGAAGGGTCTCGTGGGCAAAGTAAAAGTCGCTCTCCTCGTAACGAACGGGCGCATTCTGCCGACGGAACAGCACTTCTTCCGGGCGAACTGGGCGAAAGCTCGAGGATGTTGTATCCCGGTATTTAGACGCGTAGGGGGCCGATGGGAGAAACCCATGAGCGTTTAACCGGCCTAGAATCCGTCAGCTCGGGGAGGATGAATGAACGGGTCGGTACCAACCAGCCACAGCATCGTAGACACTTGCTTGTCGTTTCTGTCGCCTGAATGAGGGACCATGGACGGGGGTCTGGCCCTCTGAGTCGATATCTGGGGGCTGAATGAAATGGTTCTGGCTCAATGCAAGGGATTTTCCGTGGGACATGATAGATCGGAGTATGTCAGGAGACAAGACAGCCCGGCGAGAGCATCAATCAGGTCTCGATCACACGATGAAAGGCTAGCCGGGAGATCGGTAACTTCCGGATGTGCCGAGACACTAAGAGACTAAAGGTCAATTACTTGTAAACCTGATTTAACCCCAGAGTTGATTTGGTTTGAGTTTTATATCTTTCGACCAGTCAGTCAAATTATTTATTTTCTGTCCCGATTGACCGCTTTCGCATGTCTGTTGATAGCTGCGATAAGCTAAGGTCTGGCTTATAAATTGAAATAAGAAAGGCTATTTCATAAGAGGCCGGTTGGTGTAGTTGGTTATCACGTATCCTTAACACGGATAAGGCCGCCGGATCGAGCCCGGCACTGGTCATCTCTTTTTGCTTTCTTTTTTATTTTTTTTTTTTTGTCTGGCGTGTTTTGTATATACAATTTGCCAATCACGATTAGGTCTTATTTTATCTATATCTTTTCATATTAAATAAGTTCCTTGTCACCCTGGACATGCCTTCCTTGGGGATCCACAGCCGGGCTATTATTAGTGAACAGCCCCCTCAACACGATATATATCTTCCGAGCACCCCCATCCACCAGCGGATAAAAGTTTGCTATAACAAGTGCAATCCAGAGCCAGATCAGTGCGACAACCACCCATGCAATGAATAACTATAGCCAGTCACAACTTTAGCGAGGAACTCGAATCATCTTGGCCCAAACAGAACTTACCGATCTACTAAACACTGTCCGCGCACCATACATTGGCAAAGGCCAGAGGAGAACATGACCTGCGAATGTAGCCGCCGCCCAAATCGCAGCGATGATGGACATACGCTTCATATACTTGACTCTCTCCGGCGTAAAATACACCTCATCGCCATGCATCTGGATATCAGTGGATCCATTGACTAGTTCGATCTGGCGAAATTTCTTGAAATCAAACCTGGAGGGCTGCATGTACGAGATGGCGATAGAAAGAGGCAACGGAACAAACATCGACGTAACACATGCGAACATGCATGGATATGAGCCTCCCAACGAGGCAATTGTAATGGTTCCAGAATAGCGGTAGGCAAGACCAAACCACACGACGAAGCCGCTAATCATCCCGACAATTGGCGAAATGATCGCCGCAGCCTTTGTTTGACGGTCCCAGAGCAAAGAGAAACAAGTTGGGAATGTTCCTGGGCTAAGAGGCACCGTGTTAGAGGGGGGATTTTGCATTTCAAACCAATGGAACTCACCATATCACAATCCCAAGCATATAGAACAGCCAGTTTAGATCGACTCCGCCTTGGTGAAGAGCAGTGGCGAACGAGGACGCGATGAGCGAGAATCCAATGACCCCATAATGAGACCATTTGATGAGCTGTTTGTCTGTTGCTTTCGGGTTGAAGTATGGCTTGTAAACATCAAAAGACAGGATTGAGCTGACAGCAATCAGCTGAGCAGATGAAACGCTTGTGCATGCCTGGGGGACTCAAGTTAGGGTAAGATGTTCATGACTGCGTCTTCGCCTGGCGATACAGAGTGGTCCTTTTTCGAACGTACGTACCATGAACAGGATTAGAAGTATTGCTGCTGCTCCACCTTTTCCGGCAACTGCTTGGGAGACATATGGAAGGACAAGCCCATTTGCCACCTCTGTATGGGTCATTCGCTACAATCAGTGATAGCTGTCAGTCAATGTTGCTTTTGGCCATAGTCAGATGTACTAACCCTTGGATACGTCGGGAAGCCTGGCGTGTTCTCCAAAACAAGTGCAGCCAACCCAACAATTGTCCCGAACGCCCATGGGATCGAGAAATAGGCGTTGCCTCCTAGTATATACCCAGGGACAGCGGCAGCTACGTCGGCAGCAAAGCCCTAAGAACTTTCCGTTAGATAATTTGGTGGGAGGTTAGTCCGTAGTTTCTTGCCTTTTGCCAAAACCCCGTGTCCATGATCACAATACCAAAGTTGGTCCTATAAGATCCCCGTTAATGAATAAATAGAAGCGGTTGAAAACAATGGTGGCTCACACTATATGAATGATACCAAACACAACAGACTCCTCGCTCGTCATCGTAAGATAGGAGCCCTTGTGGTTACCTTCCACGACCTGAGAGGCCGGTAGCCGCATAATAGCATCGTACAGGCCCCCGATAGAGCCAATCTCGTCCACCATGATAACTTGTATAGTAAACCAGACAAGAATTATCATGATAATGAATGTGTGGATATAGTCCGTCAAGAATGTGGCTCGAAGACCCCCGAAATATGTATACACCACGACCCCAAGCGGTAAAAGATATGTCGAGGCGATGATGTGCACCCCAGTCAATGCACTGACAGAGGCGGCTGCTCCGACAAGCATAGACGCAAACCTATAGGAAACCAAGTTAGTTACTTCATACTTGAGCATTGCTCCAGATTGAGCGGCATACCCGAAGAGGTTATTCACTAGACATAGAAAGACCCAAAGAACATGGGCTGTTGTGCCATATCGTACTTTGATAATTTCAAGTAGAGTATGCGCATTGGGACACTTTAGTTTTGCTTGAATAGCCAGGACAGCAAAGAACTATTCGCCATTAGAATTCAGCAGTCACCACGGCTTCTGGACGTAAACGTACACAGATCATGACACTCTGGCCATTGGCCCACCATATTGGTAGAGCGATCCCATACCAGTATGTGAGATATCTATATTGGTGTGATAATTAGCTTTCGGTATAAACATCAGTGACACCTAATGAGGTGGTTAGGTCCTACACAGATCCTAGAAGAGCGGATGTATAAGTCCAGGACGAAATCACCGCCGAGGCAGTCAGGCCCGTTCCGATGCTTCGATTAGCGACCATAAACCTAGGGTTTTAATTAGTACCGCTTGTTGAATAGGAGGAGGTAAGTCGGTTCTTTCGGTACGTTTCAGTGGATTTGTCGTCCTCGCCAAATGATTTCTTTAGCCGCTTGGTGGTCCATACCATGCCTAGAGCACAATATTAGACGTAATCCTCGTTCATCATAATGTACACAAACCGGCATACATACCCAGTGCAAATGCAACTCCAAGCCCGACGACAACCCCATACCCAACACCTTGTGTCAGTGGTGGTGGCACAGTGTCTCCCATCTTGTCAAATCCAGCGCATGCGATCTGCCACTTCGAAAGGACTTCTGGCCATGACATTGGAAAAAGCCTTGTTTAAATGTCAGTCAACGGGGGCATATCTAACGGGATTAATTCCGAAAGTATTATCGCTACACCCATGCATGAGGAACCCGGGGATCTCGCGCAATGGGTGGATCTTGTTGTGCAACAAGGACAACTGAGGGCCGGATTGATGGGCTACATCGTGAAAAAGGCCCTATCTCTATCAATTTTTCTTTAAAGCAGAGAGATGGTTGAATCCTGACACTCTCAGAGCGGCTCTGAGAGGTTGTTCATAACACCATGTTTCATGATTTCCGACTTTATGGCGCAATGCCACTAGGGCTCGTGGACATTACTCGACATAGATGCCCGGGAAGCTGTATGTCCAACTTTAACTGATTCATGAGATTATATGCCAAGCGATGGCGTGCTGGTGATAGCAGGATCACAATCTATCGAGTGCCGATGAAATGCCGATTCCGCTTGACATATAAGGGAAATGAAGTTTTTTTTGAGATAATGGAAGATATCTAAAACAATCCCCCCAAAAAATCCTCTGCTATTTACACCATGTCGACAGAAGCCGTCATTGCTAGTCCACCTCAGAAGAAGAAATGGATAATGAACGCCTTCGCCATGAGCTCTCCAGGGCATGTCAATGCAGGTATAGTTTCCATCACCGATAGATCCTGCCAATTCGCTTACCCCCAAATCGCCAGGACTATGGAAGCATCCCGAAAACCGCTCTCAAGAATACAAGGATCTTTCATACTGGACAGATCTAGCAAAGATACTAGAAGATGGCAAATTCCATGGTCTGTTCATTGCAGATATGCTCGGGGTGTACGATGTGTATAAAGGCCCTGGCAATATTGAACCAGTCTTACCAGGCGCTGCTCAGTTCCCCATATCTGACCCCTTGTACGTCTCCATGTCTCTCTTGTTCATGAAAAGCTCACTCACACCCGTGTAAGCCCTGTGATTGCCGCAATGGCCGCAGTAACCCAATCGTTGTCGTTTGGAATAACTGCCTCGACAACATACGAGCAACCGTTCACCCTTGCAAGACGATTCTCCACGCTTGATCACCTCACTAAGGGACGAGTCGGCTGGAACATCGTCACCAGCTATCTAGAAAGTGCAGCCAAGAATCTCAACCTAGACACCCAGATTCCCCATGACGAACGCTACAAGATTGCCGAAGAGTTCCTGACGGTAACCTACAAGCTCTGGGAAGGGTCCTGGAGAGACGATGCTGTTGTCAAGGACCTGCAGACACAACAATATACCGTCCCCGGCCGTGTAAGAAAGATCAACCACGAAGGGTAAGTAAGTTGGCAAAACCCCCTCTTCTTTTCCTACACATACCCTCGATTCCTCCCTAACAACTCCATCATATAGAAAATACTACAAAGTCACCGGTCCGCACACAGTCGAGCCCTCTCCTCAACGCACCCCATTCATCTTCCAAGCCGGCAGCAGCAACGCCGGCAAAGATTTCGCGACTCGCCACGCCGAAGCGATGTTCATCCCAGGGTTCGAGCCGGCAATCGTGCGCAAGGTCGCAGACGATATCCGGCAGCGCGCGCTCGAGCAAGGGCGCTCCCCATCATCCATCAAGCTTCTCGTCGGGATGCTAGTGATTGTGGATGAGAGCGACGCGCTCGCCCAAGCCAAATACGAAGAGTACCTCTCATACGCGGACTTGGAAGGGTCACTCGCGCTGTTTGGGGGCTGGACGGGCGAGGATCTGGCCCAGTTTGGGGACGATGAGGATTTCCAGTTCTCCGGACTAGGGGGCATTCAGAGCTTGATCACGTCGTGGAGCACGACTATCCCAAACAGTAACGGGATCAAGTGGACGAAGAGCCGGATTGCGAGGGAGCTTGCGTTGGGGGGGCCGCATGCGAAGGCGATTGGGTCTCCGACAACGGTGGCGGATATCTTGGAGACGTGGGTGGAGGAGGCGGGGGTTGATGAGTTTAATTTGTCTTATGCGGTTTCTCCGGGGGGGTTTCAGGATATGATTCGATTTTTGTGGCCGGAGTTGAGAGCAAGGGGTGTGTTTTGGGATGAGTATGAGGTTGTGGGGGGCTCCGCCAGAGAAAATTATACTGCTGATGGGAAGGGGCCTCGGTTGAGAGAGGATCATCCAGGAACCAGGCATGCATGGACAGGGTAGTGAGACTAGGGGGTATGACTTGGCCTGTCTACGATCTTCTTAGTTGTTGGTCATGTTTAACATCAGAGATTTTTTGGACATTCCCCAGTCCCAAAGGGTCGGAATTTATTTATTAAGAGGATATAAGTATAATGAACATTACATCATAAGTATAGAATCGGAGTATTGACAGAGCAAGCAGGTATCAGATACCACATCATCCCAACCAGCACTTTGACGTGTCTGTCTTGTCTATCAGGGAGCTTCGTGGACATTGCTATGCTCTTTGAAATAGGGATGCTGATTGGGCAGAACAAAGCGTGTTTGGGGGTCCAGCTCACTTCGTTCCGGGGCATAGAGCTCGACATTGGCTCCGGGAGGCGGTACTCCATGCGATTGGAACTGCGGTGGGTAGCCAAATTGTCCAGCTCCTGGCTGGAAGGGTTCTGCTCCTGGCTGAAAGGCATCTGTCTTTTGCATATCAGATGTCGGAGGCTGGTTCTCGGCATTGGGCTGGGGAGGAACATTGGCGTTATTCCGTTTGCGTGACCGGATGACCATGAATATGATGGCACACGCTATAATGCCGACAACTGCGAGACCTCCAATCACCCCTCCCACAATGGGACCGACGGGGACGGATTTCGATTTCAACTTATCCGATGCGGCTGAGGACGAGGAGGTTGGCGAGGACGAGGACGAATCGGTAGATGAGGAGAAATCAGAGGATGTGCTCGAAGATGTGGACTCTGAGCTTGTCGATGACGTCGGCGTGGGAGAATCGCCGGGATATTGCGTTCCGACTGAAATCCCATCCGAGCCGGTGAATGTTGGGAAGGCGATCGGCGTGGTGAAGCCATCGTATGTTGGTTCCATCTGATAGCGCAGGCCGGACGAACTGGCACAAACGTACGCCCGGTAATCCTGACTGTACATGAAAGTCATGCAATATGGGGTGGGAGACGCGCTGGAACAAGATACCGTCTATGTTAGCTACAAGGAAAATGGAATAGGGATGATGACATGGGGATTGGGATTCATACCATTGCAAGACATTCGAGCCGACGTTCTGTGATCCATCCTCAACACAAGTCGTCTTGATCGGATAATCGTCCCCGACAATCTTGTAGTCACTGTTCCAGAAACAGGTAGTTGCTGTGTTATAATATGACCAGAGGACGGCTATTCAAGAAGATAACCCGTAATTAGTGAGATTTCACTGTTTGAATGGTCTATTTGACCGTGCAGAAAGGCAACCTACGTTCGCCGCCGATAGTCGAGCCCGAGAACCATCCGCAGATATTCGGTGAGATATTGACCACCGCCCTTTTTTCCAACTTTTCCACCGGAGCTTCTGTTGGGAGAGGTGCATTGTCGATATAGAGACCAGATCCAGCAACTGGGGAGGCTGTTTTAGGAGCAAAAGCGTCTGATAAGAGAACGAACCCTGGGCTCAGCAGGCCCAGGATGCAAGAGAACCCCAAATGTTTCATATTGCCAGAGGACGCTATTCCCTCCTACCATGGGTAGGGAAAAGTCAAGAGGATGTTAACTACATTCCCACCGCCCGAGCATCACCGGAACGCTATATATCTCGTGGGAGAAACCATTAGGGGGAGAAGGGGGGGCGCAGGTTGGCAATCCATTTGCGAATCACAGCCTCACGTTGGCGCAGAATACGAGAAGGATCGCAAAAACAGAAAAGATTACCTGCGCCAGATGTTTGGCTAGTTGTCAAGGCTAGGCTGGATTGGAATAAGTGGCAGCAGCTATTTTAGCTATTTCTGCATCTGCCAAGCTGTGTTGATCCAGACCTAACCCATGCTGACCGAGTAGCGTGGGTGTTTCTGCGTTCTGGGCGGTACTACGAATGATAATTCGGATCCTACTCGGTACTAACAGTGGAGTATTTCCTGTTTCTCGTGGTGGAGAGCCTCCTCATCATTGATACTCATGACATTCATGGCTCTCTCACAACAGGCTAAACGTGCCCGGTCAGGGATTAGGGCAAGCCACCAACTGAGACGCAAATCAAGGCCACCTGACGCTCTCAATGCCTTATGTTTTCGAGTTTCCCCTTCATTTTTTTACTATCATATGATTAGGCTACTACTACATGATACTAGTTCCACAAAAATGAGAATCAAAGTGGGGTGGGACAAAAAAGATAAAAACAAAGTGACCAGTGCCGGGCTCGATCCGGCGGCCTTATCCGTGTTAAGGATACGAGATAACCAACTACTCCAACCGGCCCTTATTGAAAAACCGTTCAAATTTTTGACATCATGAGCAAAAAGAAAACTGAGGCCTTCAGCTGTTGTCCTAGCTAAAAAAAAAAGTTTATCACAAATATGTACAAAGATACCACAAATTGAAACAACTAGGTATCTACCTACCCAGTGAGTAGAATAACATCTAGGATAACCTTGATCTACAATGTAGAAGTAAAAAGAAATACAAAGAAATACTAGATGCGAGATGAAAAATTCAAATGCAACAGAGTTTCAATATTTGTGACTCCCATATATAGACCTATCCTATTCCTAAACTACAAAACCATGTAGCACCCAGCTATCCTTTCCAAGGGCTTCCTCCAGTAGTCTAAGCGCAAAGCGACCAGACAACCCCTCCTTGTACGTTGTCATTGCTCATTCTCGGTGGTCGAAGGTCCAAAATGCGAACGACCATGCTCCCTATGACATTGATATCCATCCAAGTACTAAATAAAAAGGAGACCTCAAGCATCGAAAGAAATCGCCATCCAAAGTTGCCATTACTTCGCATCATATATCTTGAAGGGATGAAGGCCTAGAAAGATGATTGATTTGATGATCTAGGGGCTCGTAAGGTGCGAGAAGAAGAAGGAGGAGGAGGAGGAGGAGGAGGAGAAGAGAAAAACATGAGCTTTTATGTATGGGAAACCGCAGGCAGAAATTCACTCATACTGCCTCTCTAAGCGAGGCGGTGGCCTAAAGCACCTCGAGAATATATGGGTCACCTGTAGTCTTTATACTCCTCCGTAGTCTAGGTTTCTTGTGCAATATGCCTATTCCCCCTTACGGCTCGCACCAAAGCACTTCTATACAAGACATTTTCTGAGCAGATGACACTGTGTGGTAGGCAGCCACATCCCCTGGTAAGCTTAGTGCATATTCCATCGCCTGTAACTAAATCATTTAAGCCTACATAATCTACCCATCAATCACATATCCTTCTCCAAAAGCAAAGTCCACGACACTAAAAAAAAAAAAAAAAAAAACGAGAAAGAGAGAGAGAAAGAAAGCCGTACACCTAGACTAGGATTTTGTGATATCGATGTCGCATAGAGATGAAACTCACGTCTATCGCCTGTTTGGAAATCTCTAGCTCGAGCCACCCGCGGAACATCTCGGTTCACAAGAGCTAGAAAGGCTCGGAAGATTAGAGCCACTTATACAGGATCTAGAGAGCCAACAGAGAAGTGAAAGCCCCCTTTTCCTCACTATATCTTGAGCTAATATTGCTACTTGTACCAGCACTTCAACATGATATCCTCGAAGAATTTTCAGCATTTGTTGCCCACGAAACAAACGTGTGGAGGCTTCTTGGTGTCGAAAGGCCGTCAGAGATGCTCCTACATCCCAGCGGTGATATGGGTTCTCCCGTAGCATGCCACCTTCATAACCCTACTTTCTATGTCAAAGACCCATCGTGTCGGGAAACTGAGAACAAGTCAAACCCAACGATCCAGCAGATTAACCAGGCTGGCTTTACATCCGAGAAGTGCTTTATATTTGATCATATATGTCGCCGCGACCGGACAGAGGATGTCGTGCTATTCTACACCAGGGATCTTTATAAGGTTCATGAGAACTTCATGCTTTCACTGAGGAGTAAAATGGCAGCAAAGGTTGAGATCTGCTGGGGGAAGCATGTACGTGACAGGATGAAGACACTTTTAAACCTGACTTCTTTTAGACTGTGGGGAGAATACCGAGATGTTGAAGTGTTCCTCGAATTAGAGGACAACAAGCTTATTAGGTTTGTTATCTTTGTCGCCCACCCGCAGTTCTTCTTTTATCATGGGAGCTATACACAAAGTGGAATACACTTCAGGAAGACAATGGCAAGGAAGCAAGATATGTATTTGGCTGTTGCCGGGAAATTGGGGGAAATAGAAATCGACAAGCGCTTCTATGAAATCAACCACCGCCCGGCACTTTATGGACAATTCAAACGAGATCATAGGGAACTTGTCAAAAAAAAATGGAAGCCGATGCAGACAGCCAAATAAGAAAAGCCTTCCCGGATAAATACCAGGAGATTGAGGCAGCTGCACATGTGCCCGTGAAAGTCCACGACCCTCCAACACGAATTACCTTGTCAGAGTTAATTAAAGGTAATATCAACGACGAGGTATGTATGTCCAGGGAAAGGCATGCAAATATATGGTTTTGCTCTACGTTTAGCAAACACTCAGATGTCAAGACGCCATCGGCAAATTGTCCATATTACCCAGACTTTGCTGGAAGTCACGAGTGAAGTACTAGGTGTCAAAATTCGAAGCATAGCCCAGATCCAAACATTCTTAGGGCTTTTCTTTGGATGGGATAACATTCTGCACTGGGAACACATCCCCCTTCCACTTGTTGCATGGGTTCAACAACAAGCTGGGCTTTGGGGATGAGCTTGTCATGGCGTACCATCTTTTGTCAACCAGCCCCAATAGGCAAGACGACCTAACTATAATGCAGACAGTAATACAGGTAGCCATCTTGTACGTCGCTAGGATACGGAAGCAAAGGCATGAGAGTGTCAGAGACCTTATAATCCCTGGCGTCAGCCCTTATGATATCATGCGGCGAATGTGTGCAAAATGTGGCGAACGAGTCCTTGATGATGCCTTCGCATCCTACGCAAAAAACGACCCTAAAAGATATGTTATTTGGTATCGTCTACACGGATGTGGCCGCCCGGCTTGTCGCCCCATGGAAGATGGAACACGCTTCGCCAACTTGATCCCCGTAAATGCCAATCAAGGATATAAGATTGCAACGCGCCGGGGCCTTCAGTGTCTGCGTTCGGCTCACTGGGAAGACTACCTCCTTCGATGTTCCGGGGAGGAACGACAAGCTTTACAACAAGAGGTCCACACGAAGTGCGAAAATTGCCAGGTGGAGCTTTTCCTCGACACTAAGCCTAGGTGGACCGCCGAGGCTTCACCAAGATATGTGATTCCAGTGAGGGGGTGTAAAAATTGCAAGAAACGATTTTGTTCGTTTACTCCAACAGACTCGAAAATCTCCACCATAAACAAGGCTTCCTTAAGTAAGAAGTGGAGCGATTTAAAGAAGGGGAATTTGGATCCGACAGACTACTCAAGGCGACCTGAAATATTATGGTCACGAAAGTCCCATCTGACGAAGCGAAAGGAGTTGGAAAGAGAGAGGGACTCGGAACTAACCACTGAAGATCCTGAGATACGAAATCAAAAGTCCACGCTTAGAAATTTCAACTCTAAAAGAAGGGCGAATTACTAGTTTAGTATCCATGCGAAAGGATACTGTAACTGGCTTTCAATAACACGTCTATTTTGATTTATTACCAAGGCGATGGCATAGACTATTGCAACAATTACTGCTCAATACCCATATTGTCTCATTTGATATAATTGCATTATTGAGTATCTGGCAAATAATTAAAAGCATAAAAACGAAGAGCCTCGATTATGTAGGTGTTGATATTGTGCTGCAATATATCCAAGCCATGATCTTTTTAGTTGTTATGATCGAAGAAGAAACCTGGCCACGGCTCACCTAGTAGCCCAAGGTTGATTTTATAATAACAGAGCAGCCATCAATTTGTTTAGAGTCAACCGTTATTATGGACCGGAGCAGCGATATGAATCCATCTCTCTATCTAGACAGTATAACTGCTCATCTTTCAAACCTTATCAACAGACAATTAGTAGCGTCTCTAATTGGAAATCTGTTATCATGTCTTCTCCACTCTAAGAGATTAAGAATATTGGTGAAAGTAAAAAACATAACAACTATCTCAATATTACAGATGCAACTTCTTCGGTATGGATAGTAGTACAAATACCTTATCTATGTTGCTTTTTGGACCCTTTTTGATAATGTCAATTATTGAATCTACTCATAATAAGTTGGCCGGTTGGTGTAGTTGGTTATCACGTATCCTTAACACGGATAAGGCCGCCGGATCGAGCCCGGCACTGGTCATTTCTTTTTGCTTTTTTGTTCCCCCCCCCCTCCTTGAACAGAACGAGCAATTATTGGGTTTTATTAGCAAAGAATGGAGTCGTTGTTTTGACAATCCGGCTCATTGACATCCATAGACCGGGTGGCTGGGTTCTGTACTCGCCAAATACAACTTCGTCAGTCCCTCGACCTGGCCAGCACACCAAGAACCGCTAGTTTGACAACTAGGGCATATACCTCTCCTGTGCCAAGTCACCACGGGCACAGGACATACATCCAGACAACAGAACGCGCAGGGACATGTAAGGCATCTTTAACTATGTAGTTGATGTCCTTGGTGAATAGTAAACCAGACTTACTTGTACCCTACTTCCAATCTGAATGTCGCTGAAGTATACCTATTTACAAATCGTATTATGATGACATGTATGGTGCCAATTTAACCAAACCAGCAAAAAAAGAAACAGCTATACCTACTGCATGAATCCCTGGTAGATCTCCTCGAGGACATCCCGTTTACGTTTTCGATCAGCCTGCTCCGCCTCCTCAGCATCGTCTGGCTCTCCCTCAGGCTCCCGAGACACCCAAGTGCGAATCGTCCCATCCCCATGAGCAGAGAGCATTTCCATGCCTTCCCCCGACGCCCCGTTACCGCGCCAGGAGAGCGCATTGATCCGGTTCGCGCTCAGAGCACTAGACAGCCCGCGTAAATTATGCCGGCCCGGCATCACACCAGGAACCTTCAGACGTTTGACAAATGTTCCCTCGCGAAACTCAAACATGAATATCTCGCCGCGGTCGTCCCTCTCGTTGAAATTCGACCACAATAACGTTTCATGCCCAGGGCCCATGACACCCCGCGGCACAACCAGGGGAGCTCGTTCCGCCAAATGCGACGACACACTGTTACGCACCCTGGGGCCAAAGTGCACCAACGTGTTGGCTCCGGTGGATGCATCCCATACTCGGATCCGCGAGTCCTGCCCGGCGGTTACGAGATGTTTGCCTGTCGAGGTCCACTGTACGCCTGTCACGGCGCCATTGTGTGCTCGGGCAGTGGGCGAAAATGCAGGTCGGCCCTGGTAGGATGGTGGGGCGCAACGCGGGGCCACGAAGCCTACGGCGTCGTCCATGTCCAGTGTTGCGAGGGCGGAATTGTGACCCCCTCGACGGATATCGAATAGAATTACTCGATTGTCTGCGGAGGCAGAGGCCAGAATATGGGGCTGGTGAGGCGCCCATGATACTGACAGGACGGATGATGTGTGTCCTGGGAGTCCGTGGGTCGATAACCCTGAGCGTAGATCGAGTAGTCGGACTGGCTTCTCCGAAGTCCCTACGGCGATGAGAAGGGGCGAGGATGTGTGGGAGGAAAATGAATGCGTGTATGGCGTGCAGTCTAATCTAAATGTATGAACGGGGGTGATATCACCGCGGCCCAGAGCCGAGAGTTTCAATGTCCCATCATGCGATGTGCTCAATATGGTCGACGGTGTGGGATCGAAAGGGTAGATGGAGAGGGAGGTGATGGCCCGTGTATGGGCATCTGCGTGTGATGATTTATGTACGGAAGAAATGGGGTGATGGACGTGATCTAATTCGGAGGTTCTGGATTCTAGATCCCACAGGTGAATCGAGGGGTCTGCGCCGCCAGAGACGAGGCTGATTTCAAATTAGTAGAGTGCAGAGGCGGGGAGGTTGTATGTACGCACAATCGTCCATCATAATGATCTATAGCAAGGACGTTTACCCCAGCTTTATGGGCAACGAAATCGTCTTGCGACGGCAGCTGTGCGTCCATAGCGTGGGGCCCATCATCTGGCCGCCGTTTGGTAGTGGTGTGGTTGGAGAAGCGAATGCCAGGAGCCGGCTCGAGGTGTTGGACTAAACGGGAGGTTTGTGCGACATGAAAGTCATGAGAGCTGATGGACCCAAGGGTCCTGTTCAGAAGGTACGAATTCATTCATCAGGGAGCGAGGCTGGTATCGTGTGGCTGTGGAGCTGTTGATGACGATGAGCAGATGAGATGATACACAACTCTTAATGCACGTGTAAATACTTGTTTCTGCTTATGTTGGCAAATATCCGGCCAGATATCATTACTAATGGCCGGTTAGTGTAGTTGGTTATCACGTATCCTTAACACGGATAAGGCCGCCGGATCGAGCCCGGCACTGGTCATTCTTTTTTGCTGTTATGTTTTTCTCTCCCTTCTTTAGGAAATATGTATACAATTTGACCCAAACACTTTCTCCTAAAAGGAATAGTAATCCTATAGCTAAATCTATACAGAAACCTCTCCCCCCCAAAACTGGGCTACCTACTATGAAGCCCATTAGATCAACATATTGACGGAGGCCAGTACATCTTATGAGGTTGAAAAGATGGTACGCTCTGAAACACTCTAGATTACTAGACGGTATTATACCAGTTAGGTACATCTCTTTTCACCTAACATGGAAGGCTTTGGCTAGAGGGTGGTTAATTTTGTATTTTAGAATATCTTAATATTAATGAACTCCTGTTGCAGGGTATGGAGAGACATCTTGCACCATGTATTTGCAGAGATTGTTGGCGGATTTAAGACAGAGAGTTATAGACCCGGTACTGGTTTTTGAACTGCTTATTATAAAACACCAAGAGGTTGTACAAAAAGTATTAAGAGTGTTTTTTTATAGATATTCTGTATCATATAATGTTAGACTAATTGAAGTCACACACACACAAGAGGTCCTGATGCTTGATATCCGACAACATACTGATTATGCACATCTAAACCCACAAGCACACGAGCAAAGGAAGTAAACCAACTATATAGAGCCAGATTAGGTGATCAAGAAAAGGGTAATAGTGTAACTACAGTCAAGATTTCGCAAATTTCATATAGACTCCCGACATACAATGCATAATTGATACAGAAGATAGGGTATACTCTGTATTTCCCATTATCTTTATTTTCATAGAGGGCCTGACAGCGCCATACAGGATACAGAATAAAAAGCCTACCTAGATACAATTCCCTGTACATGGTCACAAAAGCAGTGCATTTTATACATCAGTGGAAGGACATGTCACGGGTTATAGAGTATAGGGGTATATAGGATACGATCCAGGCATAATGACCACTGGTAAGTGGTCATAAGAGACCTTTTGCCCTAGTGGGTTTTGGTTTAGTTACTGATTTTGGTTTAGTTTTAGGTGTTGGCCTTGCCCGGACCAGTCAAAGCTTTACAGGACAAGCCACCCCCCCCCCCCCCCCCCCCTTCCCCAACTCCCCCGGGCACAATTATTTTAAAGATGTAAAAAAATTATTTCCTACATTGTTAGCCATCACAGACGAGGGATATCCAATGTAGAAAAGCAAAAAGAAGAATGACCAGTGCCGGGCTCGATCCGGCGGCCTTATCCGTGTTAAGGATACGTGATAACCAACTACACCAACCGGCCTCTTATGATGGAAAGCTGGACATTTTTGACTACATGATGGACCAACATAAATCATCGCCAGAGTATATCCCGATCTAGAACTACGGTTCAGATTTGTGTCATGGATAGTGGATAGATCGGGGTCAGAGAACCTGAGTAACCTCTTGTGCTCGGGTCATATCCAGTCACCAAGCTTGCAATCATGTGCTCTATCTACCCCTTGCATATCTCTTCAAAGACTCCAACTGTTGATAAAATCTAGCCCCTACGTTCCGACAGCTAAGCAATCCCTACCGTTGGGGCGCATTCTGTTGGGGGGGGAGCGATAGTGGGATGGAATATACGTATATATTTCTAGGGGTGATGGTGCATCGTGTAATGAGAATGAATAGGAGGGGTGGAAGGTGCTCCGAGAAGACATCACAGTCAAGCACTCTGGATTTTTAACAACATCCCCGGACAAATCAATTTTTTAACTTCTCTAGGCAAGACTAACCTTCTAATCCGGGGTATCCTCGACTTCAAATAACCCTCACCAATAACCATGCAACGCCTTTCCACATCTGCCAACATCTGCATCATCGTTCACATACCTGGATGAAAATCCAGAACGCAATTGTGCATCCCTTTTTAAGAAGCCTCGGCTCTTTTGGAATCTTGAGGACCAACCAACTCCAAATGCAAATGGTTAATCCACAACCAGTAGTGTTTGTAATACCCGATGTATGTAACAGCTCCAGGGAATTGTAGGCGCCTGAAATTAATGTTGGTTTTGATTGTCTTCTTATGTGCTGGGAATAGTTCAGACGATAGGGGCGTGGAAGTGCTATTCGATAAGCCGGAGCTACAAGTATATATAAGCAGGAAACACCCGATTGCAATCTGGGGAGACTTTCCCACCACTTCCTTTTGAGGATTATCAATACTACGGTAGGAAACAAACCAGATATGAAGTGAAAGTGGATATGTATGTATGTATATATATTATATCAAATATAGCAATAAACTGGAGGCCAGAATAAGGTTTCTGGCTGCAGCATCACTGCCCAATCGGAAATGCCAAAGAGCGAAGCCTTACTGTTTTCTCTAATTTTGTTCCGTGAATCTAGAGCCATGATTCGCCAAGTTCATCGTCATATTGGCCGGTTGGTGTAGTTGGTTATCACGTATCCTTAACACGGATAAGGCCGCCGGATCGAGCCCGGCACTGGTCATCTCTTTTTTCTTTCTTTTTAGAACCATGGGTTCTTGCGGGGATAGATGTGGCTCGCACTAAGGGCTCCTTTTACCCCATCGTCTGACACCCACAGTACGGACTAGCTGTGACATAGTGCGGATAGATTATGGATGAGATTAAAAAGTAAACATGTTTCCATTGGCAAGTGTGTACTGCGACTAAAACTAGTATCAAGTAAAAAGGAAATTAAGACAACCTATACAGGCTGGAGAAAAAAAAAAAATTATCTGGAAGAAAAATGCTGTCTCGCATAAACAGGATCGTCAGACAAGAAGTAGGTCATAAATTGCGACACCTTTTAAAGGACAAAGGCAAGGAGGCCCATGACACCGCAGAAAGCGGTCAGGACACCAGCGTTGGGTGTGAGGTGGGCGGCTCCACCCTGGAAGAGGACGCCAGCGGGAGAAGAGGCAGACGGGGTGCTGCTGGGGCGCATGGCGTCAACCCCAGTGGGAACTGCAGCGGAGCTAGATGCCATAGCGACATGGGAGCTGGAAACAGCGGCAGAGCTTGACGATGTTGGGACTGAGACGGGGATCATGTGCACGGAGGCCTTGGAAACGGTCATGGTGGATGTCATGATTCCGTGGAGCGCAGCGCTGCTCGAAGGGGAGGCCACGGCGCTCGAGCTAGGAGATGGAACCATCATGGGGGCCGCCGGGGTGCTGGGCTGGGCATAGATGGTCTGAGTGATCGTATGCACGACCTGGCGGGTTTCAGTGGCACACGCGGCGTCGGCGGTGTTGGCACCGTGCTCAATGCTGGGCTCGGGCTGTGGCATCTGGGGCTGCTGTGGCATCTGGGGCACCTGCGGCTCCTGAGGCATCATGGGCATTTCAGGCTCCTGGGGGGAAGTGGGCCGGAATGCGCGCTTGATGTCGGTCTCCGAGTTGACGGTGACGCTGTGGTCATCATCGTGCTTATTCGTGATACCTGTGTTGACCTCCTGAGGACTACCGAGATCGGCCGAATTGCCAACGTCAGTAGCGTGGTTTCCACCGATGCCCGTGTCCACTGGTCGACTTGGGATTTCGGGGAACAAGTCCCTGTCACGCTTGGCGAAGGGCACGTAGGGCACTGGGTTCGCGTTGGTCTCGACATTGCTGCTCAGAGAGTGGTTATCCTCGAAACCGTTCTTGACGCCGGTGTTGTGTTCCTGCGAGAAATCCCCCGAGGCGCTGTTGCCAACGTCCACGGCACCGTTACCACCAATGCCGGTGTTTTCGAATGGGAAGTTGCGGGCAAAACGACGGCCGAAATTGGTCTCGGAGTTGAAATGGCCACTGTGGTTATCCTCAGCATCATTCGTGATGCCGGTGTTGACAGCCTGGTTACTACCGACATCCGCGGCGTTGCCAACATCAGCGCCACCATTTCCGTCAATGCCGGTCACTTGGCGACGAATGGGGAAACCCAGAGCAGGGCGCACATTTGTCTCAGAATTGAAATGACCGGAGTGGTTATCCTTGTAGTCATTGGTGATTTGAGTGTTGACATCATGTTTCCCGCCCAACTTGACAGCACCACCAACGTCGGCACCGCCATTGCCATCAATGTTCGTCACACCTCCGCGCTTGAAGATGTTGGTGTCGGAGTTGAAATGACCCGAGTGATTATCCTTGTAACCATTCGCGATTCCAGTGTCGTGCTTGTTGGAAAAATCGGCGGAAGCGGCATTGCCGGTATCGACACCACCATTGCCATCGATGTTTGTCACGCCTGGCCCAAAGCGACGAACTGGCCAGTGCGGCGGGCCAACGTTTGTCTCGGAGTTGAAGTGGCCGGAGTGGTTATCCTTGTGGCCATTCTTAATGCCGGTGTTGTGCGTGTTGGAAAAATCGGCGGAAGCGGCATTGCCGGTATCAACACCACCATTACCGTCAACACCGGTGACTTGTGCTCTCGCAACAGCGGCCAGCACTGCCATGGAAATTCCTGTCTGAAGTCCCTTCATCGTGCAAGGTATTGATCCCGTTGGTTTCGGTCTTGAGTATATAATTGCGAAAATACTAAAACAGTGAATGAATGAAAGACTGGTCACAGCACGCCCTAGCTCAAGTCAAGAGAAGCCCAGATAAAAGAATGAATACTGCCTCAATTGGATTGTCCAAGTGAAACAATCTCACGAAACGGGGGATGGCCACCAGCTTTTTATCGTGAATTCCTTACCATCCCATGATGTTGAGATCGACGAATCTCATACAAGGAGTCAGTAAACAAACACCGCGAGGCCATCGTTACGCTCCGGAGAATGTCTTCAAGAATGGATCCGAACTTGCTCCTGAGGCCTTGAATCTCGTCCTTCCCTAGACGATAGTTTCAATACCCATGGTAGTAATGTGGCCACATTCTTGAACGTTCCGTTTGGTGAAGGAGGTAGGGGGCTGGTATGGGAAGTCGCACCCTAATGGAGGTCATCGGCTCATCCCTATAATTACACCCAGCACATCACAGGTCAGCTTCACAAACCACCCTCTCTCCCATAGGCACGTAGGACATAGCTGGACATCGCATCCCTTGTTTCTTGCAGTTCCGCATACCCTCAAATGTCGCCTGAAGGCTACGTAGGGATCAGCGCGCCACCTGTTCAAGGGATAAGCTGCGCGTCAAGGTAAAAAAACGGTTTAACCTTACACCACCCTAAAGAACGAGCCAGCCTTCCGCCCACAAGGACGCGACTTACCACACGTGGTTAATGGCGGCTGAGACCTCGCTTGTTCCGAGGATTGCCAGCTACTTCATGCACATTCGTCATACGCGTGGAATAAAAAAAACAAATACCGACATTCTTCGATCATCAAGTTTCATTGGATTTTTAAATTCAAGTTTATAATTGAAAGAGACAGTATGTATCCCGTCATCGACATTCCCCCCTCATCGCCCTCACTGAAGAAGACACAACGAGAGGCGAACTTCCTATCAAGGAAATTTACTCTTCAGAACGGAACGATCCGAGGATCGAAGGCAACGCACCGTCGTGGAGGAAAAAACTGGACGGTGGTCGTGGCATGTTCTGTTAAAACTTTTTTTCGATGTGGGAAAGAAAAAGAAAAAGAAAAGAGTTGGAAAAATATCGATGGTTTCTTTTTAAGGAAATTCTGAGGCTAGTGTGGTCACGTGGCAGCGGGCCGATATTGTTCCTTTCTCGCCAAGCGGCTCAGGCATTAAGGCATTATTAACATATTTCTGGTATCCTTTCCTTATCCTTATCCCATGTCCTTCGTCTATGATGAGTATCACACCAGGAAAGAGAAAAAAAAGACAAATGCAAAAGTTATCACACACTGATAACATCCATGACATGATCCTGTTGTTCCATCCCTCTTCCAGAGTGAGATGTACCATTCATTCCAGAGGCTCACATCCACCTGTTCCTTGAACAGTATAGGAAACCCTATCATCATTGTTGAATCAGATCTTGTCCCTTTTATACATTCCACCAAAACTCCTAACTCCCCTAACCTCCTTCCTCCCTTGGTCAGGAGGGTGGAGGTAAAAAACAAAACCAAAAAAAAAAGCAACAGTAAATTCAACCAGTAAATTCCTGTTGATGATCCGGCGAACTCCAAATTCCCCCGTCAACGGCGGCCGTAATCCCCAGCGCGATAGCTACCATACTCCCGAGGATAACAGTCGCGATGGCGGCTTTCGTTGCGATCCGTTGTTTCTTCGTCATAGATCGCATACAGTCACAGCGCCTCTTCTTCTCCTTCCAGAGTTTCGACTGCCGGCGATTATCCTTGGAGTCGTCGGAGGGTTGCACCAAGCCTTGCTCGACGTCGTTCAGGCTGTCCTCCCGTGACGCGCCCAGATCTTTGACCTCGATGGTCTTCCCGTCGAGATTGTCGAGATTGACATTGGGGGTTGCATGGCGGTAGAAGGGGGAGTAAGGTTTGGCGCCCACCGTAGGGTCGTAATCGCCCTTGTGATCCACGGGAGGCGCTGATGTCAGGGAGTCGGAGATGGAGAAGAAGCTCGTTGAGGGGTTTTGAGGTATGGAATCTTCCACTCGGAGACTGGTGGTTTCTGTGTATGTGTTCATTGTTGCCTTTTTTTTCTGTCTTTTTTTTTTTTTTCTTGTCGGCGAATGGAATGTTAGGTTCCCAGAGAGAGTGTTTGATAGGGGTTGGTTCCAATGGTGAAGAAGGGGGGAGGTTTGCGTTTTTTCAGTTCAAAACCAAAAAACAAAGAAAAAAACACAAAAAATCCCACGACAGGGTCAATTGGTACCACTGTCACCGAACCCCTGCGTATTTGAGTGTGGATGGAAAATAATCACAAGACAAGAGAGAGAGAGAGCGACAAAAAAAAAAGACGATAGTAGATGGGGAGTTTCTTTTGAGTTTCCAACAAAACACGGAGGGGGGAAGGACTTTCTCTCTCTCCCCCTAAACCTGGCAGCTCGAATTAAATGCGTAAATTGGCGACTTCCCTGCGTGAACCCGCGTCCGAAGGGGAAAAGGAACAATAATATAGCTTATTATTATTATTATTATTATAGTATGCTTTAGTTTATTTCTAGAATGGGGTGAATCTGGCTTTCCCCTGAGAGCTCCCCCCCTCCAAAAAATAAAAATAAGAAAAAGAGAGATCTTTAGGCCGATAACAGCATGAGGAGCTCAACGGGGGCCAATCAGTTGACTGGTTTGACTGGTCCATTGTGGCTGGTGCATTCTTGGGGATGTTTTCGTCAGAACCTGATAGGTCTCGTCGCTGGTTTCGACCAATAGTCCGTCTAATTGCGGCTGTCTTGGTAACGATCGGCTCGTTTCAACACGGCTCGATGGGTCTGACCGTTTGACATCTGGTTTTCTTGTCTGAGAGTCTCTCGCCTCCACAGAAAGGATAAATGTCTTCAGCAAGGTGGCTATTAATCCGTCGGTCGCAGGGCATATTTGAGCGAGCATGCAAAAAATCCATCCCATTTGTTTCGACGGTGTACCGATGCAGAAAGGGCGCCCCTTGGATTTGGGTGGGTAGTTGGTTGCGATCGGCCTGAAACACCTGGTTAGGGTTAAGATGGTCCCCTCCGCCGAACTAACTATTGCTTTAATACGGATTCTTATTACTATTACACTTCTTTGGCGTCTGCCTAACAACTTTCCCCCACAAAACTTGCCACCTCGTTGACTTGAAAGACACTCTGAATTTCTATCCAAAATTCAAGCAGCAAATAGTCAATCCATCAACCATCTATTGATCTCATCTGATATAGACTTCAACCCACGTCTTGACCGCTGACCCCGTGATTGATCTACAAACCCATGCGCGAGATGGCTCACATCGACAGTGATGAAAACAAACAAACTGGCGTGAGTTCCCCACTTTTCCAGAAGGCTAATTATGTGGCTAGCGTAGGAAGCAGTGTTAAAAAAACTGGATAAATGTTCCATCGGTTCCATCAGGGCCCACTCGTGACAAGTCCCTCCTCCACCGCAAATTCATATCCATGCGACATCCATTCATATATCACAAATGTTCAATGGACCACATTTATGATATCTTAATGAGAAAGTAAATGCACCAGAAGTCTTTCACGAGCCAACTGGGCTGAGTACCCGACGCTTATATAGGTATATATATATATCATATCATCTCTCGTCTCACCCATATCACCATAAGGACCCTACTAGAACAGTACTCAACATATTAGATTAGATACTTAGCAAAGAAAGAACGCAACGGCGCTCAAATATCTTCTCTTCTCTTCTCGTCCCATATTCACCCTCTAGGTCTGTAATGCGCAGTGCAAGCGCGTGCCACGCCACGGCATCGGCGAAGGGATAGACTGGCCTCGGTCAACGGACATACATGCCAGTCCCAAGTGATAAGAATGGAAACCGTCAGCAGAAGAACATGCGTAATAATAACCTCAATCCCATGCACTCGAGAATGAAGGACAACAATTACCTAGTCAGCAGGGGGAGCGCGCTTTGCCTCCCCCTTGATTCCCAGCCCTCGTTGTTGAGTCGTTCGTGTTCGAAAGAATGCCGAAATCCGATCGAGGTATGCTTCGCCATGAACTGGTGATCTGCATCTTTCAATTGGTTTCTGGAGGGTGCCCTCTCTTTTCTTTAACGAGAGAGTTTTGCCCCACGTTCAGGGGAAAAATCAAACGTTTATTTTGGCTGGGAGCTGGGAAGGGAGTCCCCTTTCCCTCTCCATACAGGGCGAGTAGCTCCACTTAGGGGGAAGTTCTGGGCCATAGCGGCCGGTGGAATGGATTCTTGTATTGTATTGGGCTGGTGGTTGAAGCTGTTGACCAGGAAACCGCTGTTGGACGGTTAGAATGGATGACGGATGTTGTTTGCTCGCTCAAATGCACAACTACCAGCTATTCGGGGTTGTGTACTTCGATGAAGTAAGCTGGAGATCATGTTCATGGAGCAAGATCCAGAGTAGCCTCATGGACTAATCTATTGAAATGAAGTTTATGGAAGTCCTTAATAATATATGTACCTTTCTACATCTTCGTAGCCAAAACGACCTAGACTCAGAAGCTGGTAGTTATCAGAGATGCACGCATAGAATTAAGTCTTATTAATATCGCTGATCATCGGCTATTATATATGTCTCTCTCTCTCTCTATATATATATACATATATATAAATTCATGAATATCATCCATCGCCCACCCAAACTAAACCAAGCAACGCAATAGCCCCATCCCCAATAAACTAGATACCTACCTAGATAAAATCTGTTGCTATAATAATCTGCGCAGGCCACGTGGTCTCGTTTACCTATTTCCCCTGCAGTGTATTTGTTTCTTTATTATCTGAAGTCATCAACAAGTCATCCATTAAAGCCAGTTAGTTGAATCAAGTTATTTATCGATCGTCAATTACCCAACAGATTATGAGCCCGGAGCAGCTCTTTAAGACTGGCTACTATAATCTTTCTTTTCTAATTACTTTATTTTAAAATCATTCACGTCCACGTTCCTACCAGCTAGTCAAAATACCTGATAAGTCTAACGAAGCCTC
The DNA here is from genome assembly GCA_015844325.1 of Aspergillus nanangensis. NCBI lineage: Eukaryota > Fungi > Ascomycota > Eurotiomycetes > Eurotiales > Aspergillaceae > Aspergillus > Aspergillus nanangensis. The sequence continues at coordinate 176,298 of VCAU01000023.1, read as the reverse complement.
GTCTACCCCTAAGCCTAATTGTATTCTTACTGACTCAAAGAACTAGCATTTACAAAATCTATATACTAAAGTTACTCTACGCGTCCATGGAGCCTGGGATATTCTACGTGAAAAGAATCTCCGAAGAAGAAATTCCTAAATCTCAATAAAAGCATGAGATGACCATAGGACTTATCTTAAGCTTACTAGTTAATAATATTATTTAAAGCTTGTCTCCTTTCAACAACGTACGAGAGTTAGGGGTTGATTTACAATAAAAATATAAAGAATTAAATAAGATTCGCTCTATTTCGGGACTACGTGCGATTTACACTACTTTCCACACTTATTGCGGTAGCGTTGAAGACTATCTCTCTAAAATAAAGAATAGTATACGTGAAATCAAGTCACGTCTTTAAGAAAATAAGGAATTCTCTGAGTAGTTCTAGATTAATCTACTTCTTTATAATCTTAATAACTACTTGTATCTTACTCTGCCTTGTACCTCGCTTATTGCGGAGATATCGGTCTTATTGTGGCAATAGATATTAGAATATCATGACTATATAGTATCGTGAACAGCCTTATTATATACCTATCTGACCTAGGCGTGTCCATTTATAAACAGATAGCAAGGCGAGATCGATCGAGCCTCGGTAGCCAAGTATCATTAATCACACGTTCCCCGGTGGGTCGCGCGAGTATGGCGGCGGCGCCACATCCCCAGAGTGACGAGGAAGCGCTTCTTTATTCTCCCCACGACGCCCACTGCTCGTATTCCGATTTCCAGCAGCCCTACTAGCCCCTCTTGATACAGCATCTCCTGCCCCCGCAGCAGCTCGACCACTTGCAGTTGCAACGTTCTTGACACGTCTCTTCCTCCTTCTAGCAACAATCCACCCCCCGATCCCAACTAATCCAACCAGAGCAGCACCGGTCGCAATCGCCGCCTCAGCCCCAGTACTCAGCTTCCCACCTCCCGGCCCAGGCGTCGGCGTCGGCGTGTACACGGGTGTCGGCGTCGGCGACGGGGTATACGATGGAGTGGGCGTAGGGCCCCGATCGGAGCTCGAATCAGACGTAGGCGTGGGGTACCCGGTAACGGGTTCGCTGGGTGTATAGCCCGGATCGAGGTAAGGGTTCTCGCCTGCGGCGGCGATGCTCTCGTTTGAGCAGAAGGGGGGCTCCTCGGGGTCGGAGAAGTAGCGGTAGATATCGACTAGGGCGCGCGGGCAAGAGATGGGAGCAGCTTCGGAGGTGATGTCCATATATGTTGCCGTGGTGAGGTTTGTGAAGTTTATGCTGGATTCTTCCGGTTAGCTTCCTGCTGGGTGGTGCGATGACTTGTTGTAGCGAAAGAGAACGGAGATCAGCTTACACTGCAAGTGGACCGTGGACGGAAATATTGCCTGCATGTTCGAGGCCCGAGTAGATCTTGGTGGGCGAGTCAACGTCGATTTTTATCGGGGCGGATGTGTTTTGCATGCCGCCGAGATCAACACTAGATTTGGAATTAGCAGGTAACTCGCATCGCATGGTTGCATTGGCCGACATACGCAGATACACTGCCGTCAATAGAGAATAACCCATGGAGTTCTCGTAGCGAGGGGAGTAATACTCCTTCCATGGCTGTATAGTTCGCGCGCATCCCCAGACCGCGTGGCCAACCCTGTGGGTCACCCAGGACTTCAAGCATCGGCGTTGATAAGCTACAAACGTTTTTTAGAACTACCACACGTGGTTTCAGAATTAGGGCATGCGCACCTCTTGATCTGTCCCTCGATGAACATCCCAGCGGTCTCCTTTAGCACGGGAAAATCTATATCAACCGGCACAAGAATATCGGTCGCTTCCCCCGTCGGGTCCGTATATACCCACATCCCTAGATCAATTGTTTCCAAGGACGGAAAAGAGATGCTAAGTCGTATTAAAAAAAAATACGCAGCAAGAAACCAAAACAAGATGACTGAAGTTGGGATAGACACATACCTGCTCCAATATCCCGACAACGAGAGAGTTTCCACCGCTCTCAAAGCAGGTAGCTCAAGCGTTCCCCCCTCAACCACCTGCGTGACGACCAGGTCTTCAAGGACCTCCAACTTCGGTGCATGGAGGCTATTCAGGCCCCACGCGCCGCGAAGAGAAATCGATTCCATATACTGTACGTTCGGCAGGCTGACGGCCTCGAGCCCGTATGTTGGCTTCTCGTCCAGACTGATGTGGCCGCTGAAGTTTGTTACAGTGTTGAGCTCGATTTTCCCGGTGAAATGGCGGGAAATGACGATGTTGCCGATAAGGGTTTCGCAGCCGTCGAATTGGGCGAGTTGCGAGGGCTCAATCAGGTCCATGCGTGGGGCGTAGTTATTGAAGGTGGTTTCGTTTACGAGGCAATCTCGCGCGAGAGTGTCTAAGCTTGTTAGCGAGAGGGGGGAGTACTTTGCATATGACAACAATCACTCACTGATGGGTAGAAGAACCCCAGCAAGAAGCGCTGTGAGAAGAGTGATGTAGTGCATCGTCGCTGTTTTGCTCGCCTTGGCATATCGCGACTGATAATCTAGGTAGGTTCGAGTATGAGCACACGATGTTGCAAGTCTCCAGGAATGTAACGAGGGAACTGCCTGAATTTAAGTACTTACCTTCTCTTTCATATGCACCCATTTAGCCAAGGACAATATGGGATTCAGGGCGCAGTAGGGCTTGGATAATTGGTGTATAGAAGCCACTAGATGGCCGGGCACTCAGGGCTCAGCCATCGTGAACGGCTGGGCGTCAGCCCTAGCCGAAACAAGCCTATCATGTACTTCCAATAACGGGCCCAAGCAAAACAGATAAATCAGTGAGGTCAGATAAAGTCGAATAAATTGTCCAACAAAGTCATCTTCACTGACTCCCCGAGAAACTCCTCGGAGTCTGCAAATTCACATCTACATCCATGTCCACCCGCATGCTCTCCTCCATATCATCGACCTCATCCTCATCCCCCCAAAACTCCTTTAGATCCTCGACCCGCCATGCCGTGGCCCAGCCGGTTTCACACTCGATGCGTGTCAGCGTCTCAAGAATTGCAGCATGCTCTGAGTGGTGCGACATGGTTTTCCCCGCTATCCAGAGAGGTTGGAGGGCGTTTGTCCAGCATCCACTATCATTGAAGCAAATTAGTAGTTGTGTCTTTCTTCTCTGTGATTATATAGTATATATGGGTTGGGAAGGGGGGGGGATCTTACTGATGAGAATTCGATGCTGAGATCGCGCAGATCTGACGAGCGTGCCAAAGTACGGATTTCTTCTCTCAGAGTCAGTATAAGAAGGTCTTGGTCTTGTTATACCAATTTGGTATGGTATAATGAGGTAGGGACGGAAAAAAAAAAACATACTGGCCGTCTAGGGAGGGTCAAAGTCTTCGGTTTCCGCTGCAGTAAAAGCAACGCACACACATGATACAGCTGGTTTCCCGAAACTAGGTAGGTAGAATCCCATCAACACCAACCATTTCAAACATATCATATTTATCATCTTGGAAGAGAGATTGAGAGAGAGAGAGAGAGGAAGAACATACTGGCAGCTCCATTCCCATATAAGACCGTTGGGAACGGTCGTTCTCCCCATTCCGTATTCGCCGCCACCGTGAAAATGGGTTTCATCTGACTGGGCCGGTTATCGTACCATTGCTCCACGCTGGCAAACAGTCGCCTCCAACGGTGGATATGGCTGTCGCCTTCGTCTGGACTGTTGAGATACTGGCACGAGACTCGTTGCGGACCAGAGGAGGATGACGACGACAATGACGACGACGACGACGACGGGCTGAAGAGTACGCCTACCATCTGGGCGCAGAGATATACCGTGTAGTTGGCGTAGGTGTCGAAGGCGGAGATGTTGGAGGCGAGAAAGAGGTGTGCCGCTTCGCCAGGGGTCATGTCTTTGGGGATCCAGTGTCGGATGGGGATGATGGTTTCTTCCTCGGAGATGAGACCTCCACATACGTCTGTTTTCATATTGTGTATGGGGTTAGATATAGAGAGAAGAAGGGGGAGTGTGGGATTGGAAATAAAAGGGGGATGTGTACCCATTCGGGCAAAGCACCAGAACAGTGCTTGCTCTTCCTTGCCGGAGAAGCCGTTGATCTCGGCGGCCTGGATGAGATATGCACAGCCGTCTAGATGGCGGCGCCATTCTTTGGGATTACCTATTTGTTAGGGGTGGGTTGGTTAGTTGGGAGGGATGCGAGGATATGGTGGTGGTGGGAAGGACGTACAACTTAGCATTTCGAGCACGCAGAGAATCACGCACGAGGCGATAACCGGCGTGGTCTTACTCTCCAACTCTGGAAGAAGGAGATGAATAGCTTCCTGGTAGAGAGAGAGACTCTCTGACTGGGACTTTTCGTTTTGCTTCCGCTCGATCTGGCGCGCGGAGAGGGCGAGGATGGAGTAGCGCAGATGGGGCGCCGACTTAGCCATCTGGGGGAACGTCGAGGCAAAGTGACGATGGTTGTCAAACATGTCGAGCTGTCCAATTAATGAGGATCACATATGATGACGATGATGCAGGAGGGATAAGATACGCACCCACAAACAGATCTCATTCAGATAGTTCTGCCACAGCACATTCTCCCGATCCGGCGAGAGTTCAAAGCCCCGACGCGACTGTGACCGACTGCGACGATGGTGATGCTGGTCTACACCAGTCCGTGTTGTATCTTCACCAGCTCCTCCCCCAAGACCTGGTAGAGAGGCGAGGGAACTGCGTCGGCTGGGAATATCCGAGCGGGCGGTCCAGAGCTGACGATTGCGCAGCGCGGTATGAAGGGCCTCATATGCGGATCCGGGGACAAAGACATCATTGGTGAAGTTAGCGGGATCGGAGAAGACACTGTGGTCAAACAGTGGGGAGGCGATGGCCTGATAGGACTCTGATGTCGGGGGAGCGAAGGATGCAGATTGAGAGAGGTTGCGCAGGGCTGTGAGCTCATCAATGACGAACTCCGGGCTCGAATGCATATACGACCGGGTCGAAGGATCATCGTGAGGGTAATGCGCGGGGGGTTTGTCCGTGGGAGGAGCACCGTCTAACCCGTGTTGATGATGTGCAGTGGCCGGGAAAGATGACTCCGTGGACGACAATGACGGGGATGGAACAGCCGAGGCATATTCCGGCTCCAGAACACGCCCAGACACTTGAGATGGAGACGAGTGACTATCCCGACGAGGCTCCGCAGCCGATGAACCCTTAGAATGAAGCTCATGCCGATCCAGCTGTTTATTCCCATTCGCCTCGGACCTGCGGGGCGATGGAGGCTGGACGTTCAATATCTGCCGACATTTAGCGTCAATGATCCCTTAACTAGTTGATCTGCTAGTCTATATTCACCTTGAACTTACTCTGTCGTCGACTGCGACTACTGACGGACTGGTTCATGGACGGATGCTCTGGCTCGAGCACTTTGATATTGGCATCGCGAAACGATCCCAGCATTCGCCATTGACATTTATCGCCGCGCCGCTTGCATCCGGTGCATGTTGGCTTCACCTCATCACCTATCCCCCGCGTAAGTATACACCGCTGCTATCGGATCGTGATTCTCCTGGATATGGGGACATACATTTCCGCCTGCGTCGACTGCAGTTCACACAGCCCGTGCGTGTGCGTCTGCGGGGTGCAATCGGCAGCGAGGAATCGGCCACTTGCTCCTGCATGATATACTTACTGAGTTAGGTAGGCAAAAGACGCTGGAATTCGATTGCAATCTAGTCTACTACTGTGTCCAGTTTCGTCCAGCGGCGATAAGATGGACAGAGAGCGAATGACTACTATAATGGGGATACGTCAGGGCATTTGGGGGGGAATGGGCCAAAATTGCCTTTTCGGGAATTGATAACCGCATGGGCAGCAAATGTGGGGAAGAAATTGCGGTCTTTGGCCGAGAACAAGAAAATCTCTGCCCATGTGGGGATTTTAACTCATTCAAGCAATATACATTTTGGGAAAGAAACAAGAAACACAACTCGTCTTCACTCCACATGCTGCACGTTGGTACTCTCCGGGTCTTTCTGGGCCTCCGCAATCCGCCGATTGGAATCCCCGGCTGTCCCCATGGAGGGATGCCAGTGCAGTTGCACCTTCTCTCCGGTAAAAAGTAGATCCACTTGCTCCAGGGTCAGGTTGCGTGGCTCCGGGTAGAAGAAGTAGATGAGCGGCAGGAAGCAGAAGTTGAACACGGCGAAGTAGACGTAGGTCAGGTAATCGATGTTATCGATGCTGACCGGGGTGATTTCCACGACGAGGAAAGTAAAAATCCCTGGTTATGAATGATTAGAATGAGTGAACCTCTGTCAGAATTAGAAAAAAAAAAAAAAAAACATACAGTTGGTTGCCGTAGCCAGTGCAGCCGAGCGAGTTCGGATAGGCAAAGGAGCGTATTCCGCAGGCACTGTGACAGTTAGTTGGAAGGTTGGAAATGCTGGAAATCCTGAGAAAGGGAGACTTACACAGCCAAGGGATGGCAAGTAACCCAACCCCAAAGAAGAAATTGAATAAGAACAACATGAGGGTTGCTACAATCCCAGCGGCATGGCTGCCGTCCGCCACGGTTCCCGCCAAAATGGCCATACAGGCGCATTGGCCAGCAGCGGCGAAGAGCATCAACTTACGACGACCCAGTCTATCCAGTTATTTAGAATATCGTCATTAGCAAAAAAAAAAAAAAAAAGGAGAAACATGACTCACCGATCAATGGTCCAAATAGGAACCAGAGTCGAGACGAAGTAAGCTACTCCATTGAACCCCGCCACCAACAAGGCCAAGTTATGGCTCATGCCGACGGATTTCTCGAAGATAACGGTGTTATACTACTCAAATTAGCTCCGAAGAAAAAGCGAACATGGATCAATTTAGTAAAGCTCACGTAGGTGATCAGGTTCACCCCGGACATCTGCTGCATCATCTGGCCGCCCATACCCAGGAGAGTCCGGTGAAGAAACCGTTGTGGACCGTTCTTGAACACATCCATGAAAGACCCTTCCTCGGACGCGGATTTCCCCTCCACAATGGCCTTGGTGATCTCGGCAACATCAGTGCTCACCACCAGGTCGTCCTCGGAAATGAGACAAGCGTCGGGCTGGATAGCCCAGAGAACGTGTCGGGCATCGTTGTGCCGGTCATGAGCAATAAGCTGTGTTTTTTCCCCCGGTCAGCGGCAAACTTGGGGGGGGGGTTAAATCGCCACATACCCATCGGGGTGATTCAGGGAGGCAAAGGATGCCTAGGAATGTAACAATAGCGAAAAGAATCTGGAGCGCCAGAGGGAAGCGGAACTGCGCGTCACCATCCACATAGCTCATGCCGTAGTCTGCCTGGTCAGCGACGGAGAATTGTGCGAAAAAAAACGGAGGGAAAACTCACCAACCCAGTACGCAGTCATAACACCGAAGATGTTGATGGCCAATTCGATAGCAAGCTGCAAGAATTAGCATGACAGTTTCACAAGATAGGTAGGGACCATAGTCCACAGAAGTCACGAACCCCTTTCCCACGGCTTTCAGCCTTGCTCAATTCCGAATGCCATACCGCTACAAGATCATTAGTAAGTCTGCGTCTGCGGCCAACGGGGGAACTGAATGAATGAATAAAGACATACGGATTGTACTGGTATTCAAGCCGTTTCCAACGCCCGCCACAATACGTCCCACGATCATATGGGGAATGCTAAAGGCAGAGGCCTGGAGAGCAGCGCCGATACTGAGGATAACACACCCGGCCATAATGCACCTGCGACGACCCAGTCGTTCACCGGCAAACAGGGTGATAAGAGCACCGAAGAAGCAGCCCTAGAAGCGTTAAGTTAGCCTTGTTCCTCCTGGATCTGATCTCGATGGTTAACGACATACGATTTCATAGATGGCCACACTAAGTGAGTGAGTTGAGTGCATTAGTCAACGCCAAACATAACATGCCCATATGCTAGCTACTACTTACACGGTTCCCTGCAAGGCCGAACTGCCATGGCCTGTCGCAGTGGTGTCGATTTCGGGGAAGGTCTTGGTAAAAGCATCGCCCGTCAAGAGTCCGGCCATGACACCCTGGTCATACCCGAAACTAAAACGGGAGCCAGCCTGTTAGTTACGAGGTAGATCAGATAACCTAAGTAGTACTTACAGTAGGAAGCCACTGCCTGCAGTGGCTGTGATCGCCCATGTTAAGGGCAGCCCAACGAGAAAGGTCATGGTGTGTGCTATGTTGTTCAATGGCACTTATGGTTACGTCCATCGGAAAAACCACATGGTAGGGGGGGGAGCAAGAATTCTTATACAACCCCGATATTCCAATGGGGGAAATTCGGGACGTCATTCTGGGGAGTTCGGCCCAGTTTTCGCAGCCCATCGGCAACGATCCGCGGGTTTGCGGGGGGCTGACGACCCGGGGATGTTATTATTATTATTATGTTATTATTATGTTATTTTTTTATCATATGAGAGCAGAAAAGAATGGTTGGGTGAACTCAATTTTCCGAGATGGAATGTAGAATGCACTGTTCCTGAATCGAATCTGGGGGGATTCTGATGCCTCGATATATATACATCTATGACAATAAGTACTAGAAGTTGAACTCCCCCCTTCATAAACCACATCCAGTCCAACAAACAGGGATCAAAATCTACCCCTGATGCTCATCAGATGAAATCTGGACCGAGCCGACCCAAACTCCATGCCGAAAAACGAAGCTCCCTAAGCCGACCAAGGTGGGTCAGTTCCAACTTGCCCTAATGGGAAGATATACGCGCCTGAAGAAGTTCCTGTGGAGCCCCCGGATTGAACCCCCCCAGGTTACCATTTTAGGCAGAGAATACCGCTCGTTTCCCCATATCCCCAGCAGATACCTAGATCGGTAATGGTAAGCTCCTCTCCGAATGGGGGGGGCCCTCAGGCCGAATGACGATCGGCCCGAGTGGGTTTCCTGCACAAGCACAGCGCAAATACCTTCTCTCTCGGTGCAATAATTCAGTCGCCCCCGGTTGGAAGATAAGCGCTGCGGAGGTGACGTACAACAGAAGTTATAATAAGAAGCAGGAGAGTCTGCCCCGACTTTTCCTCAATAAGAATTGAATCGAATCCTGAAAAAAAAAAGCAAACAAAACCATCCAACCGACCTACATAACTCTTCTTTCTCTACCTAAATCCCTAATCTAGCCCTTAACCTAATCTATCTCTAACCATGGCCCCCTCCATCGCCCTCGACAACACCACCCCCGCCATCCCGGCCTCCCTCCAGAACCCCGCGGTCGCCCGCACAAGCGACCTGTTCTCCCTGGGCGGCCGCACTGTCATGATCACCGGCGGTGCCCGCGGACTAGGCATTGTGCTCGCGGCGGCAGTGATCGAGGCCGGCGGCGACGTCGCCTGCTTAGATCTGCTAGCGGAGCCGAGTGCAGAGGAATGGGCAGCGCTGCAGAAGCTGGCGACTTCGCGGGGCCTGCTCGCGACCTACGCCAAATGCGACATTACCAACGAGGAGGCCACGGAGGAGGCGCTGCGGAAGATTGCGGCGGACGCGATGCAGCGGGGGATGCCGCTGAGGGGGGTGATTACTTGCGCTGGGATTCAGCAGATGGTGCCGGCGTTGGAGTACCAGATTGAGGGGTGGAGGAAGATGTTGGATGTTAAGTGAGTTAGTTGGTTTGTGGGAGATGTTGGAATGGAGGAGAGCGGAGGAGGTGCTAATGTTGAGGGCTTGTTTTTTTTAGTGTGATCGGGACGTTTATTCCGGCGAAGCATTGCGCGCGGATCTTCAAGGAGCAGGGGACTCCGGGGAGTATCGTTATGATTGCCTCGATGTCGGGACAGATTGCGAACAGAGTATGTATATTGTCACTTCTTGAGTTTTGATTGAGGGGATCAGGGACTGATACTGATACCTAACACAGGGCCTCACTTGTACCGCGTACAACTCCTCCAAGGCCGCTGTGCATCAGATGTGCCGGTCCGTCGCCCAGGAATGGGGCCAGTACAATATCCGGGTGAACACCTTGTCTGCCGGGGTAAGTTGAGCCTGTTCTTTTCGAGTCGCATAGCTCGAAGCGAAGACAATATCAGCCAGCTAATGGGCTATGTGATATGTAGTATATTCGTACGGCCATGACCGATGCCCTGCTCCAGGAGAAGCCCGAGGTCGAGCAGACCTGGATGCGTGGTGCGCTCCTCAATCGTCTCGGGGTGCCCGAGGACTTCAAGGCTCCTACTGTGTACATGCTCGCCGACGGTAGCAACTTTATGACGGGGACTGACCTGAGGGTGGACGGAGGACATTGTGCTTCTGCTTAGCTTAAGTGGGGGAGATTTTCTTTTGGTCATGATGGATGGCATGGGATGGCGTTTTGTTTTTAGAGGATCATAATGATATTGGATTGGGGGTAGATTTTGGTTTAGATTGAATTGGACCATCTATCATCCTCGTTGATGATGTATTGCCTGATTTGGACTTTCCGACAAGGCGGAATTACCTAGATCGGCATTGATAAGCGCTGGTGATTCTTCATCTTCATCTTCATCATAAATAGTACGTAGTTGGTTTTCTCGCTAGGTCGAAGGCTTTCTCTTTTTCTGTTTTAGTACGTTCTTATTGAGTAGGTAGGTTTGAGCATGTCTTAAATCTGGTCCCTACTATTGGAATTTTCTATTTAGGCAGTCGATACATTCAATGATGCAGACCTTCTCAGACATCACCTCGAAGACATCGTCTTATCTGACAAGATCCGCACCGACTGAGGCACCAGAAGCAGAGCCCCAGGGTGTTCAGTCACCCGACGTACCCGTTTCTTCTCCAGCCATATCACAATCCCAGCCGCTGCCGCAACACCACAAGCCAGGCCCACAAAGAGCCCCGTACTCCAGCTGGGACGCTCAAACCGATCCATCCCCCACATGAAACCCGCCAAACAGGCCTGAAAAACAGTATTGAGCATGTTCCCCCACACCACGACGTCCATTTTCCACCTTGAAGTAGGCGAAGAAACATCCTCTTCTCTACCGTCCGAGTCAGTGAGCAAACCCGCAGACACAGGCCGCCGCCGCAGAAACCACTTTGCGTGCAGAATCGCCAGCCGATCGAGCCCGCCTCGACGGGATCGGTCCGACCAGCCCAGGCGCCAGCGACACCAGTGGTAGGTGTCGCGAATCCGCCACGGGGCGAGCCCAAACCCCGGCACGCAGAAGAGCGCGTTCAGGATTTGAGAATCGATCTCGATCCAGATCCGACGGGGGGAGTCGAGGCTGTCGCACGTCGGGTGGCACATGGCCGGGGCGGCGTTGCAAAGCAGGAGGAAAAGCATTCCGCCCCAGGCTATTATGTTCAGGCCGTATATCGTGACGGCGAAGCCCCAGGGGGTCATTATCCAGCTACCGAAGGAGCGGGCGGTGGTGGTCCATGTGTGTGGGTAATTGTCGGTGTGCATCTTTGTTGTTGCGTTGGCAAGTAAGTAAGTCCTCGGATTACGGTGAGGGGAACGATTGGGGGGCGACAACACTGACAATATTGACTGATCTTGTGGATTTGGTCGAGGAAGCATGTATTGGTATGACTTCTTCGCGCATTCTTTCCATTTTCGTATGGGTTATTGTTCTTTGGAGAAGGGGTGTAGGGAGCGGGTGGACTATTTCAAGAACCGAGAGGAGTGACGGAATAATGAGATAGATATCGGTCAAATCGCATTGAGTCTGATCTAAGAATTACCCCTGGCCCCTCTAAAGCAGGACAGATTTAGAAAAAGTCGATGGATGGTGGCAATTGTGTTCTAACCAAGCTATATGGTTACCTACGCATATCGGTTGATGATCGACCGGTAAGCTACTGCCTACTATTCTTGGCATGTTAGGTATAAACCTCCCAAGAAGGCTACCAGTACGATTACGAGTAGAATTTAGTTGCATTAATCAAATGCCGCTCATGGATTAGGTACACCGTGAGCCTCTGTACATCCATGCAGGGACCCGTCTTCCATCATTTAAGTCAAGTAGACCCAAGAGGGAAAGGCGGGGAGGCACTAGTAGCTCCAACATTATGTATATAAACCTGCCACACCCCAAGTCATCCCACCTCATCCCCACCACTAACTATTACTGTCATAATGAGAGAAGGCCTCGATCTCCCCGAATTCGGCCACCTCCCTTTCGACGAATTCGTCATAGTACAGTACTCCCCGGCCCCTCCAAAAAGAATAGAACTAACTATATCACCAGAAAAACTGGGACCCCGCATCCCTGCTCTCCCAAACCGAACAAAAAAGACTTCTCGTCAAGAAATGGATCGCGCTAGGAAAATACGGACGAAACGTATACTAACCCACCTCATTATCTCCCCATCTACTTACTTATGCAGACCTACGCTCTCGCCACCTTCGAAGAACCAATGCCAGAAAATATCCCACCAACCATCCCCCAAAACCTTCTCTCAGAGGACGACCGCGCCATAGCCAGCATGCTAACCAGCACGCTCTGGATCCGAACCTGGTTCGGAAGCACCACCCCCGACACCGACCCAACTAGCGAACAAACCCAAGAAGCAGATACAGCCTACAGCCGACTCCGAAAGGCAGTCCTCCAGCAAGGACACGAGAACTACCACGTTCCCTGTATCAGCCCGGAATTCGTTTTCGAGGACCGGAGGGAACTGAGCCCCGAGACTCACGAGGGAAGAAGTCCCGATATTACCCGCGGCGTGGCGACGGGACGCCCAGCCTCCGTGCCGGGGTATCTTGTTGCCGCGATGATGCACTGCCCGGAGCTGTTTTGGGGAGTCTCGGAGGATGAATGGCGGCGGTTCAACGCGGAGGAACAGCAGGCAGAGGAACTAGAGGAGAGTGATCGGTCGCAGGCGGCGCTGGTTCTTGTGGCGGATCGAAAGGCTTGTGAGGAGGGGTGGGTGCTGGGGCTGGCGGTTAATCACCGAGGACAGATTCTTCCGTTCAGGGTGCGCGAACGGGCGAAGGCGGCGGCTCAGCTGGCGTTCGATTGGCAGGAGGGTCAGCCTCTGGCGGAAATTGCAAATGATGAGGCGGAGGATATAGAGTATTACTTGGGCCAAAGGGGGGATGGTTGGGATTAGGAATCTTTTGGCATTTTGACTTTTGCAAAACAGCTTTGTAAATCACATCACATATTGCATGAGCTGACTACTCCATATATGAGGCGTCACTTAATTACCAGAAAAAGCTTGAAATGTGAACCCGGACCATGGTCCAAAATAAAAAAAAAATAGCTTAAGGAGGCCTTTGGGGAAAATTATATGATAGACATACTTAGGTACTTCTAACTGCCTATAGTATATTGTTGAGCGTTGAACCTGAAGAAATGATGCATAAAACCGCAATGAAATTGATCAATTTGATAATTCTAAAGAGCTCTTCAGGAGGGAGAAAGAAGAGAAAAGAAATGAGAAAGAAACGACTATCTGGCCACATTTTATATGTGGGAAAACAAAGCACCAAAAACGCCTTTGTAGTAATTCACCCCTTTGATCCTTTAAGCGATGTGGCGGCCTAAGGCAAATCAGAGCCTCAACATATATTATCCCTTACACCACAGCCTCTTATACCCACTCCAGCACACACTGCCATAGTCATTATAGCAGTCAACAGTAATGTCCTTGTTGTCTCTCAAGGTTTCCGCCGAAAAGTCCTTGGTCCACGCCTCCAGGACCAGTCTCTCACCGTTCTCGATAATAGTATCTTCAATCTCATATGCTGTCTCCTCACAGACAGGCGCAATCCCATACCAGTCACACGACATACCATACCACCATACACAGCTACCCGAAGCTCGAGGTATCATGAGTAGAAGGGCAAGAAGATTTTCACGAGAATAGATATACATGGTTGGTTTTAGTTGAGTATTAAATTGGAGAGTTAAGGTAGGGCAAAGCATTCAAGAATAGAGTGACGTTATTATGACTGTAGAAGCTACCGAGCTCTTATTTGAATATAAGTTAGGTAGGGAGGTGGTAAGGGGTATATTTATAATAGAAGAAGAACACCGGGCCTTTCCTTCCCGGTGCATAACGTATTGGCTTGACTATCTCCGTTATTACTATAATACACCGAGAATTATATGAGATTTGTCACATGTAAGTTATCCGGGTTATATCTTGATAGCCTTGGGACTCACCAATATCGGGGAGAATTCTCATTGTATCATTGGTCTATTCTATAGATATCACCGCGGAATAGGGGACATACATCGGGAAATTCATGATTTTTGTACCGCTGCTCAACTTCATGATTTCCATTACAAATGCGTGGTATGAAGCCAATTGAAGCCAATTGAAGCCAATCAATGGTTGGATGATATCAAAAGTGGAATACAGCACCTTCATTCGCTTGGAATTGTTCATAACGATACCAATACTTCTAATATCATGTTTGATGGTGACGGACCATCAGGATGTGCATATCACGGGGGCGGAATTTGGGTTCGCGACCCCCGTCTCGTACAGGCAGCTGCTGGGTTGTGTGACGGAGGGGGTGGTTATTGTTTATCCGCCGCGGACGACGGCGGAGGGGTCGGATGAGGGATGCGAGTTCTCGATTGCGTATGAGAAGCGCTTGGCAAGGACGCTCATTGAGGATCCGGAGTGGTGTGAGTATTTCGAGTATAGGGGGGTGGATGCGGAGGAGTTTGTTTCGAATGGTGTGTAAATCTTGGAGAATGAATCAAGTCAACTGTAGGTTGTCCTATAGACGAGAGACGCTGGATCTACACTAAACTAGAGGAGGTCTGACCGTCATCCTATTATTATCCGGGGCTGAATTATCAAAATCAACAACCGAGATCAAAGCCCCGATTGGTCGAAGTAGACCGCGGTTATCCCAGCCCTAACTAGGTAATATCTTGGAGAGACTGATAGTATCTAGTTGGTCTCTAATTATCATCTAGATCCACTGGATACTAAACTAAGTAATCCCCGCATCCCCCCAGATTCCCTCGGCACGATGAGTCCGACTGCTCCACATCCTCAGATAAATTCAAACCCGCTCTCTAAGCTGAACTCAATTGACACATTGAACCACCCTGTCCATAGTCCGCACACAATGGCCAACATTATCACGTCGGGAATGTCCCCATTGCTGGATGCTTCATCCCTCTCAATCCCCGAGTTGATGAGCCACTACAACCCGGACGGAGTAGAAAGCGAGAAGATTGTCCACACTGACGACTTCAGCAACAATCCCATCACCTACGGGGGTCTACGCTCTCACTCTGCTTCTGCAGCCTGGGGGTTACGCCATCAGCTGGGGTTGCAAGAGGGGGATGTTTTGCTGGCCTTGGTGCCCAACTCGGTATGCGGTCTTGGATAGAATCCGCCTAGATTCTTACGTTAATCAAACCAAACGGGGTTGTAGAATGACTTTGTGTATTTGGCGCATGCGACCTGGTGGGCTGGGGGGGTATTCACGTTCGTATCTGCACCACCATCCCTAGTACATAGGTGTATACTCACAAATCAAGCAAGTCCGCTGAATTTCTCCTCCACGACCAAGGACATCCAGCATGTTCTCCAACTCGTTCGTCCCGCATACATTGTGACCACGGATGCGAAACTGGCTTCTGTGGAAGCTGCACTATCGCAATGCTCCATCCAGAAACCAAAGATCGTGACGGTGCTGTCGCGCGTGGAAGGGCTACTCTGGGTGCGTTCTCCACCGACTTAACTTAACAGAGCCATACAGAGAGAGAGAGAGAGCTAGCTGGTAACTAACCATTGTACGAGAATGTAGTTTCCCAACGACTTCACCAGCGACAACAGTTCCCAGACTCTGCCACCATACACTCTGCGCGGAAAACACGCACGCAATGTGACCAGCACGATCTGCTTCTCCTCCGGAACCACCGGCAAGATGAAAGGCGTCCAACTCTCCCACTACAACATCATCATGAACATCCTGCAAATCCGCGCAGCTCTCCCGGGCCATATTAACGGCGGCGTCCGAGAAGCCTGGTTTCCGCCATGTAAGTTTCAACTCGAACACACAAACCCATATATATCCACAGAACTAACCAGCGATATAATATCCCCGTGAGTTAGACTGCCACATCTACGGCCTAGGAACCGTAGTCCTCACAGGAATGTGGGTCGGAGCCCAGTTCCACGGCATGGTAGCATTCGACATGGACAAGTTCTATCGGAAAGCCGTCGAGCTCAACGTGACGAATATGCATCTGGTGCCTCCTGTGGCGCTGGCGCTGGCGTCCATGGAAAGCCACGGGTCGGAGATTCCGGCCTTGCGACAGATTGTTGTTGCGGCGGCGCCGTTGAAGGTTTGTTTTTTTCCCCCTCGATGTAAAAAAATCTAGTCTGTGTTGCTAATATAGCTCTCTCTCTCTCTCTCACTCTCTATAGAAGCCGCTTCAGATGCAGCTGAATGAGAAGTTTCCGAATGCGGCGATCTGTCAAGGTTCGTTAGCCTCGGATGGAGATGGATATGAATGCGAGTTTGGAAATTGCTGATGGGATTTTTATTGTAGGATACGGGTTGAGCGAGTGTTCGCCAACAGTCATGCATCAGCATGATAACCGAGATGCCAGTGTTGGCAGCGTTGGAAAAGTGGTTCCTGGAACGTGAGTTTTCCTTGGCTTGGTTTTTTATGTCTTATTCGTGCTAATGGGTGATGTTACTGCAGCGAGGTCCGACTCGTAGACCCTGTCACCGGTAAAGATGTCAGCGTGGGAGAGGAAGGAGAGCTTTGGGTTCGAGGGCCTCAGGTCATGATGTAGGGCTTCTCTCCCCCCCAAACAAACAGGGTTGTTTGTGTGGAGAGACATACTAACCTCTGGTTAGGGGCTACTTTAACGACGAGGCTGCTACAAAGGGGACATTTGTGGGCGAGTGGCTGCGAACCGGCGATATCATGAAGATGGACGAGCACCAGAACTTCTGGGTGACAGATCGGATGAAGGAAGTAAGTAGATTTCAAGTCTGACCAAAGAAAGGAAAGGAGTCTAACATGACTGGCTCCAACTAGATGATCAAATACAAAGGGTTTGTGACTCACTCGAGGAAAATATAGCGGCGAGTAACATTTTACGATATAGGTTCCAAGTTGCCCCCTCCGAGCTAGAGGATTTGCTCCTGCAGCACCCACAGGTTATAGACGCCGCGGTGTGCGCGACCTACGATGACGCCCAGGCCACCGAGGTTCCTCTCGCCTACGTCAGTCTGTTGCCCGAGAAAGCGTGTCTTCCCGCTTGGGACAAGGAGAAGATCTTGAAAGGTGTGCGGGACTGGGTGGACGGGCAGGTGGCAGGATATAAGAAGCTGCGTGGTGGAGTTTTCCATTTACAAACACTACCAAAGTCGCCGACTGGCAAGATTTTGAGACGCGAGTTGCCCAAAATGCGTGCCAACAAGCGAGGCAGCGGGCTTTGAATAGATACTTGATCGGGGCTACAAAGTAGGTATCTATCTGGGCTATGCTTTGTTGGAAGCGTCTGGAATAGAAGCATAGAATAGATTTCTATGGAATTACACTTGGATGTAGACACACTAGAAGAAGAATCCCAACTGGCAAATTCCGCGCTTGTCTCAAAGCTGGACCCCTTCATTCCACCAAGGGTGTTCGATGACGCAATAGTATTCCTGGTGGTGACGGTGGTAATGAGTAGTTTACAATTAGGAAAAGGCAACAACACGACCAGCAAGGGAGCAGGAATTGTCCTGCGGGGGAAGTCCTCGCGTTTCTCTGTTCTCCGAGGAATGCAGGAGGGAGCAAATAAAGACGAAACTGGTCAAGCTTTCTGAATAGCACGTCCGTATCCCTTGATGCGGGGGGTGTCATGGTTTCACCCTGTAGTTAGATGCCCATAAATCTCGACAGTTTTCACATAAAATAGGAAAGAAACTGCTTGAACTTGACCCAGACATACATAACTCTCTCCCCCCTCTCCATCAACCTGCCTTTACAGCAATCAGTCACAAACTAAATTCCCTATATATTTTCACCTCCCTCGCAAGATGAAGCTGCTTTATTTAGTGCCTGCGCTGGCGTTGGCCCAATTGGCAGTTTCCCGTCCTCAGGATAAACCCAACAACAAAGCATACGAGAAATACTGCAACGAGAACAAGAGCCAGGGAACGATTTCCACCAACTCCACCCAGATCGCGTATTTCTGCGATAGCAAAGCCCCCGTCGGCAAGAACTCGGTCAACGCGAGCTCTCCCACCAGCTGTTATGTCGCCTGCAAGGGGAATGGGACAGATTGCGATACTGCCGTGTGGGATCGCAACACGGGGCTTTGCTGGATTGGGCGTGTTTCGGGAGAAAGGACTCCTGCGGAGGGATATATGGTTCTGAGTCCTGATGATCACGGGGGGAAGAATGATACTACTGATAGTAATGCCCACGAGGGAAAGAACCGTACCGATGGCGATGATGCCCAGCGGTCGACGTGTCAGGGGGAGCAACAGAGATATAAGCCTGTGGATCCAATTTGTAAGACGGAAACTGATAACTCCCTCCCTCCCTGCCTACCTACTAGGTAGTTGACCCAAGCTTATGTATTCTCTAATAGGCGACAAAAATGATCGACAAGTGACTGAGGTGAAGGATCAACGGTTTTATTTGGCTTGTTCTCGACGTATGTGTGATCTCTCTCTCTCTCTCTACTCATGCCCGATATATTGTCACTAAAATATGATATCCCAGGCGCTCCCAACCTCGCACTACAACCTAACACCTATGATTCTCTGGCCGACTGCATGGGACGCTGCACCAATGTCACCGGGTGCCGGTTTGTGACCTACGAACCGGAGACTAAACTGTGCTTTTCTGGGGATGGCGATTGGTTCCTGAGCAAGCCGAGCGCCGATGGGAATTTCCACAGTGCGTTCAAGGTTGGGGGTTAAAAAGTGAAGACGATATATTTTCTCTAGAGAACTAGAAAGATCTCCTGGATGCCAATTACTGGAACCTGGATTGTGGTTACGAGAATTATGCCCTCTTGACAAATTCAAAGCGTCTATATATTATCTACAAGAGATAGGTAATGAACAGAAGACATAACTGATTTGACTCCCTATGACCGAGTCCCCCCCCCGTTCGGTTCGAGATCTCATTCCAAATGCGTCATTATCATAATAAACATCGGATGAGTTTAACCCACCCGAACGAATGTCATGATCCCTGTTTAAGTACAATGGAGCACCCCACCATCATGCGTGTGACAGTTCTAAGAACGTTAGCTTTACATCTACATCCACACACATCCCTCCAAGAGAGTCCACAAAAAGAAAAAGAAAAAAAAAACCTACCTCAGGAACATCCTCCTCCTCTTCATCCACATGACTCTCACCCGCACACCCAACACCCGGAACCGAAATATCATACGCATACGCCTCGAGCGCAAACAGCTGCAAAGTCTCCGAATCCCTCGTCGACTCAGTCTTGTTACTCTTCGCCAAGTCGATCACCTCCTCGAAGCTATCGGCGAAGTGGTCGACATGCAGTTGACCAATGGCCGGAACATGGTACAGGCGGTGCAACAGATCGGCCGCCCAGAAGGTGGCGATGTCCGAGCCGGCGACGGTGTAGCCCATGGCGCACATGGTGGTCAGGTAGCGACGGGTGTGGTAGCTCATTTCGCAGATGACGGTTTCCGAGGTGGCGTTCTCGCCGCGCCAGTGGCCGGCCCAGCCTGGGGTTTGAATTAGAATTAGTATTAGTTGGATTGCATTAAGAGGGGATAGAAAGGGGGAAGGGGATAGATGATGTATCAAAATGTATGTAGGCTAGTTAGTATCATGGGGGGAAGGAATTACCTTCCAGTTCGCAGTTATTGTCCGGGTTATCGCAGCGGAACAGAACTCCGTCTTTGTTGCCGTTCACGACGATATCGTAGGCGCCAATCGCCTCGATGGAGGGACGGTCGCCAAAATACTTGCGGTAGATGGAGCTGTCGTTGCCCCAGCGTAGGATGTGGTCCTTTGCGTGGTTGGCGAGGAGGATGGTCTCGTTCAGACCGGCTTCGATCTGTCGACGCTGGGTGGCGTTGCAGCTTTCATGGATAGGGTACTGCGGAACGGCCCCGGCGTTCCATGGCTTGTTCTTCTCTGCTGTGGTGGAATGGTTGCCATGGTCGTGGCTCTTCACGGGGGTAGGGGTAGGGGTAGGGGCTGGGACAGCTACTGCGACTGCGGAGAACAGGAGAAGGGAGGAAATGAGGACCATTGTGGATGTATATATATAAAAGTCAGATGGGAAGGAGGAGGATGGGTGTTGGTTTGAAGGGATCTCTCTTAGGGATGGAATAGGGTGTCAGGACTGGTTTTATAGGGAGGGTTTAGTATGCCGTTGCGTCTCGCAAACGGGATTTTGTTTACTAAAATGGTGCCAAGGGGACGGATTCTTGGATCGCATCCTATTCTCTATGCTCCAAAGCTGTTACGGAGGAATATACCGCATAGTAGAGAGCGAGAGCGAGAGTGAGATGGAGAGAGAATGGGAAGTATGGCGGTTCATCTCCGATTTTGATGCCAAGAAAGGACCTTGTAGGGTTGTTTTCTTTTTTCTTTTTGACGATGGATCCTCGATCCCACTCTGACGCTATTCAAACCGAACTTGACTGAGATAGTCCAGCTAGTGAATCTCGTGGATGATGCTGCCAAGAGATGGACGAGGACCTTGGGAGAGCCAAGCCCTAAAGCCCCGGCGGAGAACAGAAGACACACACCAATATCCTCTCCATCTCACCTCTTGGCTGCTGCTTGGCAGGATACCTTGGGAGTTAGTTTGATAAAAAAATAAAATAACCAGGAAATTAGAAGAGCGGGACAAAATGAAAAATGCGACCTTCTATTTCGTCCCTCCCCCCATAGCACTTGAACTAATTGTAATCAACCTCCTCGAGACGAAGTACCTCGCAGGAATCGAGGAAAAAGTCCGTTAACCTAACCTAACCTAACATACCTTGGGAGAAACAAATCGGTGATAAATATCTGCCCACGACGTGCCTTTTTTCTCGGAGATTTCCAGAGTACGGAGAAGCAGACGCCGAACAAAACGCAGACCTGTCAGAATGGTGACGATCAGAGGGTTGATCCTGGCGTCTCTCGCCGCATCTGCCGCCTACGCCCAGACCTCGGGCTGCCACACTCATGGTGATGTTGAGTACTGCTATGGCGCTGATGGCGAGGAGACGCCTGTCAGTACTGTTGCGCAGGCTCAGGAGACATCGGTAGCCGCTACAACGACCTCCTCTGCACAGACAACAGCCGTCACGGGCTGTCATTCCCACGGCGATGACGTCTACTGCATTGACGGCGATGGCCACGAGGTTCAGGTGTCTCTGACGGCGACTCCAACGGGTGAAATGCCTGCTCAATATACCGATTGCCACTCGCATGGGGGTGAAATGTGCGTATAACGTCATTTTTTTGTCCAGTGTGGTAGTATATCCATGTCTAATGGGTTTTTTTTCTGTATAGGTACTGTGTCGACCCCGACGGAAACGACGTCCAGGTTCTCGAAGAAGGCGAGTCAGCCTCGGATGACAGTCACGCTGAGAGCGAATCCTCGAGTGAAGCAGGCGAGAATTGCCATTTCCATGCTGGTGTCGAGTATGTTAAGCCATCTCTATATAAAAAAAAAAACGAACCAAGACTGACTATCTCATCAAGACACTGCGTTGGAGCCGGCGAATCCGAGAGCGGGGGCTCAGCAGAGCCGTCTTGCGGGATTCAGACACGCGACTACGACATCCCCCTGCGCATTGGAACCCTGTTCGTGGTGTTGGTGACGAGCAGCATCGGTGTTTTCCTGCCAATCCTGATGATGAAGTTGCCATTTCCGAGAATCAACTCGATTGGCTCGACAATCATCAAGCAGTTTGGGACGGGGATTATCATATCCACTGCTTTCATTCATGTATGGGCTTCAACTATAACCCCTATACACATATCCCATGGCTAACACCCACACCAGCTCTACACCCACGCCGACCTAATGTTCTCCAACGAATGTCTCGGCGGACTCTCCTACGAAGGCACAACCTCCGCCATCGTCATGGCGGGCGCATTCCTCTCCTTCCTAACCGAATACATCGGCCACCGGGTGATCCTGGCACGCGACAAAAAGGCCTCCGCCAACTGCACCGCCCACTCGGAGGAGTCAGGAGGCATCGAGACCCCGACCAAAGACGCCGCCGCTACGCCGCCGGTCGTCGCCGAGCCCATCCCTGCGCAAGCCATGACCCTTGCCAACCTCGGCCACAACCACGGCTCGCCCTTCGACCCGACGAAGCCCAACACCAAGCTCTCCGTGCTGGTCATGGAAGCCGGCGTGATCTTCCACAGTATTTTGATCGGGCTGACGCTGGTGGTCGCGGGCGACTCTTTCTACCGCACCCTGCTGGTGGTGATTGTGTTTCACCAGTTCTTCGAGGGGTTGGCGCTGGGCGCTCGCATTGCGCTCCTGCCGGGGCGGACGTGGCCCAGCAAGGCGATCATGGCGGGCGTGTTTGCGCTGATTACGCCGATCGGGATGGCCATCGGGATGGGCGTGTTGAACACGTTTAATGGGAACGAGAAGGAGACGTTGATTGCGTTGGGGACGCTGGATGCGTTGTCGGCGGGGATTCTGGTGTGGGTTGGCTTGGTTGATATGTGGGCGAGAGACTGGGTTATCGAGGGCGGAGAGCTGTTGGATGCGCCGTTGCCGATGGTGCTGACTGGGGGGGTTTCGCTGGTGGCGGGCATGATTCTGATGGGTGTGTTGGGGAAATGGGCTTAATATTATTGATGTTTACAGTAGAACTTTATATATAAACAGGGTCATTTATGTATTACACACTCCATGGATCTTAGGAACTGGTCAAGTCGAACCTGTACATGGGAAACCGTGTTTCAAGTGATGGGATGTCCTAAGCTTTTTAGCTGGTGAGCCATGTCGAATTCTGCAGTAACTGAACAGTCATTCGTTGTTGAGGGTCAATTGTCATCATGGATCGAAGCAGGGACAGGAACCTCTGCTTCTCCTCCCCATCAACACACTCTATCCTTGTTTCGAGCCTTGCCGGCGGACAGTCAGTGGAGTTCGATTTGATCTGCAAGCGTTCATCGAATATCTGCTGTACAATCTCTGGCTTTCCTTGTCTTAGTAAATCCGGGGGGAAAGGCCCAAAAAGCGCATCGATCTCTTCAATGTGATGTTTAACTGAATAAGGGACTCCGGTGACGTTAAACATGCACAGTGCATCTAAAAGCTCGGGAAGCAAGACCCCCAGGCTCCAGATATCAACCTCTTTGCCCCATGGTGCCTGCAGTAAGACTTCCGGGGCGCGCAGGAGTGTTGGTTGAGGTTGAATCATCTCCGTACGGTGATTGAGCGATTCCCAACTAGCTGCTCCCCAGCCAGCAAGAACGACCTCAATCTTGGAAAACTCATACTCGTCGGTAAAGTTATGTTCTCCGAGACTGAGGCCCCCTTCTTGGAGATGTTGGTCGATTACAGAGCGGTCTCTGATCTTTACCAGGATATTGTCTTGATTTATATCTATAAAGAAGTATTAGCATGATCCAGATATCTAATTCAACTGAATTACAAGTATGTATAATTCCCAACGAATGTGCATAATCCAAGGCAGACAGTAGCTGCCTTGTAATCCGCTTCAAAATATGGCTCGGAATTTTGGCATGCCTAAAGAAGCAGCCAAAACCCTCCATGTCTTCGGCCATAGGCTCCAGAACGAGACAGACATGCCGCCTGTGTATGAAATTATCAAGGAGGCAAGGGATATGTCGGTAACCAGGATGATTCTGATCGCCCTCAGTCAGGCGTTTGAGAATGTCAAGCTCGAGGATATGATGTTCGCTGCCGGAGTAATCCTCATTGAGAATCTTTATGACCTTATATGCAAGGTGGCTAGTTATTTGGCGGGCAATCAGCAATGCGTCCGTTGAAATATGCGCAATAACTTACACTTGGTCCTTGGCTAACCAAACAGTCGAATACCGCCCAGACCCAAGGTGTTTGATAATTCGATATCTATCATTCAATGTTTCTCCGATAGAAAGAACAGAGCTACCAGTTCCTAGGACTTCGTCCACCATTGTCCAGAGGATAAGTCTATTAGACCTGGAGAAGGGGAGTACTTATGAGGTGCGGGGTCTGGAGGTTCTAGACAAACAGACTAGGCGAATCTATCTTGGGCCGCCCTAAACAAGTGCTCTGAAATAACTATTATTATTGGCTTGGAATACTAGCCAATTAGATCATAGGGTTACCACAAAAGGCTTAGACCGATAGTGGATGAGCAGAAGGGCATTTCCTAAATTAGTAATGTTATTCAAAAATAGGTGGTATGTTGGAACAGCAGGGAAAAGCTCAAGGGTTGAGGTATCGAGAGATAAAAACAGTGGGGAAAGTCCTGCAGATAGCCAGTCACTCTTATCCCTCATTCTGGGTACCAGGACCAAGAGGGGGGGACCTTTACAGGGGGTTCCTCGCTTTTTTCGCACAAAATGAGTTGGATGGCGTCCAATGGTTGAATCTTGTCTGGAAACACAGATCTTGCCATTTGCCAATGTTAATGTGACCTATCTGATGTCATCCTCGTATCAAGCAAACATTTGATCAGTCCATACACGGACAAGGGTTTCCTGACAGTCATCAGCTGCAGCTGTGGCATAAAAAGCAAGCATGCCGTCCGCCCTACTTAAACCCGGGAGACTCCTTGCAGGTTCCAGAGCTGTCAACCTCGTCATTATTAGCACACACGCCACTCGATCAATCTCCAGAAATCTCCCTCACAATGTTACTTCCGTCTGCAGACTCCAACGAGAGGCTCCCATGGCAGATCCTGGCCGAGGGACTCGGTTTCGACAACCGCGACCACGAACTATGGTGGCTCAATACCGCCGAAAGCCTCAACCGAGTCATGATGCAATGCGGCTACAGCGTCGACATGCAGTACAAATACCTCTCCTTCTTCCACCGCCAAGTGCTCGCCCGAATGGGAACCTTCCGACGCCCCGGGGTCGAACCAGCCTTCATCTGTGGGCTGTCGCACGGCGGACACCCGTTCGAGATCAGCGTCAAAATGGACAACACTGCGACCACTTGCAGGGTGGGCTTCACCCCCGTGGGTCCGTTTGCAGGAACGACACACGACCCACTGAACACCCACAGCAATCGCGAAATGCTGGCGCAGCTGACGACCATGCTCCCCCAGATCGATCTGCGGTGGTTCGATCATTTCCACGGGCAGTTCGCGCTCGACCACGAGCAGCAGAACGCGGTCACGGGCAAACTTCTCCGCGAGTCCCACGGCATCGAGAGCCTGTCGATCGACTTCAAAGATAACGACATGGTGCCCAAGGCGTACTTCTACCCGATCCCGGTGCATGTCGGATCGGGGACGTCGTTGTTCGACTTGGGCTTCCGCGCGCTGGAGAGTTTGGAGGCAACCCGCTCGGATGCAGGGTTAAATGCAGCCGTGGCGGTGTTCAAGGACTTTCTGGCGCCGCGCGTGCCCCCGGAGGGGACCATGAACGGATCCCTGTTGGGCATGGTAGGCATCGACTGTCTGCATCCGAGCAAGTCGCGACTGAAACTGTATTTGGCGAATTTCCGTATGGACCTCGCCACGATTCGCGAGTACTGGACCATCGGTGGTGCGATGGAGGACGAAACCACGGCGAAAGGACTGGCGTTGGCGGAAACGCTGGCCAAGCGGTTGAACCTGGGGGACAAGGCTTGTGAGACGATCGATCCGGAGCGCTTGCCTTTCATGTTGAACTACGAGGTGCGGCCGGGGAGCTCGGCGATTAAGCCCCAGATCTACTTTCCCTTGCTCGGGGTGAATGACGAGTTCATTGCAGATGCGTTGATGGATTTCTTCCAGGTTCTGGGCTGGTCGCATTCGGCGAGCCATTACAAGGAGGAGCTGCGACAGCGATTGTAAGCCTTTTCTTTCTTTCCCTTACCATTTTTTTTTTGGGAGGATGATACTGACTAATGCTGTGTTTAGCCCCCGACGGGATCTATCACAGACGACCAACGTGCAGCGATGGCTGGGATTCTCCTATTCGGCGGAGAAGGGGCCGACGGTGAATATCTACTATGACGCGGTTGCTGGGAATGTTGCCAAGGAGTGAGACGTAAACACCGCCACCCTAATATGTCAAATGGCTATACGATTCCGAATGAGGTTGATAATTGTGTTGATGTTGATCATGTAGAGAGGCCCGTGACCCGCCGAGCCCTAAGCATTCAAACTGGGTAATACGAATGTGAAGACGAGAATGTGGATATCGGAATGCAACCACAACGCTTGCTTCTCTATATTCGCCGTCTCCTACTGTTTCAGAACCGAAGCTTAACCCATAGCCGGAGATTCGAATGCAGCCAGTGTTTCTCATAGATCGGATGCATTACCTCGTAGACCGATTCCAGCAAAGGTCTCGTTGGATTTGTTCCAGTATGAAAGTAGAAGCACCTGTTATCTGACTCAGGGGGTCAAACCACATGTCTTGTTATGATTCCTTTCTGGGGAAGTTTGGGGAAGACCATTGGGCACAATCGTGGGAGGTATATAGAAAAAAAAGGAAAATTTCTATGGTTCATTCCACATCAGATAGGAGACGGAAGATATGGCTGCAACCTGCTAAATATCCTTCCTGATGCTCCCGTACAACCAACAGGTTGGCCTTGTACTCCGTATCGTATGTAGGGTCGACACCATGTTCTGAGCACCAGTTGTATTCGTCGCCTCCATACATGATCATCTTATGCAGGGTCATTTCATGCAGAAAGTGTTTGCTACTGTGCAGGCGCCGAAGGGAAAATGCGGGATACTCCCCGGATCCAAAGGGCAGCTCTGCCGCCACGTTAATGGAGACATCATCATTTGGCATTCTACGAAGGCTCGCAAACTCATAGGAGCTCAAATCACTCTCTTTGCATCGAACCAACCGGCCAGAGTAGTGGCATACCCCTGCCCAGCGATCCAGGTCGCATTTCTGTCGATTTTGACATTCGGCTAGAACAGCCATGATATCGCCCATGAGAAGGGGACCTGTCATGGACACAATCATATAGAACCTTGGGTATTATATCAGTTTGAGTGGTTTGCTGATTGCAAATACTACGGGACGTCTTACATTGTCTCATCACTGGAATAGTCGCCGTAGCATTCAACTATCATTCGATGACAGGGCGGCTGCGTCGCCAGCATGGTCGTCCATGATCCAGGCTTGTCGTAGATGGGTTCCTCCAAGGTAAAATCCCCCTTTTCTTGCAGTCCGCCCACCGGGTATGTTGTGTCTATGGATACTGACACACCTATGCAGTTGAACGCGGGGTTCAAAATCCAACCTTGACTATCCGAGGCTGACTGGTCTCTGGTCTTGTGGGGTTGATACCAGCAGGCCTTCTGGAGAATGGGAGATGTTTGGATGAGACCTCGCCAGGTCTGGCAAACACGCTGGGCTCGGATTATTTCCAGCGGATCATTCAGTTGCAGGATGATTCGCTCGGTCAGCTCACAAATGCTCAGGACTTGTTCGGTAGGTGACAACATTTCTAGGGCTTCTGCGAATCATCACGGAGGCTATGTGTTGGAACTTAGGAAGGAACACTCGGGCCCCTCCAGTTTATCGCTTGGATATTACAAAAGAGTGCTTCTATTCCCCCTCGGGTCTAGCGTGGAGAGGCTGTGTCGAGGTGCCATTGGCAAAGATACTAGGTACCTATATTAATTATGCTCACTGACCTCATTTCATGGATTCTATATCCCGTATTGTGCGGTGACGGTGAATTACTGTATGTGGTTTAGCGTGCCTAATCGGGGAAGGTGCTTCACTGTCGCTTGGCATCTTGGTGTGTACTCTATAAAGAAGGTCTTCTGCTCTCTCTGGTTATGGCTATCACTTGATGCTCTTTTCGTGTTCTTCACGGCTCCAGCCAACATGAGGTATTTCTGCCATTGGGTCTGTATGTTTGTGTGCGTCTTATCTTAACTAACTTGAAGTATTTCTGTTATTGGATCGGCTATTCTGTGTCTTGTATCTCTATATTGTAGTGAGTTGCGTTTGGTTGGTGGAAATCTTATCTAACTTTTCTCTGAAGCAGGCCACGACTAAGTAATATGCTTTTTTTATATTAAGTCTATTTTTATTTACTGTTGCGGCGCTTCTGTGAATATATTTGGTTTTAATAGTTTAGATTCCTGGGCATAGGTATATAGAACTTGTCAAATACTGCATGGTTATCTTGACGCGGTTGAGTGTTTGGTGCCGGGGTTTGCTTATTTCTGCTGCTATAAGGGCGAAATTCGCTATTATCTAGTCTTCGATAAGGCGCGTGGCTTTCCTAATTATTTCGAGTAATGCAAGCGATCTTATTATCAATAGGAGTGATAATATCCGGAGTTATTAGCTCAGGAAGCTCGCGCTCAAGCAATACACGAATATAATAAATAGAGAATAGTATTTTTAATAATAATCTAAGCTTGCTTCTGGTAGAACTTGAACACAATATCAAAAACTGTACGTCTAAAGCAACTAATGACTCTCGTCCTCGAACTAAAAGTTCCAAAAAGATTTCGCAGAAATATTAAAGCTATATTTCTTAGAATTTATGGTTTTAATATATTGTAGTAGTACTGGGACGACAGCCCAGCGTGATTAATCCTAATTATCAGCAATCTTTCTAATCATCATATCAACGAGTTAGTCCGTAGTTAAGTCGGTTTTTCTTAATAATTATAATATAATCGAATAGGAAAAAACAAGACCCTGCGAACAGCAGTAGTAGTAGTAGTAGTAGTAGTAGTAGTAGTAGTAGTAGTAGTAGTAGTAGTAGTAGTAGTAGTAGTAGTAGATTTCTTATACCTGTCCTAGCGTGCCTGATTTATATGGCCGCCATGTAGGGTTGCTCCCGCGCAGCGGGTGCTGGAAGGCGGCTCTGCCGCGGCGCCGGTAGGCGCCCGAAAGGGAATAGCGTACATAAACAAACAAAACCCGAGATGTAAACATGCCAAACACAGAACCTCGCAACCTCACGACAGGCGGCTGCCCCTTGCCCGCCTGCCTGCCTGCCTGCTAACCCACTGCCTGACAGTCCTCAACGCCGGCCAATTCGACGCTTCCTAACCTGCTTCCAGCGCTCGCTCCTGATTGGTTGATTCAGAATTCAAATAGCTCGGCGACTCGCCCCTGCGGCGTGTGCTGCGTGTGCGTCCTTCTTCGTCTCCTCGCTCAGTGTTCTGATCCCCCCGAGCTCCATGAGTCCTCTTCGTCACTCCCTGGAGCCCAGCGGGCCTCGCCATCGACCTCGACCTCGTTCTCACCTTCTTGGTCGCCGGCCGCCTCGTCCTTGGGGTCCCAATGAACCCAATCCTTCGTTACCCCTACCGCTTCGGTATCGACCGCTCGAAACTGTTGCAGTAGGCCTGTTTGGATAATGAACCTGGCCACCGCTGGCCCGGCTCGCTCGTCACCCATCACCTAGTATTATATCAGATGTGCCTAACAAAGCCTAGAATGCATTCCAACTGAACGATGATTAGTGTCGTATTGTCCTACCTCGACCTCAAACGGAACACAAATATACGGAAAACGTATAATATGTCAGCATTTATATTCTGATCTGATTATTTTTTAACCTGCCTTTGTCCCACTATTTATTTTTATTTCCCGGTTAACTCTTCTCACCGCTCTTATATCTTATTTAATTTTAATAAAGTACTTCTGGATCACCTTTTGGACTTAGAATTAGCTTAGCCGAAGAAAACTTTTATATATTTAATCTGTTCTTCTCCCCAACTCTCGTTTTCCTATATAATATTCAGACATGCCTTTCATCTGGTTATTATTATTGATATAGGCGGCCTTTTTCCTTATATGTCTATGGCTAAACATAAGGCAGAGAAGGTTTTTCTATCACAAATCAGTAAATTATCAAGTCTAATACGAATTCAGTAGATCCTTTAATATAATTAATAGAGAGTCGGTAGCTTATTATCTGAAGCGGAAACACTTAATTAGTACCGAAAGAGAGTTGCGCAAGATATCTCAACTTAAACAAATATCGGCAAGTGGAAAGCATATCATAACTATAGTATACTCTCTAATATGCAGCAGGAAAGAAGAGTTTGCCATAGTAAGGCCAGTGATAATCAAAGTGTATTCACCTCCATTGTACCAATTCTAGCTTTCTGAGTATGGTTGATAGTGTACATGGTGTGCAGTATGTCGGGCCCCGTTTCCAATAATCTCGGCGTTGGTGTTGCTTCACCTGGCTTCCTGGCGCCCGTTGTATCGTAACTGCCTCGAGCCATTAGAAGATGCTACAAGATTGCCGTGGAGGCTATCCTTATTATGAAACGAAACGGCAGAAGACAGAAAGGTGAAAACCCACGGGAAAACTCTGTGATGTAGTGGGTAAAGGGCTGCTTTACATTCTCATCTGTCTATGCTTGGCTGTAGGTGTTGTGAGTGACCTTCTGGCGAATAGATGACACCACCATGCCATGGACTGATATCTTACCGTCAATAGGCCTCCGGGAATTGTGTGACTGCACAATAAACCGGAGAACGCTGTTTATGACATCAGCAGTGATATAAGGCTCTGGGATGTCTGCTTGCAACTGCATATTGTTGTGGCTTGATTGTGGTCATCAAAATTGGAGGCACTGGTCGCACCGTTGGCAGCTCCATCATGTGGCGACATCACTGCACTATTCGCTTGTTGGTATGCATCGGCTGCTGTGTGTTCGGAAGGTGTCGCTTGGCGATCATGTTCAGAGGGCTCCGCTCCTAGAGGGAACGTCTATCCAGTGGTCAGGAAATCCAAATTGTCCTTGAACCTCGTCCGGAGTCCCTCATCGCCAGGCTCAACCTGGCGATACGGATACTTCATGCGCGACGCAACATCCATGTTCCTTGTTAAGAAGATAGACCGTTTAAGGGCCTGAACCCAGTGCACTGTATCAACCTCCCCAAACACCAAGAGTTCCAGTTTCGGTAGTCCGTTGGGACCAAAAGCCCAGTTGGCGAAGGCTAAGAACTCGGTCATCTCTTCCGTCGTAAATCCTAATCTGTACGGGGCAAGATTGAGTATAGAGGTTGGTGGCAGGTTAAAGGACACATCAAAGTCATAGGTGAGGTCAAAGGTGGGATTATGCGGGTGGTACTCTTCGTGCACTGTTGGTAGGTAGCGGATATGGAGTATTTCCCAGGTCGTGGGGGGAGTTTTTGCGAGGTGGAATCTCTACCGGGGAGTTAGTAGAGATGGTATTCTTTTGGGAGACAGCTCCAGTGAGGCTCATGGTGTGACATACCAGGGAGGGCAAATGATCACAGAGCCCGACGCATTGCAGGTTGGCATTACCGAGCAGGGTAACGACCCCGGTATCCCAGACCATGGGGGCCACGGTTGGTTCCCACACAGAAGCAGTGTCGCCCGCAACATAGAGATGACGATGATAGACGAACCGTCGGATTTCTCTCCCGGGGGTGAAGATCCATCTTAGATGTGGTGTGAGCGAAGTTTGATCGGGGGCGACTATGCGGATGAATACATCTTTCAGATGCGGCATAGACAAGGCGAAAAACTGTTGTTCGAGTCGGCTGAACTGTTCGTCTGTTTTGATTGTGAGGGAAATAATGGGAATCATTTTGTTCTCAGCAATCTCCGCAATTGTCCCTAGGATGTGGGCGCTATCTAAACTCAAGGCGTGGAGCTTATGGAGCTGGAAGGTATACGCCATCTCGGTATGAGCGTATTGGAAGCCGACGCCACGGACAGATAACCTGCGGAGTCGTGGGAAGAGACTCTCTGTGTTGTCCTTCTGCAACTGAAGGACTTTGAACGCAAAGAAGTTTCTAGCCTTCATCCAGTCTTTTTGGAGGTCTCTCCATTCAGCTAAAAAGCGGGGAAATGATTCAACACCAATTGTGAGCTCTTCAAGGCGATGTGCATTGGAAGCAAAAAAATCCGTGAGAGTAATATAGTAATTTATTGTACTTATTCCTGTCCAGGAGAAGCTTTGAAGGTTATGAAACCGTGAAATTGATAGTCTGTGACTCGGGTCGGTGTACTCGCTGCACCGTCTAGTCCTAAGCACTAAATGCTTAATATTTCTCTGATGCCTGCGTAGGTACCCCCTGGCGCCAAGAATTTGGTGAGGGATGCACGTCTCGAGATACCATCTAATCATGTTAATAGGTAAAATTTAATAAGAATCTCTAGCTGGGGCATACTTAAAAGTCGTAAGACTATGTCTCTTTAATCCCCGGAACAACGGCATCAGTGCGCATCCAAGATCACCTGCATACTTTACTGTATGGAGGAAACAGCGGTTCCATTCCCGATGGTCATCACAATAACCATTAAATATCAACACCTCGACAAATTTGAGCGTTCGTCGCATGGTTAGGTGAGGCCGGACATCGATCCCTTGGGCCTTCTTAATAGAGCCCAGATCAACATATTTAACTCGGTAAATCTCACGCAGTCGGGGAGTCAGAGCATAGTACATCTGGCGAGAGAGTTCATAGAGATCTATCAAGGCCCCGTCGTCGAGCTATGGGATCTGAATTAGTTTTAAGCCAGTAATGCAGTAGGGTCTTCTAGCTTACATATCCTGTGATTTGTAGTATGATCTCGACAGGGAGCTGGGTCAACATCATTGCCATCTGTTGGCTCGACAAGATTCAAGAATGTGTTGGACTTATGGGCTGATGAGGGAGAGTCTGCGAGATTGCAGAGCGGCGCTAGAACCGGCTGCGGCTTAATACGAGGACTCGGGTCGGTGGAGTCGACTAACTTCACTAACTTTCTTGACCCATCAGGCCCGTACTAAGGCCCCTGAGTGCACAGGGGCAGTCAGCTTTTCTTTTCACGATAGAAGAGAAAATGCCTCTCGCCTGGGATTTCTTCAATTTCTTATTCACCACAGCATTCGGCATGCTTTCGGGGGTCGCGATTCTAATGCGCGAGCTTATCTCTTACCAGAACCTATTCTCGACATGGAATGAAAGGCCAGAGACAGGGAAGAGCCAGGTGCGCCATAAAATAACGCTTGAGAGTCTCCCCGCGGATCTTCGCATCGAGGTGCTAAAGTCCCTGCCTGATTTTTGCACTCTGCGCCACCTTCTGCATGCTTCCCCCACCTACTACCGAACGTATACCTCCCTGCAGCAAGAGGTTCTGACAGCACTTGTCTCACGACAGTACGTCCAGGGTACGGCAGCTGATGTGGTGGCCGTACATCTTTCAAGCGCCTTTTTTCATTCTGATACCATCCGAACGAAGCAAGAGGCAATTTCATTCCTGGATATATATCGGCATGCGCGAGGTAGTATGTCAGTCAATCCATTTTTGACCTCGTCTGCGAAGAGGGAAACCATGTTGACAATATATGACCTACACAATATTCAAGAGTGCATAAAAGTCCTTGTGCAGGAGTACCATGACGACCTTGATCAAAGTGATCCCGCTCGGGAGCTCTACAGGGAAGAGACTGAAAAAATTCCCCTCTCATCCCTAGCACGAATGCGAATAATCCGCGCAATATGCAGGATTCAGATTTTCAGTAACGTTTTCTACCAACCCAGGAAATACTCCACCGACCCAGAATCTAGTCGGAGCGAGTATTTCCAGCTGGGGGAGGCCTATAATTTGTTTTGTGCGACATTTCCGCCATGGGAGCGAGATGAAATGTGGGCAGTATATCGTTGGTTTGAGGATCTAACGAAGCGAGTCCTGGACAAATTGGACGAAGTTGATCCACATGGTTTTGCACTTGACCGTTCGTAAATTCGCTCTCTGTCTACTCTAACTATATTATTCCTAACCTACCAGTCTAGCGTACTACCAAGATTACATTTTTGTTAGCATGTGCACCCGTGGACCCATTTTCCTTGCGAAGTTGCTTCTTGAATCCGACCTCCAGAAACGTTACGAAGTTTTTTATAACGAGATTAATTTTTGGGATTGGACATACAGTACACCTAGTTTGGATGATTGCCTTTTGCTTTCTCCCGCGTCAGAGCTACTCTATCCAGCTGATCAGCAGGTCGAGTTGTATAAACAAGATATGGGGAACCGAACATTCTTATTTCACCTGCAGATGCCGACGCTGGGCTGGCAAGAATGTTCTTACGATACAGGCGATGATTTCGCTGAGCTTGGTTTGCGCCTTTTTGGGCTTGAGATTATGTAGAGAGCGTTCCATCACAGATCAGTTTGGAAAATCCGGCCGAATTCTCTCAATCGTGTCCCTTCAAAGCGATCTGTTTCCTAAAGAGCGACCTCATCTTTGGTATGGTTGGTGCTGACCTTTTGACACCATGGAACAATATCCGCCCAATAACCCGCCTGTTTAGCCCTGGTGCTGCTCAGGTTCTTAAACCAGTCTTCATCTTTTCTTGGGTATATTGGACTCTGGTGTATCACTGGATTCGAACAACTGAACAAGTGGCGGGCTGGGAATTTGCCTCAGAGTACGTACAAAAAGAATCAATAAATACCAGAAGTTGGTAGGAGATGCGGCCAGAATGGACGTGGACCAAGTTGTGAGGCTGCTATGTATTATAGTTTATACTTCGGATGAATTAGAACAAGCATGGGAGGTTTTGCCTATATAAATAGGTCGGTTCACAAACCAACCCCTCACGCATACAAAATCAGGGTCTTAAATACTAGTAGGCATAACTCTACAATCATCTCTGTGCCCTTACGGTCCAACTGCGGTATTCATGTAAAGTTATCTCCATTGCTGCAGGAAGCCATTTGCGCCAGTATCGGACAGACCAAGGAACACAGCCCCATGAGGCCTCAGCTCTTGCTTGATTATAAAGTGCCAGATCAACTCACTAGTCTTCTTTTGTAGAGGCGAGGTTATTCCTGTGGCGGCTTAAACCGCCTTTATCCAGTAGATATCAATAAAAACCTAGGCAGAGCGCTACAAACTATGACAGACTTGGAAATGAGCCGCGAGGCGGGAATACGACATGATTCTCCACCAAGCAGCCCCTTTATTCAGAGAATGTATTCCGTACTAACTACCAACCTTCGGTCGGCAAGAGATGCCCAAGTTGTCAGCTTGCAACTAAACGGGACCCAACTACGAAGAGCACTGACCCTTTTCGAGAGTCATATTACATAGCCGAAGTCGGATCGAAACAACTAGGGTACATATTTACTGGGTACTTTGAATTTAATTCTGCAGTCTATTACTAGTTCCATATCTCACAAAAGAATCTACATTCCTGCATCACAATCATAGCCCTTCAGCGCGCAACATGGGAAAAATCAAATATCAGACCCTAAATCTACTACTTAGTTTGCTTGCAGCACTGACAGTTACATTGCTCCTTTCGTTAGCAGTCTATGTTAACGTGACACACCCTGTTGTCGGCAAAGTCTCCACGCCGGGGTTTCCGGCTATTGATGTCAACGCCTCTCAATGGAACATCGCATGCGCTGTCTTAGGAACAGCGGTTAGGATATTGGTAACGGGAGCGCTTGCTTATCACGATGGCCTGCTTACTCGAGAAGCAATACTATCCGACCAGGGTGTCGTCTCCTATCTTCGACCCTTGACTATAACCCGTGCTATTGCCCAAACCAAGAGAGGCTGGCATCATACTACTCGCATGATACTCTTAATTTTCACTATCGCCGCCACATTATCCACTACAGCTACGGTCGCAATATTTGGGGTGGACAACGTC
Source organism: Aspergillus nanangensis (assembly GCA_015844325.1). Classification (NCBI taxonomy): domain Eukaryota; kingdom Fungi; phylum Ascomycota; class Eurotiomycetes; order Eurotiales; family Aspergillaceae; genus Aspergillus; species Aspergillus nanangensis. Next base: position 140,596 of record VCAU01000023.1, on the reverse strand, counting down.
GACGAATTGCTGCTCAACCCATCCGCAAGTTGGCCATTGGCAACGACACTGGGATCCGCAGCTTTTTTTGCCTCACCTGAGACCCAGACAGATGCCTATACACTCGCTACATTGGATAGCTTCTTATTCAAGATTGCGTATATTGAAGCTCTCAAGGCAAAGGGATGGTACAATTCTGAAGATCTCAAGGCATGGCTACCGGAGTCTGGAGCATTGGGGGACACATTATATCCAAGTTTACGCACAGGTGGTATAGGCTTGAATACGTCGTCATATATTGCCTATTCTGGACATCTCAGGAATGGATTCAATGTTCCCGCCACATATATCTTCAACGAGCTGCATGGACGTGTGTTCGGCACTCATATTAATGTGAAGTGCACTGAAGCTACACATACCTTCAAGGAAACCACTGCCCAGCCAGAGGGGTTTTCTGATTCCACTTGATACTATCAAATCAATACTCAGAACGGAGCACATTTTTCTCTCTTCGGCGAATTGGATACTCTTATGGTCGCATCCGCTCTGCTGAATGATACCGGCTCACCAATTCTCACGATAGTGATGCCAGAAAGGAACAAGATATTTATATCAGAATATACCTACTCAGGGCATGATTACATCGCCCGTGTTTCACTCGACTCGCGTGTATCTCCGCTGAGATCCCTGGCCGACACGAAAAATAGATCTTCTATCGACAACGATACTAAATAGACTTTAGCAAGGTCTATGAACAGTCTTCTCTCCATGCAGGGTGGTGGGAGTCTTACTCGGGCCTGGCAATCTGCCAAATTTAATGGGCCATTCACAGAATATCGTAATGGCTCAATAACATCTCTCCTTGAAACTATCCTCAGCCAAATGGGAGAAGCATTGATCAGCATCAGAAGACAAGACCTCGAAAGAGCGGACCATTCAAATGCAGACATATTTGGCCATGGAAGTGCCATAATAATATCAGTAACTATTGCTAAGCTGGGCGGAGGATCTTGGCCATAGTTGAGCGTTTATATTCTGCTCCTTATCGGTCCTCTTCTGAGCATTTTCCATTCTTGCAAAAGAAACCAGATTCTCCAATATAATGTCCAGGACCCACTGGGGATACTCAAGCTGACGTTGACGGGAATAATAGTTGACGTCCAGTCTCGAATTAGATTCAATAGTAGGCTGGAGATAATATCACTTAACGAGGGACCTTTACCAATTGGAAATACCTACTGCAGTGTCTCAGAGGGGAGAATTTAATGGAGAGGCTCACTGACACATTACATTCACTATATACGAAGTTTACATAGGAGTAGTACTTTCTCCTTTCCAGGATTTGAAAAGACTTGCTGCAGTCGAGCTTAAGTGGACCATAATAAGAAACAAACAGATAATGCACCCTTAGCCACTGTTGGGTAACAGCAGAGGTTCTGAAGTTATAAAAATCTAATCTCAACTCGTCTAGGCGCGGGATTAACTTACTGCATTCACTCAAGATGTTCCAAGACAGCTTTTTTATCGCCCGCGAGCTGGGTGTTCAATATATCTGGATCAACTCCCTCTGCATCATCCAAGACGACCCGTGCACATACGAAGCTGGACAATCAGCCGTGCTCAGCAGGTGGCATTTGCTTAAAAGAGTTATAATGGCGAATTGAATACCCCTATCGTTCTTGCTCAGAATCCATTGTTGCTGCTTAACAAGTATAGCGAAGCGTATTTGCCAATATGCCTGGCTGCGGGTCAATGATATCTAGCCACATGGGCCACCGGAAGAGTGCCACTCTGGGGCATAACACCCCGATCGCCAGCACGGCCCCATCCAACTCATGCTTACGCGACATGGCATATGGCCTATTTAACGAGCTTACGCACACCAGAAATCTCCATCTCTACTCATTTCATTAGCGCAAGATCAATCCCGGAATCAACATGCCACGTCCCTATCGAGTCCGATTTCGCAAGGCCTGCGCCTCGCAACCCATAAAAGCACCACAGAAACACCCAAAGAACAAGAAATGATCGTATCACATGCCGACTCCAATCACTCGGTCAACAACCAACAAGAACAAGCTATCTCCGCTTATTTTCCTGCCTCTGGAAATTCTTTGGACTATCCTGGGCAACCTAGACGACATAGATGATCTTCTATCTGCGATTGTCACTTACCGTCGGGTTTACGATGCTTTCCAAGAAGCAGAACAACGGTTGATTGAGTCTATTTTCTCCAGATACGCCTCCCTTCAGACCGAACCCCGTATCTATAAGGCTCTAGTCCAGTTGAAAATAATTATCATTCGAGATGTAGTCAAAAGAGACATAGTTCGATCTATTTTCGAAACCGGGTGGAAGCTACTCAAAACTAAAGGCTCTGGTTGGGAGGAGCTGCTTGTTCCATTTGGAAGAGCCTTGACTTGGTCTCTTGTCTTGGATGGACGGAAATCTGATTCAGAAAACGTTCTTGGACTCATCCAGAGGGACTCAATACCATTCTAGTAGTCAAAGGAGGTCCAACAGGGACGAGCTAAAGTAGACTTCGCCTTGAAAGAATTTTGCAGCGATGGCGAATTCAGATTATCGGACATGGACCTGACTGATGACGAGAAAGCCAATATTTGGAAATCCGGAATAGCCTTCAAGGACCAGTCGATTGTTATTATATACCCCAGGCCCCTTCCCCAGTTAAAGACGTACCTTTCTCGAAGATTTCATGGGGTAACGCCACTGCCAATTATATGCCCTTCGCGACAATGTCAGGCTACCCATCCTTACACAGCCTAGGCCACCCGACTTCTCGAAGACACATGAGCTCCAGGCGTGGTACAATCGAACAGACACGACCTCGGAGGGGCCCTCGCCATGATGACAGTCATCAAGAAGCTATGGGAGGTAAATGGCATGTATGCCTCAAGCATGATGCGTGAGAGTCAATTTCCATGGAGACCTTAAATATTGGTATAAATTGACTGTTCTATGTGTTCATCAAAATCTTGGAACTTTTTTTATCATCGTGTCCATTTATTTTGTATTTATTCCATCTCACTGCCCCGGGAATGTATCCTCAAGAGTCGCGGACGTTGGTGCAGTAAGCCAATCCGGGGCAGGATCCGAGTCAAGCTTGGCTATCCTATTCTCAGTCCCAAGAGTAGACATGCCTCAGTTTATCTGCAAGAGATGCGCTGAGGTGTATTCGTACTTCTTTTACTTTTCACAATATTATCACAGTTGAAAGCTGCCATCTTGCAAAGGCCATGATTTCTTCGTGATCCTGTATCCAGAACACAACAATAAATCCGGCAGTATAATATCTGAGAATATACAAGAATAATTAAGACACCTCCTGGTTCGATTTAGCGACTCACCAGACCATTTATCCGAAAACACTCTGGGCAGCAACTCGAAACGAACTATGGATCACATCTTCGGTAATGTCAAGGCTGTATCTGTCCTGCTTGATATTTTAGGCCTTACTTTCCTGCCTAGATACATGTGAACTATAGTGATGTTGAGTTTGACGTCGCTTGCAGGCAAGGTTGAATATACATAGCCAATTAGTATAAAAGCAAGACTGGAGACTTCACGGCTGAATAATCAGCATTATTCAACCGGTGACATCTACTTAAAATAGTTCAAAAACTGGTTGATATTAATGAGGCAATATGCTAGAGGGATATTTTATGTACCGTACTCAGGTGGCATTTATATTTTGGGAGCGTGTCCAAGATCTCGTCGCAGCCAGGATAGTCACATGTACGGCCCTTGGGGAATTTTTGACTCAAATTATGGGTTTCAAAGTGCCGCTGTAGCGAGTCCTTTCGAGCGTACTTATATCGCTTTGCCCGCGAATATACATTTGAATGGCCAAGACAAACGGGGCACTCCAGTCCACTCTGACTCTCCAGTGGTTTAACTCCCAGTAGGCTCGGATCGACTGGGATATCGGGTGAGGGCTCGCGAAAATTGATTCGTTTCTGTAAAGGCCGTGGTACTTCCAGGTCATAGAGAGCCAATCGCATCTCGAGCGAACGAATACAATCCTCAAGCAGCATTTTAAAGCATCATTGTCTCTTATATATCCACCCGACTCGACTAACGTCCCGGGTCGTGCAGATGATGATGATATTATTTTCCTCAGGCAGCTGTGTTGATGCCAACATCGTACAGTTGCGAATATCCCTTTGAGAAAGGCTATCAGAAAGTAGGTTTTGTAGAGCAAGTCGTTAATGTTCACTGGTAGCTATGTCTTGGCTCCCATGTCAAGCTCATATTCATCAATAAGCGTCGTGCACACAAGCTACTTCAGTTAGCTATTATTCTGAGTTACTAGATGGGGACTTGTTATGGTTATGTTGCGTCTAAGCTCATAATTGAAAAGACTTCCCATCTCTTCTACCAAAAAATCCGAAAGTATCGTGCAAAGACCAAGAACCCGGACTGGTAAGCCATACTATGCGTACTGAGATACCAGCGAAGGAATCCCTCTATCATTCTTAGAGTGATATTTTTTATCCAGTATATATAGTCAGGCTGCGTAAGCTTCGATGAAAACCTATAATGCTTATAAGCTGAAACTCCTGAAGTACCTGTGTCGAATTGATATATCTCTCGAAGTTTCGCTTTACGTTCAAAATCGCTTTCTTTATTAAGTCTTGGAAATTGCCTTGAACTTTGCTATCAGGTTCCTGGACGAAGGCATTCCAATCAATCTGACCGGCATCATTTAATTTAGATCGAGGCATCTTGCGAAGGAATTCTGTTCCCACTGCCTAAAAAAATAGGTGATGGGCATCTTTGGGGGCTCTTCGTATTGTTCTTAAATGCTTTGTTAGTACGTCTGATGTACGCGCCGACTACATTAATCCCTGCACCTAGCTAACACTCCAAGACAGATTAGATATAGTCATTTTTGACTCTTGAAGGTAGCGATCGGCAGCGTGGAAAGAACACGCTTTTAAGACCAAAGGCCACGCACAACCGTGGCCATTCCACCGTCACTTACAGTTACTCCGTATACATTCAGCCCGGAAAAATGAGTGTATACCTAGATGCGGGATCCTGCGGAACATGCCGAGGTGGCGCTTGTTCTCTTTGTTGATCGGGGAGAAGGTCTTTACGCCAAACCTTGGCACCATACGATAGGAGCGAGGAATTGCGCGGCCTGACATGGCTCAAATGAACAGGTGAATTGATTCGAGGCGTAAATATAGAATTCTATATATGTAGAACGTTGAGGGACTTGTTGGTGTGGCGCGATAACGTCACCACCATGATAAAGCACCCGAAAGGCAATTAATTGCTCCCGTTCTATAGACAAAACTTCGGACAATGTTTGATAGCATCTTGAATACCCGTCTTTTTTTGACTTCATTGAGATCAAATACATTCATTTCACATTTCGAACAATTAACTGATAATCTGCTCTACTAATGCACGGGTGTCCAGAATGTTGACATCCCTACTCACGCAGAAACAAAGGGGAGACTTCGGATGCCCGCGATGGACATCTCGGCGAGACAAGCAATGCGAATCGACATGCAACTCATCGAGAGGCCGAAATAGCTCCCCCCCGAATCCCTCCAGAAGAACGGAATTCAGGCCGACAGGCAGCCGCGCGATCTGATCGATCATAGTCACCTAAGTCAAGCAAATAATGAGTCACTAACCTCGGGTTATGCCGATCACTGCCGAGACAGATTCCCCGCTTAGACCCAGCGCAATATTCCGACGATGATTTCTATTACTCTTATTATTATTATGCCTAGGTGATCATCATTTTTAATCTAGTCAATTTCCTCCATCCAGGTTGTCTCCAACAACCAAATTCACCACAAACTGCCCCCCCACCTCGCTCCCCTACAAAGACCCAACCAGCCAAAGCAACAATGACCATCCAGATCCGCTATGCGAAAGAGTCCGACTCCGCCGCGTTAGGCGGCATCAACGTCGCCAGCTTCCGACACCAACTCTACTGGGGCAATGCTTTCCCATCGATAGCGGACGCCCAGATAGTGCCCTTGAAAGAAGTACGGGCGCTTGAAAAAATGGGTGCCCCGCAGGTGCATGTGCTTACATCAGTGGACACCGCTGATCGGCCGGTGGGTTATGCGCGATGGACAATTCCAGGCGAGACAAATCCGCACCGGGTGGAATTGTCAGACCAGGCGCAGGCGATGGTTACGAATCTATCCAGTTTGATTCCGGCGGGAGTGCGGACGCCGCTTTACGAAGAGTTCTTTCGTTTGATGAAGGAGAGCAGGAACGAATATGTCAAGGAGGATGATATGAGTTCGTAACCTAGTTTTTTTTCTTTTTTTTTTCTCATGATTGATTGAGTGAGTGAGTGATGTTTTTCTAACTACTTTTTTTTTTTTTTTTTTTTCAGTTTTGGACTTTTTGGCCACGTTACCTGAGGCGCAAGGGAAAGGTGTGGGAACGAAATTACTACAGTGGGGGATGGAACAGGCTGATGCGCGCGACGCACGGGTTTATCTGGAGGCCACGCAGGATGGGTATCCACTGTACAGCAAGTTCGGATGGGAGCGATTAGAGGATCTGGTGATAGACTTCGAGCCATTTGAAGGAAAAGGCCAGGCGACGTATGTGTTGATGATGCGGGAGAGAAAGTCGGCGAGGACGAACTGAGTGAGTGAGGGCTTGTTGTGATCACAGGACCTGATGAAGATGGACTTCGGACAGCCTATCACGATAAGATAACGGCACAACCTGCCGGTTCGGGTTTAGCGGTGTCTCCCCCGCTTGCCGCCTCAAGGCCGATCATTCGCTGCCTAGGAATGTACAACATATCCGCGTCGAACTGCCTCTCACGGATTAAGGAGGGCAGAGAGGCCGTTTATGTTATTATAAGATGGTTCGATTCCAGTGGCTGACAACTATTCCTATTCATTTTTTCTATCATCAGTCTTCATTCCATCTGTACCACCTTGTCTGCGTGTCCTCTCCCCTTCTTTCCCACACTGGTTCTCTTTCCCCAACTCCCCTCCCTCTCTATCCCCTTTCGACTTCGTCGGTCTACACTTAGATGGAGCTGTCTTTATATCCCCTTCGCCGCCATTCCCACGTTTATACTATCGCTTTATCCCAACCTATACGCAGAGCCAGTAGTAATTGAATCTCCCGCACCATGGCCATTGCAATTGTCCCCATGACAGAACGGGATATCCCCGAGGCCGTAGAATGCGTGCAGACGACATTCGCCGAGGATCCGTATTTCCTGTGGTTATTCGACAACACGAAAGTAAGTAGAGCCAAAACGAGGGGAAGAAAACCTCCCGTATAGAAGAAAAAAAAATATTATATACGGGAAGGAAAGTACCTCCCCTTGAACAAGTATGGCTTCTTCTAAAACATCCCATCCATCCATCCATCCATTCACAAATCAAGAAAAATACAAGACAATTAAACCCAACCGAGTAGTACAACATCCACCGCAACGCCGCCTCGCTAGCCGCGCATTTCCTCTACGGCCTGAACTGCAATTCACCCATGTTCGTCGCCAAGGTACCCCCCAGCGACAAACGCTCCTCCACCGTCGTCGGAGTCTGCTGGTGGTTCAGCCCGCACCCGGCCTCCAAGCCCGTCTCGTGGTCCGTCTGGGCGCAGGACTGGATGCTCTCGTTTCGCCAGCTGATGTACAATGTGCAGTTTGGCGGGCGGGGCGGCCTGAATATGCGTCGCTATCTGCTGTGGAAGTCCATGCAGAAGCAGACGCATGATGCGGTCTGGAAGGATCCGCGCGGCTACTACTTCTGCAATGTGATTGCGGTGAGCGCGGAAATGCGTGGGAAGGGCGTGGGAAGGAAGCTGGTTGAGGTGGTCACTCGCCAGGCGGACCGGGAGGGGATCCCGTGTTATTTGGAAAGCTCGAAGGGTGTGCCCAATATGGTGATTTATCAGAAATTGGGGTTTGAGTTGGTGACGGAGATGGATTGTGTGGATGGGAAGGATAAGTGCAAGGTATGTTTTCATGTTTCTGAAGGGATGTTTAAACGTACTCCGGTACTAATGAGGATTCTTTTTTCTCTACCTAGTTGTATTGCATGGTGCGTCAGCCCCAAGAGAAGACTGGAACACTGATTGCAGAATCTTAGGAAGGGAAGATGATATGTGATGGTTGCTAGGTTTCATGAATTCAAACTCCACCTTAACGCCTGACTGATTCTTTTAATTGTAACAAGATCAGCCATAGTTTTAGATACGATGGCCTAATACTAACCATCAAGTCGGATATCAAACATATATAACCCCACTACTTTTTAAGTGAGATTGAAGTTCAACGTATACCCAACATCATACTTCCCCAGAGCCTTCTCGTAGCCAAGTCAACGCTCCACTATCCACTCATTTGTTCTTCGGTGTCCGCTCCACCTTGTTCTCGCCTGTCTGGCCTCCACCCCCAGTCTGGGCATCTTTATTTGACCCGAGTGTATCCTTCTTATTCGGAGTCTGCGAGCGGAAGGCAAACCAAGTACCGGTGAGGACGGCAAAGAGACTGAAAATCGCGATGTTGCGAGACCTGCGCAGGATTGATTGACTCGTAAGAAAGCTGTTTGGATGTCCCTTGCCGAATGGGATGTGGAAACATACTGCAAAGGCCCTGGGCGGCCGCCGGGGATTGAAATAGCCATATTGATTGGAACAAATCCTAATGGTGTATCTATCTCAGGGATATATGAAATCAATGTTCCTCCCAGTGCCAAGGCTGTTTATAAGTACAAAGGAGCTCTCTCCATGGGGGAGAGTAGTCATGTCATAATGACACTCCCGGAGGTGGGCTCCGTTGGTCCACATGGGAAATACGACTACCTAGACGTGTCTAAAATATTTGGATCTTTGGGATATGGCAGGGTGGTCGAAGGTAATGTGGCTTTGTTTAACACAAATAGGGCATAAGCTGTGACGTCAATAGCCGCCTCTTATTTCCCCGAATGATATACACCACACATCATCGCTTCGTATTCCTAATCTCTGCCCCCCCCATGTTCATGGTGCTCTGTTAGTGAAGGATCAGGATTCATCAATGGCCCATCCATTCAACCCCATTTGGTTATGGTGTCGGCGATCAGCGCTCTGGGCCTTGAGTTATTCGGAGATCAACACTTCTAGAAACATTCAGACCACCTTAAAGGTGGCGAAATATCATTAGTGCTGGTGTTAGATCAATCTAGCTCCGGGCGCATGGTCTGGTGAAACTATTGATCTTACGCGTATTCCACATTTATCTGGTTAAGATAAATCGAGATGTGAAGGTTGTATAGATTTCTCCTGACGCACATGCACGTAATCCATCGAACCCATTAAAAGGAATTGACTGATTCTCCATTTATGTTTTCATGGGCACCTAACATCCGCCAATAGGAGAGAGGTTAAGCTTCAACATAAGGTGGTTAATGATGTCAGGAAAAATTCACCTGAAAAGTTCCCCGCGTGGGAAATTCTCTCTCTGTCTGGGGTGACCGAGCCGAGCCAATCTTGCCACAGCGATCAGGGGTGCGATGATGTAACATCAACCACATTCAATGCTGGGAAAATCTGGGGATTTGACTATAGAAAAGTATATCATATGGTTCATTTTCTACTATTTTTCTTTATATTTTTTATTTTTATTTTTCATTCTCTACTACCTTCGGGAAAAGACAAAGAAACACGAACAACGAACTTCATCTCTCTGTCCAATGTCAGAGTCATATAACTCCACCACTACCTACCTACCTACCTAACCTATCTACCTATCAGAGCGGTAGTTATTGAATGCATGAGTTAGCTGGCTGCTCAACGGCCTGAATTTAACCGTTTCAGTCTGACCCGAGCTCCTGAAATGGCTCCAAAAAAGCGTGACAGTGCATACCCAGCAGCATCGAGTAACAATATCCCGACATTGAGCTCCACCCGAGGTTTGAGACGCACTGTATCATATCCCGAACCGATGGACGAGGACCATGTAGCCCTCCACTCGGAAAACAATGAATCGGCACGGAGGTGTGAGGGTATGGTGAAGGTAGCATTGACGGGGATTCTTAACGACTGTAGGGCAAAGTCGGATCCACGTGGAAGCAGATCTGCACAAAGATTGCTGTTGGAAACGGAGAAAGAACTCAGGTCGGATCGGAGAAGGACTTTGAGTGAGCAGGGACCGCGAGAAGATACCAAGGATTTCTTTGGGTTTGATTAGGGGGTCGAAATTGACGTTTTCCACGTTTGATGGCAGGTTCTCATGCATATTTCATGCAATTGTTTTTCTTTTCTCTTCTTTTCTTTTTTTTCGATTGACGATTGATTAGGTGGCTTTGCATATTGAATGAATCTGTGAAATACAATATTTAACTAAACAAAGAACCTGATTTCCATATTAAACTTCCTCAAATCAAGCTCCCCGGAAAGACTGTAGATCCACGCCATTAAACATTATCCGTCATAATCAAATACCGACAACATATCGCCTCCTCTAGATAACGGATCCAAGCGCGACACAAGGAAGATTAAGACCGAGGAGATCGCCATCCTGCTCACATTGATTAGTACCCCAAACAACCAGACCAGAATCAGTCACATTAACTTACCGAGCTAGCACCATTACCCTGGCAGCACACCACGTTCTGCTTACACTCCTGGTTAAGCGCGTCGTTGATCCCAAGCAGAAGCAGAATATCGACTATACGCAGCTGTTAGCAATGGCCATATATTAATCACAAACAAAGAACTCCACCTACTGTTGACAGGAAGCTTAGAGCACTGATCAAAAAGACCAACACCCCTAGCACCGGATCCTTGACCACCACCAAGGCCGCTGAGCAGATTGGCAAGAGGGCCTTCAGTCACGTCGGTCGAGTCGCCCGAATAGGCAACCTTGTTGCAGCACGAGAGTTGAGCGCCGTCACCACACTTCTTGGAAGCTTGCTTCACCGTCACGCCGTTTTGGGCAGGGTAAATGGGACGGTCCGGATCTTGCACCTTGGTTAGACCGGCGTATTTGCCGTCCTGGGGGATAGCGGTGGCGGCGATGACGAAGCCCATGAGAGCTGCGGTGGTGAACTTCATTGTGACTGTGGCTTTTTCCTTGATGGTTGGTTTAATTCGGGGGCGCTGGTATTTGGAGATAGGGACCAATGGATATAGGGAGAAGGAGAGAGAGAGAGAGAGAGAGAGAGAGAGAACTAAAGTGCTGAGAGGCGTCGAAGGGGGCGGAACAGGGTAGTTAAAAGGGTTGCTCTACGCAACCTTCTTCACATTCCTGCTGCCCGGTTGTTGCATTTGCATTCCAGTCCCTCATAACATACAGAGACTGACTAACTTTGCCAAGGCCTGCCATTCTGACCTGATGGCCGTTGGTTCAGCCAGGTCTGGAAATTAATCGTATCCCTTGTCGTTGGGAGTTTTACTTGTGCTGTGTGATTGGTCCTGAGGGAAGAGTTGCGTCTCAAGGGTTTTCTGGGAAGGTCATATACGGAATTCCCCCTTGACTGAGTTCATGTTCTCAAACTACGAATAAATGTGGCCTACTACATTGACATGGTTAGGAGGGTAATCTTCTAGGGGTGAAAGATAGGGCTGTTTAAGGGAGGACTTCAGCATTCCAAAATTGACCCTTCATTGAACAGGCCGTTTTCGACAGGATAATTGTAAAGCATAGAATATTCAGATTATGACCAACCAAAAAACAATCGTATTTTTTTTCTCTAAAGTTTTGTGAGTTTTATTCTAAACTAATGCAACGAGGGGGAAAAAAAAGACAAAACCAATTTTTTTCTGATGTGAGTTTTCTTCGAACACAACGAGAAATCAAGATACACAGGAAAAATCGAGAAACAGGGAAAAACCATCTTGGCATGAATCCTCCTAAGCATAAGAGGGCTCACAGTCAGTTGCATCACCGCTAGTGTTATCACAGTCAGTGCGTTCACTGTCAGTGGTCTCCCACGCGTCATGACAACCTTCATCAGTATGGCCCATGGCGCGGAAAATGAACTTCGCCGCCACCGCGGTAGTCTCCTCGGCACGGGGAACGTAATGATAGCCATCGAACGAAACGAGTTTCGCGTTGGTACAATACTGCAACAACTCCTGGGTCAACTTGGGGGGAATAAAGGTATCCAACTCACCCGAGAAAAGCAGCATGGGGGTCTTGATTTCGGGAGTGTACAAGCCCGCGTAGCTAGGATGACCCCAAACAAAGCTACTATAAGCCACCACAAATTTCAGCGGCGGGTGTTCGAAGTGGCGAAAGTTCATCCGTTCACAGCGCGTTTGGTCTTCCAACAGCGAAGCAACAGTGACGGCCATACAGGAACCGGCCGAAAATCCAACAATACCATCAAAGGGACCGTTCTGATCGCAATAGTCGAGGACGTGAGCAATGGAACCGGTCAGACCAGGGACTTCATCCTCGCGGTAATCGCCAAGTCCCCAGATGAACACGTCCTTGGGACCGCCCTCGAGGATCAAAGTAGCGTCGGGGAAATGGAAATCAACTTCCTGGTGGTACTTGGTGAGCGCCATGTCGCGGATGGCATTCTGGATGACGTTAGTCTTGGTGCTAAAACGAGAACCGGAGCCACCATGGTCATGAAGGAACAGAATCTTCAAAAGAGGGGTAGTGGTGGGTCCATTTTCAATAGGCACGCTGCGAGACCGAGTAGCAGGAGCAGTATTAGGAGCAGTCCCAATGAGCTCGTGAGCATAACCGCCCCCATTAGCATTAGACCCAATGGCAAGATGTCCATCGCCAAGGTTCCCACCATTACTACTAGGACGGCCAGACGCATAGTTTGGAAGAGAGTGTGAATGGAAGGGTTGGGTCCCATCCATAACACGCGAAGGGACAGAATCAGAAGCAATAAATGAAATGGAGCTATTATCTGAACCAGCATCAGATTCAGATTCAGCGCGAGTCGAAGGAGTAGTGTTAGTACCGTTGGCTGAAACAATAGTCCAGTCAGAGTTCATGATTGACAAGTGTTCATAAGTGTTGGCAAGTTTTAGCAAGTTTAGACGCAGTTGAGAAGTGTTTGATATTACGAGGAGTAGAAATTGAGAACTGAAAAAGCGTTGCTTTATTCAATGCTCTGTGGGATGATTAAGGGGGAAAAAAAAACATATCTCACACTGGCGATCCAGCTCAATTTATAGAAATCAGGCCATCTATAAAGGAAGAATCCATTTCTACTCGTTACGGAGATTCGCGAAGTAGATGTCTTAGTATCTGGAACTATGCATATTGTGTCAAAGAAACATAGTAGGATTCATGGCACTGTCCATGTTGTGATGAAGAAATCAAAGAGAAACTGGTTCCACAGGGAAGTTACTTGCTAGGATTGAACAAAGAACAACGGAAGATCCCATCATTGTTATTCTGCACAACTTGAACCGTAACAAGGACAAAATATCACAAAAGCAGTTGTCAAGGACAGCAATGGTGAGATGTTTTTCTACCCATAATTCTACTTGGCCGAAGAAACTTCAAGAAAAAATAACCAAGCACGTCATACAACAAGGTTGAAGGGGGGAAAATATACCCAGTACAATTTCAACCGGCCAGGACAGATGCCTAGTCCACTATGTAATCTTCCTGTAGCATATCGACGACATCCATAAGCTGGGAGGGCGCGAGATTATCTGTCCAAGAGCGACCGTCTGACCACTCAATATCATCCTGCGGTAGACCGACATCCCAGCCCCAATGATGCAGTGCAGGGCCGTCTTCTGCTTGCTGCGGCAATGCCCCTGCACCAGACAACTGACTATTCTCCATCTGGCTGTGTTTCAGCTCAGACAGTAGAGATTCAAGATGCTGAAACTCGGATTGATTGCGCTTCTTAGTCCTCCACCAAAAGATATGCTCCGAAAGAGTGAATATGCTACAGAATTCTTTGATAGCGAAGGTATGTTTGTCAATCGAGTGCAATCATTCTTGAAATTATTCAGGAGAACGCCTAGGCAATTAGAAAGACAGAGTTCAAATCCCTTTCCTTTCTTTAGAGCGTTCAGAAGGAAATTTGCAAGGCTCACAGCAACAGCTATTTCTTCGATTCATGCGCAAGATGCTTCGGTGGTGGCCGGAGGAGAGAGAATCAGCAAAAAGATCTGTTATCGGATCCTTGGTTGACATCACCATAATTAGCCAAACATCCCAAATTGACTGTTTCGGTGTTTTTTTAGTAAGACTGTACCCCAAGTATATAAACCGTAAGGTGGACACTAAATTTGACGAGCGGCCCACCGTGCCTACAAGGGAATAAATGTAAACGCCATTATAAGCAAACGTTGCCTACTCGTTTGGTAAAAACGTTATCCAACAAGTGAAACTACATTTTCTTGTATTCGAAGTGCCTACCCTCGAGACGGAAATCAGAAAAGTAAAATGTACCTCAATGATTTCACAAAGCTGCTACCCCTGCCATTAAGAATCAATCTTCACCTAAAGACAAAAAGTACATGCACCTGAGTGATAGGCCGGCACTCAAACTCTGACGCTCTTGACTATACCATCCCGATGAACGTGGAGCCTTTTCAAGATCTTAACGTCTCCATCCTTAGTGCGGATACCGACTACTTCTTCCTTATCGTCCGGATCATCGGTTGATCGATGTGGCTTGGAGCCCCTATCATCATAACCAACAGATTGCTGCTGCTGGTTTTTTGCCTCGTGAGGCGGGGTCCTACAATCACTATCAGTCCGTGTAGCACCTGAGCATGGTATCCGATGGTCTATTGGAGTTCAAAGATCAGATCCCTGCTAGCGTTCCTGACATGTCAGGAACGCTAGCAGGGGTGTACTCTCTATGAATCTAAATAAGGAGCTTCTGGAATGATATTTCTTACCTGAGGGTCCGGATTTAAAGTAAGTGTTGGATTTTCTTTGCTGCCTTTATCACCTCAGTATTCGTTAATTTTAGCCATGGAGGCAATACTACACGCTCTATCCAGAATATATGAAGTGGATAAAAAAGAAATACTGAATTATCGCTTGGAGCTCGAGTTTGCTCTGCACAAGCTACAGGACGCGTTATAAGAAAGTTACGCTTGTAGAAGCCAGGATCTTGCTTTTTGACTTTGGGAAGACTTTTATATATCTAAAAGAACTGAAATACGTCTATTATACTTCCCTCATCATTCGTCCTCTGGAAGCCGGGTTTGAGCCGAATAGTTCTCTATCTTTTTTATCTGATATCTGGACCCTTGCCTGTACTATATGGTCTATAATCGCTCAACAGCCATTGTTTGAAGGGTTTCTCGCTACAGAGGACGATATGATCTGTAAGCTTATTGACGTTCTTAGTATCTTACCACCGGAATGATGGAGCAGATAGGAGGCACGTCGATATAACTTTACCGAGAATGGAAAGCTAACAAATTGTAACCCTTACCAATCCTGGGAAGATAGGTTCGAAGATAATATGCAACAGCCTAGATAAGACAGCAAAATGAAACAATTTGACTTAAAAGAGAGGGACGCTATCTTTGATATACTACGGCCGATACTCTCGTTTAGACCAGGCAATCGTCCTACTACGAAGCAACTTCTCAGTACTGAGTGGATGGTGAAATGGGCTTTGCCCGAATATAACAAGATATAAACTCGTGTAGGAGTCTGAGCACATGGCTCTATATATTAATTTTATCGGCTTTTGGAGACCTGCTCTAGGATCTATTCAGATTTCGAGGTGGCTGTGACATTAGACCAAGTCTTATTATTCAATTTTAACTTTGCTCGTACTCTAGAAGACTCTTAGGACAAACTATTTGAATGAGAACATCTCTCTCTATTGACGGACCATACGTTGGCCCATATCAGAAGAAGTTAAATGCCTCGAGCGCCTTGTCTTTAGATAGCTGCAAAGTTGCTAAAATATACTAGAACAGGGTACTCAGTAGATTTACCTTTATATCACGGTCAAAGATTTTAGGATATTTCAATCCTAATAGCCTAATAAATAGTTATGCAGCCAATACCACGTAATTGGCCATATACACACAGTGAAAATCACCAGCTATCCTCCAATTAAACCACGACTCTCGGTTCTATGGTCAGTCGCTCTTCGCAAGAAAAAAAAGTTTCATGCACTTCAAAGTCTCCGCTTGGTTGGCGGTTCATTGTAAGATGCTCAAGCTCCCAACCCCGAGCAAACCAAGACGCACTGTCGCACGCTGAAGCCCCGAAACTATAAAACATTGCGGTGAATTAATGAATCATGTGGTGACGCCGAATATCTCTGTCGATGAGGCGAGGCTTGGCGGTTTAAATCCCCCAAGCAGTATCTCAATCTTGTGTGGATGTTCCCATGGACTACCCAGGGTCCTTGCTGTTAACCTTCTTTTGTGCGATGTTCAAGGGCGAATAGATATCATTTATAGGCCCATTGTGAAGGAACTCTGTGAGGTTTATAAATTATGAGTTATTAGTATCACCCACTTGACCCCGAGAATGAATACAATATTTTGACAATATTCAATTGGTTTACCACAGGATCTTACCACACCAATCCCTAGCTTGATTCAATTCAGAAAAACATGGATCACTATCCGAGGGTGGGAGGCACGATTACTCTTGAGCGAATAATCGTACAACACCAGTAAGCTTTCATGTAACGCTTACTTTGGACGGCAATGCCATCACTTGCCCACAGCTTACCAGAATACTCCACATGACCTGCAGGGGTGGATTCGGCGATCTGGATTTGCCAGAGAGGCCGAGTGAAGCTCTGACATATATTGTGAGTCTGACGTATGGGAACAAAGATGGATGCATAAAAAGCCGAGGGGAGAAGACGGTATAGTAAACAGTGTCACTTCTTTCTCCCCATTACTCCCCCCCCCCGGCAAACCAAATGTCCAGAAACCACGATGACTCCGTCACAAGACACCTCTGCCTCTGCCTTGCCAGTACTGTCGAAAAAAATAGCCTCTACCGTTCAGTTATGGCAGGAAAGGGTTCGGGGCGGGTTTGCCGCATTCCCAGTATGTTGGACGAAAAAGGCGCTACTGCTATACATCCTGAAAGCGACAGCTGACAACGCAAAAGATCGCGATTGATCGAGCCGACGATTATAAGCTGTACGATGTCGACGGCAAGGGGCATATTGACATGATCTCGCAATTTGCTGTGATGAATTTCGGTTACAGCAATCGAAAGATCATCGACGCAACAGTTACGCAGATCAAGAAGTCTCCCCTTATCAATACGGGCTTTATCAATCCTCTATACGGCGAGTTTGCCGAACGAATCACCAGGGTATGTATGCCTATGAGAGCCTTCGAAAAAGATTATAAAAAAACGTATGTTGTTTCTAAGATGTCGATAGAAATTCGGTTTCGACTCGATTGCCACGATGTCGAGCGGATCCGAAGCTCTTGATTCCGCCATTAAGGTTGCTCGAAAATGGGCATATATCAAGAAAGGAGTGTCAATGAATGAGGCATGGGTTTTAACCACTGATTGCTGTTACCACGGCGTCGCTCTGGCGACTATGTCCCTATCCAATAATATCGCCGATAGTGAGATATTCCTTTCCTTGTATTTGATATTCCGGATCAGTTCTTCGACCTGACGCTCTTAGACTTCGGCCAACATCTTCCAAACGTTGGTCCGTATGCTCCCACCAGCGGTAAACTCCTGGAATACGGGGATCTGGATGTTCTCACGGAAGCCTTCCGGGTAGATGGTCAGCGAATCGCGGCATTCATTGTAGAGCCCATCCAAGGACTGGCAGGGTAAGTTGGGGGGATTTGTTCAATTTGTCCTTTTTTGGATCCCACTGACATGGAAATAAAAACAATAAAGGACCCGAATTCCGCCGCCGCACTATCTCAAGTCTGTGCAAGACCTATGCAGGGAGCACAATGTACTGTTTATATGCGATGAGGTTCAAACAGGTTACGGCCGAACAGGGACCGATCTCGCCTTCCAAGCCGAACCAGGCGTTAAGCCCGACCTCCTTACTTTGGGAAAAGCAGTCACTGGAGGTACGTACCAATCCCACCTCTCTCCGTGATCATCTCGCCCCATTAACGGTGGAAAACCATAGGCTATTACCCAATGTCAGTCATCATGGGCCGCAAAGAGGTGATGGATGTACTTGAGAAGTATGAAGTCGCGGGCACATTTTCAGGAGGTCCTGTCCCCTGTGCGGCTGCACTGGCTACGTTGGATGTCCTCGAAGAGGGAAACTTTCCCCAGCGAGCTCAGAGGTTAGGCGAGGTTCTGGCGGAAACTATTGATCGGCTTGCGCCGCCCCATATCCTTGAACATCGTGGTTGGGGTCGGGGTCTTTTCCAAACTCTCGTGCTGGATGAGACTGTGGCTGGTGTGACCGGAAGAAGGGTCGCTGCTCTCTCTGCCCATCGAGGGGTTTTGGTAGGGAATAGTGCAAACAAGTTACGTTTCAGTCCGCCTTTGACTATCTCCGAGGCGGACCTGGTCAAGGGAATTACGATTGTTGTTCAGGCCTTGCGTGATGTCAGTCAGCTGGGGGACTTCCCAGGAAGTGACTTTTTGAATTAGGGTTGTTAATATGTTTTATGTCAAACGTCTATGCCTCCAAATATAGCCTAACAAGCACCAATAAATCCTAAGCCAAATCATTTTCCATGTAAACCAACGCGGACCAGATCCATTTTGGAGTTTGGTCCGGAGTAGCGTCGGCGGTAGTTGGGGCGAAGGAAGGCCGTGCATGATGAAGCTTAATGGTGATTAGCTGCCGCCTTCTGGCCCCCAAAGGACTTGCCCGGTCAAGCCGATACAAAACATGACATCCCGTCTAACAGCTGTCTGATTCAACTGCAAGACATCTCTGCGTCTCATAACGAGGCGATAATGGATGGTCTTGAAGTGGTCCAGCCAGGGTATCATGTTCATCGTCCCGAAGGATCATCCTTCGCTGTAGATGATCCTGGAAAGGAAGTGGTATTCGATTCTGGCAAAGAGGTTGCGTTCAGCTCCGAGAAAGAGGCGGCATTCGACCATGGGAAAGAAGTTAGAGGGAATGATGATCCTACGTGGGTTTCTGGACCAGGTGGACCAATTGTTTCTCCACAACCTCCAGCAAAGAACGACAAGAAAAGAATTTGCAACTTGAAGCCTATCGTGTTTTGGTGCTTGTTAGTGGCCATCATTGTGATAGTCGGGGCTGCGGTCGGTGGGGGAGTTGGAGGCTCTCTATCAAAACATCAAACATCTGACTCCGGTGTTCCAGCATCCGTAACGGGGTGAGCTTCTTACTATTCTAAACGCTCCTGTTGACGACGGTCTAATATATTGTCTATTCTAGATCTAATCCCACCTCAACAACCACTGATTCGGCATCGACCACAAGTTCAGCCCCGGTGACGTCCGGTACCCAAGGAGTAGCAGATGGCTATCCCTGTCCTCAGCACAATATGACTGGCCTGAGCCAAAGCGATGGCTCCATTTTCACGGTATTATGTGCTGTGGATTGGCGAAAAGGAGAACCGACTCTAGAACGTAATGGAACAGTCCAAGATCTCGATTATTTTACTCGATATTCGCTAGAGTCCTGTATTTCCGAGTGCGTGGATTGGAATGCAAACGACACTAATACCGTCCAATGCAAAGGGGTTTCCTACACGTCCAATCTATATATTGCATTTAATGGGGGTGGGAAGGGGAACTGCTTTTTGAAGAATGCGGTCGGGACTTATCACAAGGTTACCAATTATTCCATGACTGCAGGCATATTCTATCCGTCTCAACTCCCTAGGGACATAAGCAGATGTCAATATCCTTTCTCGAATAGTATGCAATTTAGTGGAGACCGAAGTCTGAGAGATATGATCACGGCATCTTGTACGGTCTTCCCTAGAGAATCAATCAATAGGGGTTTTTTTTTTTTCGCTTGTATACATCTTATATTGCAGGTGGGTAGAAAATAGCAGAAATCCCGATGTCGTACACAAAAACCAAAATAATAATAATTATTAATTTCAACACAGCCAGTGCCCACTTTTCCTATCACTAACCTACCAATAGTATATCTGCGCTGTGGGTTCCCTCAAGAACAAAGAACAATGACGGTTCTCACGCCGCAAGTAAATAAATATAGAAGTACTGGACCTATACTGATTTGATTGTTGACCAGTCCGCCGTCCAGAACTTCAGCGCCCCCCAGTAAATACCACGAGAGAAACAATGAGCTCCCAGAAAATTGCCGTCTTGAGCCCAGATGCTCCCGCCCCCAGCAATCTTATGTCCCAAGCAGTTATATGCAACGGAATGATTTATTGTTCGGGAAGTCGAGGAATTGACCCTAAGACGGGCAAGTTCGTGGACGGTAATGCATCAGACCGTACTATGAGTGACACCGGTGTACCCAATTTCTTGTAGTAATTGCCCAAGTGACGTGCAAGATACTTATAAATAGGAGAATAGGTGCAAGCCCTACGAAACCTCGAAAACACCCTGAAAAAGGGCGGCAGCCATTTGAGCCAGGTTGTGAAAGTCAACAACTTTGTTTCCAGCATGGAATATTACGGCCAAGTCAACGAGGGATATGGGCAGATCTTTACGCAGGGTGTTAAGCCGGTAAGTTAGAAATATGCCTACATATATATCTGTGTCTGTGTATGTCTGGAATTGAAATTGACGCATTAAACAGTGCCGGACATGTGTTGCTGTGGCAAGCCTTCCGCTTGATGCTGAAGTTGAGATTGAATGTATTGCAAGTGTCTGAGTGGTTATTGTACGTAGAACTTGATCTCTGGATGGGTATCTCCAAGACAAGGAAGGAATGTAGACATGGTCCATAGATATTTGCATCCAAATAATAAATCAACAACAATTGTCTGTGTTTTGCTTGTGCATTATCACATCAGCCATATTGAGTAGACTTTCCTTAGATGAAGAGGTATGAATTAGTTCCCTGGTTGTGGTGGGAAAGTTAATGTTGATACTGCACAACTATATCTCACATGAAAAGGCTATCACATGCTTATTACTCAGAAAAGATGCCAATGTATGGTACTTCTACTTGAGGAATATCTGACAACAAGCAGAGTCACAGAACTATCCTCAATATTATGTCACAGAATACTCCTCCCTATTGCAAGAATGCACCCTGCGAGGCCTCCAGCTCATAATCATAGTCTGGCTGGAATTCACAGTACAGACTCTCCTTCAGTAAATCCCAGACCACTGAGTACGGTATACAGAATATTTCAATCATGGGCCCAGTGAGATGGTGACGTATGGGATACTGATTTAAGTATTTTCAATGAGTGAAGTCTTACACATCAGGACAGGCTCAAGGATAACGAGCTGGCCTATGACCGATACAAGATTCGGCCACGCATCTTGAGGAATATCAACAGCGCCGACCCGTCGACTACCATCTTTGGAACCAAGGTTTGCCCCACCCCAAAAGAACTCTAATAACGAGACTGAATCTTGCAGACCTCATTTCCTTTCGGATTCGCCCCTTGTGCAGCCCATAAGGTGGGGCACCCAGACGGCGAGAACGGGGTTTCGAGAGCTGCAGCAAGCAACAATATCCCCATGTGTCTGTCTTCATGGGCAACGACCAGTCTTGAGGAGGTCAAGGCTTGTGGAGCCACAAATCCATATATCATCCATGTATCACTGCTGAAAGACCCATCATCTGCGTTGGATATCATATGTCATCATTCATCACCCATTTTTCTTCGTTAATGGCAAGCCGCCGTATTAACACCAACATAAACCCACAGGATCTGGCTACAAGGCGCTTTTTCTCACTGTTGACCTTCCAATCCTGGGAAACCGACTGAATGAATATCGCAATAACTGGAGCTATGCTCCGGACCTATCATTTCCAAACCTCCCTCCGACGAACGAATCAGACAACCCAACAGGAAACGAATATGGTGAATCGAATCCCCCTCCTATCTCCAACAGCCATACCATATCGCCAACTAACTAACCACTTAACCCCCCGCGCATTCCAGACCGCGCAATAGAGTGGACTATCACCATCCCATAGGCTACGGGCCCACACAAACATGGAAATCTGGCTCAAAGGAGGTAAGTCACCTTATCTCTACCCAACCTCTCTCTCTCCTTTACTGACCCCAATACAACAGTCTACACGGCCGAAGACGTCTCCCTCGCCATCCACCACCGCCTCGACGGAATCGTCATCTCCAACCACGGCGGTGGATGTTCTTCGGGAATGTGCTCCTATCGCCAGGGGCAAGATCGCCATTGCACTCGACGGGGGGATCCGTCGGGGCTCGGATCTTTTCAAGGCAATCGCGCTTGGGGCGCAATTCTGCTTTGCGGGGAGGGTGGCTATTTGGGGACTGGCTGTAAGTTTTATGGTTTTGTCAGGGCGTGTAGGAGTTCGCTAATGCGTGTGCAAATGACAGTACAAGGGTGAGGCGGGGGTGGATCTTGCGATCAAAATCCTCTATAATGAGTTTCTGGCGACGATGATGCTGGCTGGGTAAGTTGGGTTGCGGTTGGGGTTGGGGTGGCTTTTGTGGGAGATGGTATGCTGACTCTCTGATGTTTTGTTATGTAGATGTAAGTCGGTTGGGGAGATCAATTCGCGCCATGTGACGTTTTGGATAGAAGGGGGGTTTTGGCGAGGCTGTAATAGCTGGTGGGTTTGTTTTGTTGCATGCAGGATAGATATAGTAGGGAGGGTTTTCTACAAGATAGACATCTAGACTACTAACTATACTCTTTTGACTTACGTGTTTTCCAAATATGACAGAAGAATTTTTTTAATTTTTTTTAAAAAAGGAAAAAGGGAAAAAAGTCTGTATGGGAACTGTCACTGTCACCAGTCTATCCCAGCATCCTCAATATCATAGGAAAAAAAAAAAAACTGATGAGAAACCAAGCGACAACATATTATAACTGGAGGATGATCCTAGCTGACCCAAAGCCACGGGCCCCAAGCAGATTGATTGACATGCGTCTTTTCTGCGGCAAATTGACAGGTCCAAAAAGTACCTGCAGTCAACTAGTCCGATCATCGCGGTCTAGACAGAACTAGGAATGTCAAAGCGCGTCCATCAACTATTCCCCGCAACAAGAACCAACCCAGATGAAGTTAACGCTCAAGGAGTGTGCCCACTTGGGCCACTCGAATTCATAATCAAGTGGCTCGTCTCCCCGCTGCAGGGAAAAGTACGGTCCCAATATAGCCATGGAATTAGGTAATTAGTCGGGATCAAGTGGAACAAGAGATTGACACTATTTCGATCCGGTAGATCCTGCATTTTGTCCCTTTTCCGAAGTATGCGCGCTTGCCTCGAGAAAAATCCCCTTTGCTCGGGAGTATTAGACAATGGGGCATATACTCGCGTGCTGCATCGTAGTAGCAGATTCTGGTCCAAAGTTTGGAGACAGAACTCTTCAGAGCACGTCTGTCGTCGAAAATGGCCAAGAGTACACCACCAGCTACCAGACGAGGCAGATGTACTTGTGTATCCTGCCACAATGGAAGGAGATGCAATTCCCTTCTAGATTGTGGTATGCTGAGAAGTATTATGTTATTCCCTTGGTCACAAAGTAGATGTACTGATCTGCGGAATGATAATAGATTCCAGCAATGAAGAGACCCATGATTTACCTCATCCATTCGAACCATCGCAGAGTCCTCAACAGAGATTACCATCATCATCATCATCTCCCCTCGAACAACGGTGGATCCGCTCCCTCGAGGGAATAGAGTCTCCACTTGAACAGAGGTTTCTTTCCAGTTTCATCGCCCTGGGATCTCACATTTTGACCCTGCCGCTGGACGACAATGGAGATCTAACCGTGTCAGCGATACTACATATCAGCCGCGATGATCCTGTTGTTTTGAAGGCAGTTCTCGCCGTTGGGGGATCATATTGCATCAGGCATCTGGCACCAAATACGGAGGAGCGAGAACACCTCATACATATAACCCACGAATTGCTACAGAGCGTGCAGCAATTCAAAGCTTCCCGGGTAGCCAATTTACACGCCGTGAACATGAACAAGGCAGAGAAACTAAGAGAGTGTTATGCCTTGCTCCTGATTCATCTGTTGCTGTACTTTTATGAGATCTCAGAAGGAGCCGGCGACAAATCATGGCAAACGCACTTGGATGGCGCTAGGGACGTTATTTTCCTTGCTCTTCATGAATGCGACAATCTCACGACGGAGGGGCCACCAAATCAGAACGAGTCATTCGACGACCCCCCATCTGAACGGAATGATGAAGGAGATCTGGAAGTGTGCCAGATCCGCGATGTTATTATGCAGCTATTCCTGTACCACGAGGTCTTTGCCAGTGTGATGGATCCACGGCCGATTTGTGGGCTCTTCAACGGCAACCTCGATGGCTTTCCACAAGATCCTCTCTTAAATAATCTCGCAACCGTACAAACAATGCACGCCGGCTTATTTGGCATCGTCACACAAATCGCGGTTCTTCAGTCCAATGTCAGGATGTTGTGCATTTCCCCCGGAGATGTCATTTCCGAGGCAGCCAGTCTGTGGAAAGACCTAAATGATTGGAAACATCCCGCTGGTGGTTCAGGGTCATATAGTTCCCTAAATACGTGTGAAGCATTCATAGCGTCATCTTTTATTTGGCTTTTTTCAATTTTGTACCCTGAAAACCCCACCGATGGGAAAGTTCAGGCAATGGTCCAACGTGGTGTAGAGGGCCTAACATGCATGGAATTGGCGGAGCTACAGTCGTGTCCTCTGTTGCCAATCTTTGTCATCGGTATGGCGTGCGTCGATGATGCAGATAGGCGGACTTTGGAAGATCACATCGGCCGACTTGAAGACGTTCGTCGGCTGGGAAATGTTGGAGTCTGTCGAGGAGTCCTCAGGCGCGCCTGGATGCGTTATGATGGTGGAGACAAGCAAAGCTGGAATTGGCTGCGTCTTATGGAAGAGGAGGATGTGATCGTGCCAGTGTTTTGAGATCCTGTCGCCCCAGAAAATGGTTGTTTAACATGTTCTCTGCTCGAGGGTGAAAAGTGTTCTATATGACGTCCTCCGTATAATGTCCCCGCTCCATCAAATCTAGCGCAATATTGTTGAAGAATAGCGCAATATTGACAATGAATACTGGCGACCTGCCTTTTTTCCTTATAAGATAGCCCTTACTCTCTAGTTTTGAACGTAAATCTTCCGTGTTATCACTTTTTAGCATTCAAAGAAGACGTCGATTATACCTCCCAGCTAGTATTAGTCACCTACAATCCAAACACTCACAGATAATTTTTGTTATTAGACGTCTTTCGCAGTTATACCTTACTTGTTACCCCGAAAAACAACATGACCATTCAAGAGATCGACGCCTTAATTGTTGGAGGTGGCTTCGGAGGGATCCGTCTGACGGGTCTCCTCAAGAACCAACTCCAGCTAGCGAAGGTCGTAGCCATTGAAAAGGGCGAGGGGCTGGGGGGTACATGGTATTGGAACAAGTATCCTGGGGCCCAGAGCGACAGTGAAAGCTGGGTATACGGTTTCTCTGACGACGTCGACACCCCCCAGCCAACCACTCGCTACCTGTACGCGGACGATGTCCAAAGGCAGCTGATCACGACTGCGAAGAACACGAACGTCTTAGATAATTATCTATTCGAGAATCAGGTAGTATCGGCACATTACGATACCACCTCAAGTCGTTGGCACATTACTACCGACAAGGGTTTCCGATTCGCGGCAACGTACTTTATCACCGCCCTGGGGATTCTGAGCAAACCATATATTCCCAACTTTCCAGGCATAGATACCTTCCAGGGGGTTTCCTTCCATTCGGCTGGCTGGCCGAAAGGTCTCAATACCGATGGGAAGCGAGTGGCCATTATCGGCACGGGACCGTCGGGAAGTCAGATCACCAGTGCCATCCACAGGTCCGTGGAAAGCCTAGTGGTGTTCCAGAAAAGGGCGCAATATATCACACCGGTCGAAAACCGAGCTCTCCGTGATGAGGAGAAAGATGCTATCTCTCGTGATCAGGCCAAGATCTGGAATACGGTGTTCAATTCACTCTTTGCCATGGGGTTCGAAGAGAGCAACGAGTCCGCCTTGAACGTCTCGGAAGCACGACGAAGGGAAGTGTACGAACAGATCTGGAACAAGGGAGGAGGTTTCCGATTCTTCTTCGAGGCCTTCAATGATCTTGGGATTGACTTCACAGCCAACGAGACGGCGGCTGCCTTCGTCCGTGAGAAGATCGCCGAAATAGTGAAAGACCCTCAAACAGCGAGCATTCTCCAACCTACCGGAGCATACGGGGGTCGACCTCTGTGCGCCGACGGTTACTATGAAGCTTTCAATAATCCAAATGTCTCCGTCGTCAGCATTGCGGACAACCCCATCTCGCGGATCATACCCACCGGCATCGAACTGCAGGATGGGACAGCGCTGGAGTTCGATATCATCGTATTTGCTACCGGATTTGACGGCGTGGACGGTGCCTATCGGGACGTCGACATTCGCGGCCGTAATGGGATAAGATTGAGCGACGTGTGGCAGGAGCGCCCAAATGCTCTCTATGGCATCAGCGTTGCTGAATTCCCAAACTTCTTCACTATCACCGGGCCGGGAAGTCCATTCGCCAATATCCCGCCCATAGTTGAGGTGCAGGGGGATTTTGTTGTCCGGCTCATCCGCGAACTCAACCAACGGGGCGGAAGGTCTATTGAGGCTAACAGGGACGCTGAGCTTAAATGGACAGAATTAGTGCAGGCAGTTTCTCGAAGCACGGTGTTTGACAAGGTCAGATCGTGGATCCAAAACAATAATGTTGCAGGCAGCGAGAAGTTCCCGGTCCTCTTCCTGGGGGGGTTGAACACTTACACGGCTAAACTAGAGGAAGAAGCGAACATTCAGTATCCCTCGTATCAATTCCTTGATTGAAGCTGGGTGTTACATATTCTTCATGTGAATTTTTTCTCTTATCTCAGTGGTTTTTTAGCTTCATATTCCAACCCAGACTTGTTCACAGAATGCCCAGCGGGTTTCTACTCTTCTTAAAGAGAGCGTCAAGAAATATGCTACCTATGCTTTGGGTCTCTCAAGTGTACGCAAATAAGGTAGCATCATTATTGTAGTGAGATCGATGGCCCAAGGATCTTTTTGGTTGACACATGCCATCGAATAGGACGGAAATGCAGGGAGTAGATGGCTTGCGGCTGGAAGGATTCACATCCTGGTCAAATCCCAATGATATTAACCAATATACATTAATCGAGGCAGTCATGAGCTCCGCCACCGCCACCTCATGCTGTCAAATTACCTTGACTTGTTTCTAGCAACCTTATCAGCCAGTGTTGCATTTAAATATCGTGCTAGCTCCAGGACAGGCGACACTACCCAAAATGGATGCCACAACCAAATGGAGAGTGTGTGCAGCCGGACTGGTCTTTCTGGCTTTCATTTTCCTTCTTTACACCTTCGCTCCATTTTGGCCGGGACATTTCCCTTTCGATGATCATGGAGAGCCCAAGAGTGAAACCGTACCCCTCCATTATGTGCATGAAAAGCCCCCAGGAGAATGGAATGCAAGTCAAAAGCTAACATCATCCTAGTCCCGATCCGAGATATTTTTTATTGCGGAATTCTCTCTTGGCACACCCCGACGACTGTTTAGAGGGTTACTTTCTACCACCACCACTGCGCTGGCTGTGCTCACAAAGTCGTATGAAGACCGCAGGACCTACTATCCAAACGAGTTCTCGACAGGCATACCGACCAATCAAGTGGAATACCTAGAGGTATACTATGGAGTCAGTGTTGGAGGGCCCGTGGTTCGAGATACGGTCACATTCGCTGATCTGAAGATCCCCAACTATGACTTTGTGGCGGGATCGACGGGCTACTTGACTAGGGACCTCTTTAATGAAGGGGATATCGATGGCTTTTTCGGTCTTGACCCCTTTGGTCGGAAGAGAGATGCACCGACACATCTAACAAGCCTTTTTATGTCTATGGTTCAACGTGGGTCTCTGGACGTCAATTGCTGGTCACTGAAACCACCACAAAGTACCATCGGTGCTCCCGGAGAGCTCACTTTTGGCCGGACAAGCGATCAAGTCAGGCTGGAGGACAAGTTTATCCATCTGCCCATCACAAATCACACCATTCGGGGCGACATGGAGCTGCCTACTTGGCAGACTGAAACTAATACTACTGTTTATGTGGGGGGAAACTCCGTTGAACTTAATAAGAATATCCTGACGATGTTTTTTGCGGAGTCTCCTCTCATCTTCCTGCCTTCCCATGCCGTGGATCTCTTGCTAGATGCTGTGGGTGACTTTGAGGACTCCTTGCTTTTCTACTTCGTCGAATGTGATCAACGGAAAGACTTTCCGGACCTGACCATAAACTTTTCCGGAAATAACTTTACTTTCACACCGTATCAATATGCCATGGAAGTTACCATAGAAGATTCGACAGAGTGCATATTGGCAGTCCAAGAAGCTGGAGATTTTATTATTCTTGGGTCATCCTTTTTGAAGAACTACTATACGGTTTTCGATTGGGACAGTAAAGAGATCAAGTGTATGCCGCTGCCATGGTGAACCGATACTATGAAAGATAATTTGGCTAACAATATGTGACTCTGCAGTGACTTCGATGAGCAACTTGAATTCAACCTTCTAAAATACGACCTGGAGGTGACATCGATATGATGGAGCGATTACATAGCACAGGAGGGTTTATAAAGACTCCATCACATCATATTGTGCAGTAAAACAACAAATTTTCTCAGCAGGGTTGTTACTCTGGAATTGTAAACACTTTTGCATGGTTTATGGTCTGCAGGAAGAGAAGAAGCGGAGGCATATAGCAAGTAAGTTCATGACAGCCTACCGGTGGATTAAGGAGGGAGTGCCGATATAAGAGGTAGGCTTCCACCTTACATCACACAATATCGATGCACCATTGTTTATCTGAAATTGCCAGCACAGATAGTGGTGACAGATATGCTTCGATGATTCCAACACGTTCCCAGGCATCCGGCGCTCACAAGGAACGGCCAAGCACGAGCATTAAAAACCCGGACTTTCTCGTTCCGAGCAGAATACAAGCACAGCTACTCTTCCAAGACTGTTGCGGAGGAGTTTCCCCGTACGAGACTCGGGCCACGGTGTCCTCATACTCGCCGTCAATGTGGCCTCTGAACGGCTTCAGGGGCCCGTCCGTTTTGACTATATACCCTGATGTCTCTCTCTCACCTCGGATTTCGTATTTGAAATATGCCTGCGCCTCCTCCATCGGGATATCGGCGTTGCCTTCGCGGATGAAATGAAGTTCGGCGACCAAGAGGCGAGAAATGAGGGTTAATCTCCCTGATTCTCGATTGAGACGTAGATACTGTAGGTCCCATTGTATTGGCTCGCTTTCGGATAAGAGCGTAGATGGGTTCACAGACTCATACGAGACTGGCCCATCCAGACTAGCCCAGCTCCATGTCGGCACGTGGGCATTTGGGATCGCGTGACATGCGTACTTTCCAAGCCGTTCTGTTTGTCGAGCCTCCCAGGTCAGATCTGGGAGGAGAGAGCTTTCCCACAAACCCGACATGGGCGACCAACCCATGTCATGCTGGATGCGATTAATCACGCCGCTTATAGCCGGCAGTCGATCAGACAGGCGCGTGAACCTCTTGCCGCTGTATTCCGAAACAAGACTCCGCCATTTAGACGGGGTCATGTCGTCGGCCTCTCCAGATCACGAGTAATCCGTCCGGTCATCATCGTATCCTTCCCACTTTGAATAGCAATGGCATTCGAATGCCAATGCCCCGGGGGTGAAGAATATAGTCCTCGCGGCAAGAAGACGCTCCTGCCATATCCACCCTCTACTGGACATCCTGCCATAGGGCGGCCCACCGATGGACTGGGTTCCTGAGGCGTTTGGCCGTCGTCGCAATTGAAGCCTAAGCGTCACAATGCCCTGGAAGTTCGTATCTAGGTCAAAGGTAGACCACTTCCCATCCCTTGGAACTAAGATCCTGTCATTTTCATTGCCCGCCGAGGCTGCTGACAGGGTAAACGTAGCCGCTCCAAAGATCTCCTCCATCTTGTGTGCTTGGTGGGAGAAGTCATTATTATCTCCCTGTAACACACACAGCCTGTCGACCCAGATGTACTCAATCCCCAGGAAAAATCCAATAAAAACAACGTCCTGGATCAGACGCGGCAGATCGAACAACTGTATACCGGCTTTTCTTTCGGCGAGGGTCTCCGCCGTCGTCATGAACGTTTGTGGGCACGTTGGGCCCCAGCAGTAACTCAACGCGATATAAGGTGCTCGTAAGTTTCTCGGCTCCACAAGCTTGATCCCGCTTGGTACATCGGCTCTGATCCAGATGACGCGATCGGGGAGCAATGGTTCGGGTCCCCCTCTCCCACATGTATGCTCGTTCACGCATCTTGCCACGGTCTGCTTAATGAAGTCGAAGGATTGGACGCTACCGGGATTCAATGATATCTCCCTTGCAAACCCCATATGCGGCACTAACGAATCGAGTAGGGTTTCTGTTTTACCACTGTTAACAACTACCTGGTCCTCACGGGGCGAATGCACATGACTTGTATATACATACCGCCCAAAGTTCGCAGACACTCTGGTTCTTGAGGCCGGTAGAGCTCGAACTCGATATCTTCCTGACAATATCCCACACTCATCATGTATTCCATGCCATCAGCTTGTGGCAAGAGGAGTCCCACATCGCGGAGCTCCGCCCCATCTGTGGTCATGGTACTCATGCTGCCAAACTGCACGCGGACAACCACGGGGCGGCCTGTTACGATGTCAATCGTGGCGAAGCTCCTCTCATCATTCCAACTAGGGCGTAGAACCCCGAGGGCCTTTGTGATCAAGCCGCAGTAGAAGCACCCCTGGTTAGCAGCTGTCACCAACTGTTCGGAGTTTTTGATGTTGATTTGTGCAGCATCTGCTCTTGTGTCGGCGATTTTGTGCACTTCAGCAGTCTCTGGTGTATTTACTGGATACTGTGGAACTTGGCCGGGGTCGAGATTGTAGCAAATTGAGCATAGATCAGGTGGATCAATCCGTATCAAATCATCCAGGTGTACTGCTGAGGTAGAGGCTGGTTGGGATAGCAACTCGGTTATCTTGTGGAGAGAGACCCCTCTGGCCACACGTACTGGAGACCTTTTGTTCGACATCTTCAGTCGTTAGTGTGGGGTCAATTCCCACCAAATGCTTGATAAATTCATTTAGTATAATGAA
Source organism: Aspergillus nanangensis (assembly GCA_015844325.1). NCBI lineage: Eukaryota > Fungi > Ascomycota > Eurotiomycetes > Eurotiales > Aspergillaceae > Aspergillus > Aspergillus nanangensis. Next base: position 109,404 of record VCAU01000023.1, on the reverse strand, counting down.
CATGGTTGACCGATCAATAAGCCTCTGGATATATTTTCATTCTTATTGTTTAGTGTGGAACCCCGCACCCAGTCGGCATAGCCACCGCCTTATCTTTGAATGAATGTACAATTGTGAGGCTGAGCATTTAGCGCCATTTGGAAACGATGTGCAGCATGGCTAGTGGCTGTGCACATGATTTTGATTTCGACAGTACAACCAGGAGGATTTCGCTAATAGTCCTCGTCATTATTTAAGATAGTATTAGAATTCTCCGTGACATTAATGTATGGTGAGTGTATTTCCAGAGGCCCCTCCGAGCATCTTAGACACCTTAACTTCATGGATAAACAATTTGAGCATACGAAGAGATGCTTCAGTATTCTTCTAGTTCAACAACCATCCGAAGCATTCAGGATCTCTTCGCAGATGCAGATGCCTTCATGTGGGCATAAACCCTCCAATAAACATCCTTCGCCGCGTTTTTCCCAACAATTGGATCTAAATGGCCATATCCTTCCGCGAGAAATCTCCGATAAATTCCATCCGTCGCCGGAAATCTCCGGCGTAACATCTCGTAGTCCCTCAACGTCGATTCGGGCTTAAACACTTTATTCTCGGAGCCTGAGATGAACAAGATGGGCAAATCCTTGAGATTATCCAAATTCGTCTTTGTGATAAGAGGACAGAGTTCCTCGTCCAGACACTGCGCGGCGTTCCCCATCTGAGTAACGTGCTCAAGAAGCTTGGTGTGCGTACCCTTGAAAAATTTGCCGATATTATCATGGGTCTTCTGGTCAAGATTTTTGTGGTTCCACAGCTGCCCCAAGTCAAATGATGTTCTACGGCAGGTGGGGGATGAGCATATTTCCGCGGTGCTGCTGACGGGATACAGATGAAGGACAACGTCGAGTGCTCGTTGAAACCAAGTGCCCCGGGAGATAGCCTTGCCGTTGGCATTGATGCGGTCGTCCGCGATAGGAAAATAATTCCCACCAAGATATTCATAAGCACGGATAAGAATCGGCGAGGAGGCTTTCATCGCATTCCAGTGGCCGAATGCCTGATTCATGAAAACCGAGTTGGCAGTCATCCCCTGGATCTTAGATGATGAGATTGAGCCCTCTAGGAGACCTATTGCCAGAGCTACGGATCCCTGACAATGGGCAATTACATAGGGTTTTTTGCTTTCTCGATGGGAAATTCGATCCAGAGCGGCGGCAATATCCAGTTGAACGTCATATACGGTACATTTTTCAGCATCCGCCGCGTCGCATCCCCACCGAGGGGTGAGAACATAACAGGGACAGCCATGGTTGGAAAAGTATTCCATCATGTTCGGTTGCTGGAAGGGAAGGGTGAAGATGCTGTGTTCTGGTTGGAGGCCTGTAATTCCAGGGACAAAGAGAATGGGCTGGAGGCCAGAATCGTGACTTGCATCATGGCCGTTGACCATGCGACGAGGTTCATAGAACTCAAGCAAGACGTCAACGCCATCAACTGCCTTGAACTTGAGAACCTCAGAAGGGACACACTGCCGCGTCCGAGTTTGCCGTCTTGTCGTCGAGCGGGAAAACCTAGAGGGCACAAACGGTTGGAAGAAGAATATGCTGAGCTGTAATGTAAAAAAGACAAGAAAAAGCAGGAGTGACAGTAGGAGACCGAAATTAAACTCGGAGATCGGCTGCATTGACCGCAACTGCTTTTGAAACGATGAAAATGATATATGAGCAACTCCGGTTCCTATAGTGCGTTCGCCGTTATCTATCGTCAGGTAAACCGTTGTTGTTGCTTTCCACATTTTACTGATTGAGAAAGACACATCTGATGTGATCTCCTTGAATCCTGTTATAGTATACTCGACACCCTCCTGAGAGAGTATGTTGAGTGTGTATGCCATGCTTTTTCCGTTGACGTGGACCTTTGATGGAATGAAAAGGTCAAGGGCTCCATTCATTATTCTCATTGTGTGGTGAGATAGTGCAGTGCATGAGACTGATCCTGTGCACAATCCTCGATATCTAGGCCCCTCGGAAGAATCTAGAATAGTCAAAACCTTGTGTAATATCATGAGGTATGCTGGTAGCTTACTGATCGAACTTCTCCGTAATTCCATGGTCAGGTTCATTTGAATGGGCCAGGCGATTTTCCCCCCATTTTTGCCAGTATTTTTCGATGTTGCATAGTTCATATCCTCTGGAGTAAGCCAAACATTTCCGCGTAAGACTTCACTGAATTGCCATCCAATCGGGATATTTGCCATGGTGGCTTCTTTGATGGTTGATGAGTGAGTCGAAAAGTTACTGATTCTCGCTTGACTGCCACCGTTTAGCGATCCGTTCGGGGTTTCTGTATCGATGATGAACCCGTATTTTTGTGAAAGCAGGTCGACTGATCGCTCTGCCAGGGCAGTTATGGTTGCAAGCGGGTTGACGCCTACTATTCATGTAAGTGTTCTGAGCCCATATTTGGTATACACAGAGCGAGACAGGAGACAGAAAGCAAACCTACCTAGTGACGTTGGGACCATCGAGCCATCGCAGCATACGAGGCCTTGATGAACTCCTTCTCCATGGCCTATGTAGACCTCTCCAAGCGAGTTCGTCACACCGTCAGAGCCCATTCCATTCCGGCTCATATTTGCATCACCCAATAAATGAACGGTGACTTCCTCTTGGCAGGTAGATCCTGTTAAAATGTTTTTAGGGAGTGAGATAGGATGACAACGACTGGGAATTGACAAATTATATGTAGACTGGAATCGATGTATAGACTGGAGCTGACTTACCAAAGAAGTATGAATATCCCACCTTCGCTCCTGCCCGTTCAATGATACGCACCAATGCTGCCCTCAGGCCAACAGCATGGTCCGTGTGGCTTTCTGCTGGTCCTCGTAGGAAAGGCTTATTATCCCCTTCTAAACCAAGCGTAATCTCATTTGTATCGTGTGACATGACTAAATATGTCGCTGTCCGTTGTATCGCGCCTCCATCACAGTATGGCCCCATGAGCAGGGACTTCAAGGATGAAATCGTTGCCCGAAGGAAGTGTCGGGGGTAAAGGGTGGATGATATCGTGTTTCTAAGCGTTTGGCCCATAAGCATCAATTGAATGACGGGACTAAATGGCTCTGGAATGCATCCATCTTGGATGATATATCCTGCGAGGGGGTTTTTGGCCTGCTTATCTCGATGGTCGAGAACAACGCTTATAGTTGGACCAGGTTTTGCCGAGCTGCCAGAAAGCCCATTTATATTCTCATTTCCATTGTAGCCTGTGGTTGTACTGATTAGATGCTTGCGCTGCAGAAGTACAGGCGATGAGATTACTTGCCAAACAACAACATATCGCCGTTCCCGGAGAGATTTCTCCCCAACATGGGAGACACTGGGAGACCATGTTTTCTCGAGCGAAGCAGGATTTCGGTGGATCCGAGAGAACCGGCCCCGAGAAAGCAGAATTCTTTCTATATTCAGATATTATTAGGCTCTCCGGGAGAACGAGAATGGAAGGAAACTGACCGCACGAATCCAAAATAACTGATCCTTGAAATCCTCCTCAAAGACTGATCTCCCCTCTCCATGCCAGGAAAAATATACCATATATCCTGCCGCATTCTCAATCTTCGTGACATACTGTACTTCGCAGCCACAGTGGCGCCCCAGTTCCACGCATCGGTCAAATAGGTCGTAGGGGTGGAGTTCTTGGAGCCGTCATTAAGACCCGTGCATTCATGGCCCGATCGCAAATTCTCACGCATGGTCACACCGACATTATTCTCACGTTCTTCGAAGAAGATCGTCAACGGGGCCTTGTAGAAGGTTCCTCCTTCTCCTAATGCATCAAATTGGTTCTTAAGATGGGCTGTTTTGGACAGACTCGGGTGAGTATCCGGGTAGGTGGATGGTTGTAACATGTGCGCCGCACGGCGGTAGTCTACTATTGTCAGAAGCAGACTCACGGTATATTCACGGACATAGACATACACTGCTTCAGGCTCGGTTGATTGTTCCGAATATCTTCCGGCCAACAGTTCATTCTAAGGGTTTCCTCGTCTGCTTCCAGAAATACTCCAGCGTTGATCAAGGAACACCCGCCGAGTCCTGCATGTCGCTTAGTGTCAAGTCCATTGGATTGAAGGGATATAGATAGGATAGGTAAGTAGCTACCATGAGCCCTAAATGCATGCTGGCCTTCCCCCAGGGTGAGCTGAAATAGTCTGGTTGGTTGGTTTGATGCCAAGAGCCATTTCAGCCATGGACTCTTCTCCAGACTGCCGGACACGTTCATATCTCGGACACATTGCGGGAGAGTATGTGGGAAAGAACCCGCTACACCATCGCATCCACACTTCCATTAATCTTCGAATCAGAAGTAAGAAAGATAGACGCACGTCTTCGTTCCCATCCTAGCTCAAGAATGGCCACGCTCTTTCCCGCCCGAGCCATGCGACTGGCGGCGACACCAGCGCCGTACCCCGAGCCAATGACCACCACGTCGTATTCGACATTCATGGATTGGAAGGGGGAGCTGAGGACCGGGTAATCATCGGGCTTTCTCCCTCCATTAAAGTCTGTCATTGTGTAGAATTTATCGTTCAGAGCGATTATTATCTTGCGCAGATTGGATGGTTCCAGAGTGACGGATCGGGGCAGAAGATAAATGTTTCATCGAGGGAGCAAAATGTGGGTAGTGCGATTGGGTTGCATTTCTGCTGGGAGGTGGCTGAGGTGAGAACTGCAACGCCCAATATGCGCTTGACAAGTATCCAGTCCTGCCTTTTTCAGAAAGGGAGTGTTTTCGGATGATCTCAAACTTGTGATAGTGCTGACATTAGGAGCTTTATAAACTTTGTGGCGGGGCGCCATGGCCGAAACAAGCACCACAAATTGGTGGCTATCAAATGGAAGACGCAGGAGAATATGGAGACTCGAATTAGTGTAGGACAAGGCCATTCTAGATCCTCTCTTGTTTATCTGCAACTTCTTAAACAGGTTTGCTTATCTCTGGGCGCCCCTGATCTTGACACCTTCCTTAATTTTGCACCGTCCCAACTGTCTGGAACCAATGCAAGCATGCAGGTCAAGGTTACTGAGGAATGCTTGGGTTGGGCGGAATTTCCGCCCGGGAACCCAATCTCCGTGGACAGGTCGCCACCAATCGGACCTGCCGGTAGAAAGATATAGTAGTATGAGGGGCGAGATCAGGTGTACAAGAAAACCAATTGGAAATATATGGGTTGATGAGGTGTTTGCAGTAACCCCTGCCTCCTCCGGATCGCTAGTTCGCAATAGTAGACCTTCATCCTCGCTTATATAGAGGGTCGTTTCTTTCGCTCCTCGTCTATAAAGATGTCGCTTTGTTCCTCTTCTCCTGTTCCTAGTTCCAAGTGGTTCAATCGGGTTGTTTTTCATCGTTCTGATCTGGGGCCTGTCAGAAAATAAATTGGTCCGATTGTTGATTGTAGCGGGTTGTCTGGCTCCTAGTCGCGTCTCGCCTTGACCGACCGCCATTCTATCAGCACACTCCCAACCATGGTCGCACACGCCAGCCCAACTACCAGATACCAAGTCTGGATTAGACTTCTATCGATAGCCTGAAGGACCTCTTTCGGCTCAGCCGACGGTATGCTTGTGACAATCTCCGTTAAACCAAGATCCGCAATATCTGCTCCGCTCGCGAGGCTTTCAAGGTTGCTGGAGAGACGATCGACAAAGAGTACTTGTGCGACTGCAACCGCCACAGCCGGTCCGAAAGACTGCGCAAAGAGCATAACGGAGGTGCCGAGTGGAACGTCCTCCTCTGGTAACACCGTTTGCACCGCGTTCTGGGGCCCTGAAAAGCCAATGCCGTAGGCGAAGCCGGAGAGGCCAGTGTAAATAATCAATTGAGCGAAACTGGTGTCGATATGAACAGTGGTAATAAGGCCCGCGGCAATAGGCATGATCAATGAAGCAAAGAGCATAAATGGAGCGTAGTACCCGAAGGCACTCGTGCCGAATCCATGAATGAGTGCTCCTAACGTGCCTGCAATAATGATAGGAAGCATCATGTAGCCACTTGTGGTCGGTGTATATCCACGAACCACCTGATAATAGGTAGGGAGATAATATTCCAGCACGCTGCCGGCGCTGTTTCCACAGAACATAAAAACAAACCCGGCGACGACGCTGCGGCGCTTCATAATGCGTAAAGGGAGAGCAGCAGCATCTCTTCGACGTCTTTGGTTGTAGAAGAATACGGCAATAAGGACGGCAAAGGAAACTAAAGGACCGACTACGGGTCCACTATTCCAGGAATATTTAGTTCCCGCCCACGAGAGTGCAAGGAAGAGACCAGTAAGCGCCGGAATGAAAAGCAGATTGCTGATCAGGTCAAGTTGCCAAACTTTCTGCTTAAAACCCATACTTGCCAAATGACTAGGCTTTGGTATATCCGAGAAACAGCTCATCGTCAATAGCAGTGTGACGGCTCCAATAGGGGCATTGATATAAAAGCACCACCGCCATCCAAGTGATTGCACAATAGCGCCCCCAAGTAGTGGTGTGCATAGAGTAGCAAGGCCTTCGACGGCGCCCATCATGCCGGTGAACATGGGACGCCTGCGTAGAGGGGTTGATTGCACTAGAATCACAAAACAGCCCGAGAGAAGACCAGCAGAGCCCACTCCTGCCATTGCCCTCCCAATGATAAACATAGTGGACGTAGTGGCCGCCCCGCAAATTAACGACCCCGCGACTGAAAGAATGTTTGCAAACAAGAACACCTTTTTGGCAGAGAAGAGCTGATAGGCCTTTCCGAACACAAATTGAAATGCGCACTGGCAGAGCCTGAATGCAGAAGAATACCACCCGACGTCAGCAACGGTGTGGAAGTGGTCTGTTAAGCTGGGGACGGCGGTGGCAACGATGTTCATGTCTATGCTACTAAGAACAAGAACCGCTGCCAAGGTGAGCATGACAAGCCAGAAATTCGCGCCAGTAAGACTTCGAGCTTCTCCGGGTCTTTCATTGGAAGATCTCTCCTCGCAACCTTCAACAGACTGTTCTGTAGAAATACCAATTCCGTGATTGTTGACATCGCCTGTCACGGGGGTGAGCATACGAGCAAGCCCAATTTCTGTCATCTTTGAACGTCCTCTTGAAAAGATGGGTGGATATAAGATAAGAACTCAGCACCTCTTCAAAAAAAACTGAGACGACTTTTATAAAGTGCACTAATGTATAAAGACTCCTGAAATACGCTTAGGAGTGTAGAGGGCGAGTTGCATGAGGGGAAGATAGGCGGTCTGGTCACGCTAGCTGATCGGACTCGGTACTGTCGTTGCGGGGTTGTTTCTCTTAAATCATCTGGAGACTGTGCCAACAATAGATGCGGGCTTTTTTTTTTTTTTGGTATTAGAACGAGAACATGAGAGATAATCATTTTTGCATCCTAGAAATGGCCTCGATCAGAAACAAGTTTTGATTAAAATCGGAATGATTTTTCAGGGCAGGAACTCACCGTCAGCCATGCATATGGTCATTCATTACATCGCGTTGATTATAAATTCTTGGGATATCTCCGAAACACAAGACGAGGTGTTGGGAGGCGAATATAGAAGGCACGACTAGGATGGGTGCCTGATGTGGATGCCTCAATGCCAGAATTGCAAACATGACAAAAGAGTCAACTACTCCCAAGTATAACAGAATCTATATTCCATACTACCATAATTTGAAATATGCAAAGAACCGGCGCCACCTTGGTCGACCATAGTATGCATCCAGGAAAATAATCTCTTCCGCCGTCAGGGGCCGATGACCACTCGCACAATCCGATGTAGCCACACTTCGCCACTTGGTTCGCCTGACCACCTTATACGTCGTTCCCGCGACGAGGATGAGGATAATACCAATCATATACTCAAAGAAATTCTGCACTCGTCCAGAAAAAGTTGCCTGGTATCATGGGATATGTATTAGTTCCCCGCCGGAAGAGCAATATATGACTGACGTCCACAACATACCTCTTCACTAGAAACACCAAGATACAGACAACCGATGAGGTAGAGAAGAGCTGTCAGAAGAAGCCACGCTGGTGCCAGAGGCCAATAGAAGGATTTCCAGGCATATCTCTCTTTCCAAAGCCCATCTCCTTGGGCTTTCAGAGCGGCATGAAAACGAAATGAAACAAACCCGACAATGAGCCAGTTGCAAATCTCGGCCGTTGTGATGATGTTGATGAGCCAATTCAAGGCGACAATTCCACCCGCTGGATATGATAATAACGTAAGCGCTGGGGATCGAAAGAGAGAACAAGGAAAATCTCGATGCATACCAGAGAGGTTGATGTAGGTGAGGATAATGGACACGGTGCATGTCAATGCCAAAGCTACCCTAGGCCGGCCACGACTGTCTACCTTGGCAATAAATTCCGGAATGAGTTTCTGGTGCGCCAAAGTTCGCATCATCCGTGAGGAAATATAAATGGACTCCGCTGCCATGGCCGTGATACCAACAATAATACAGAAGTTGATTATATGGGGGATTACTGGGATTCCAGCATCTTTGGTTGCAAGAATGAACGGGGACGAGGCCGACCCCGAGCCTCCCAGAAGCCTTTCATCGTCAGATCGAATCAAGAGTGTGATGAACGTCACACCAAAGGTATAGATGATACCCACACGTCCGGGGACGAGTTTCGCGGCGTGTGCCATGGAGTAGCGAGGGCTCTCGGCCTCCCCACCAACAATCCCATAGAATACTTGGTCGCCCACCGCATAAACCGCTAGTATCACACAGTTTCCAAAACCTTTAAATCCATTTTTGAACGCTGGCAAATCAGTCCAGGTATTGCCGTTATGGATATGGCCCCGAGGGCCGGCGCCACAGACGATTGCCAACGAGGAGAAAATGACCAGGGCAAAAGCAAACAGCTTGACCAGACTGGTGACATACTCAAACCAGGCAAATACTTTATTTGGCAGGAGAAAAATAAATATCACGACGGCCAAGAAGATAGTAACTACAGATATTTTCCAGTTAGCAGAAAGAGAGAGCTTTTTGGCTGGGGGGGAAGCAGGATATATTCCATACATAGCGCAGCCTCCGGTATGGCTCCATCATTCCAAAATTCGGCCAGGATAGCGAAGAATACTACTTCCGATGCGGCAACTGCTGTCCATCCTGTAATTGTAATGAGTTTCCCTGATGGGGCATACCAAACAAAAAAAAAATAGAAAAGAAAAGAAAGAAAGAAAGAGAAGAAGAAGAAACCTCCTGGGTGTCAACAAACCTAGCCATTCTGCAAACCCAGCACCAAATGCTAGGGCTGGGTCGACCCATCGGTCTGTGTAATCCACAAAACTCCCTGAAACGGGAAACATGATGGTCATCTCCGACAGGGTTTGAAGCATAGCCCACACGCTCGTACACACGATGAAGTAGGCTAAGAGCATTGTGCCAGGGCCTCCGTTGGCGAGGGCTTTCCCTGTTCCAATGAAGAGGCCACTGCCGATATTCGATCCGAGAGAAATAACCTATCCTCAATCGTAAGTAAGAGAGATAATATCACACATAGCAGGGATTCTATTACATGGACTTGGCTCGGACTAAATGAACGAGTCAACTGTCCGTTTCTACTGTTGTCTGGAACGTCGGGGTCTATATGGCCCTGGTCCACGCTGGAGAGGGAATCCCCATCTTGTTGGTCACTGGGTTTATCCTTTGGTGTTTCAATGTCCATAATGTATTTGCGAGGGAAAAACGTTATGGCTGTTCAATATCATAAGCTAGAATAAACTAGGTACAGTACACAGATCGAGGGGATATAGACCATGTTTATATCTCTCTAGCTGCTGATAGCAATAGTTCGATCAAGGCTTTAACATCCAGGTTTACTGCTACGTTCTCTGCATTCGTACCTATGTCAGAAATGATATCCAAAGATGGAAGTTGTCGGCATTGGCATCTCCGCATTTTCACTCTGGTCCTGGGAAGAAATCGGATAGGGCTCCGAACATGGATATTATTTCGCAAAGAAGTGGGGAAGTGTCTATCACCACCATTTCTGGACTGGTGACATGTACTAAAGAACCACATCTTCCAATCAAATTGCTGCGCTGTCAGCTACCATCGACGAGCTGGTTTGACATGGTACATCGGCAAGACGTCCGAGGCACTTGCCGAGATTATTCTTTGGTATCAGAGCATGATGATTCCTGAGCGTCGGAGACTATATCTGCAGGACTGCGCCCTCGACTTATCTTTCTTTTTCTAATGAGTTTCACAAAAACGAACAGATAATCACCATCCCCACCATGACGAGGAACGGAGCATCGCAGGAAAAGCGCCGAGTGTTGGTTGTTGGTGGAGGCGGCGTGGGTACGATGGCCTGCGTCGCTCTCGAGAAGTCCAACATGGCGTCTGTCACCGTCGTTCTCCGATCCAACTTTAACAAGGTTGTTCAAGATGGCTTTGAGATCGAATCTGTCGATCATGGCAAACTCACCGCATGGCGGCCTAGCGCAGGTATGCAGCGGACCTTCACTTCTCGTCATCGCCCTGGTTAACCTTCGAGTACAGTCGTTAATACCGTTCCTCAGTCCGATCCGACAAAGCCTTTTGACTATGTCCTGGTCACCATGAAAAACATTCCAGAGTTGACTGATATCCCAAAGATTATTGCACCGGCAATTACCCCGGGACATACCACCATCGTGTTGCTGCAGAACGGTCTTTATATCGAGCCCCCCATCGTCAAGGCATTTCCGCAGAATATCCTGCTCTCCGGAGCCAGCTATATCGGCGCCCATGAACGGAACGCACAGGTCGTGCACGATGACCACGACCATTTCCACCTGGGTGCATTCCACAATCCTACATTCGATCGGTCAGCCGAACGAGTGAAACTTGATGACTTCGCCTCTGTATACAACGGGTCGAAAGTGGTCGAGGCGGAGATTGTTGATGACATTGTTCTCTATCGTTGGCGCAAGGTGCTGTGGAATGGCATTTTCAATCCCATGTGTGCCATTACACAGCTAGACAGTGCCATGGTCCGTCGTGCTGGCGGCGAATACAGTGTGATTCGTCCAGGGATGGCCGAAATGGCTGCGATAGCGAAAGCGGACGGCTATGATCTGGGAGAGAATATTGTAGACGTGATGATCGATTCGACCCCGATCGAGCTAGCATTCAGGCCTAGCATGCTCGTTGATGTGGACAAAGGGAACCCGATGGAGGCCGAGGTGATTTTGGGAAATGCCTTGAGGGTGGCACGCAAGAGGGGGGTTCAGACACCCATTTTGGACAATACATATCGCTTTCTCAAGCTTGTCCAGGCGCGGCTGCTGATTGCGAGAGGCTCAATTGCTCAGCCGACGGGACTGCCTACGAAAGACTTCATATAATCCATCAATAAAGGGTTTCTGAAGATGACAATAAAAATCAACCCTAGCCATCCACTGCTTTTCTTCTTGTAATGCATCTAAATCACAAGTGCCTCTTAAATTTACATCACCACAACTATTTCGAGAAATATCTACAGGGGCTCAGATATCCATTCCCACAGGAGTGACGGAAGGGATAGTGTTTCCTCTTTGAGGCAAGATCCAGATGTGTAGGGCGTGGCTATCGAAACTCCAGATGTGTAGGGCGTGGCTATCGAAGCTCCACTTACATTTCCCCGCAGACTATCGTGATAAGCAAAGCGTTTGCCGAGGGTATAAATATGAGAGGCAGGCCTCATCTTCGACGATTTCACTTGTTCGTTAAACTCTTATAAGAATGGCCCTGTCCTCTTCCCTTACCGGACTACTGCCTCCCAGGCCGAGACACAAAACTTTCACCGGTTGCTGGACATGCCGAAGAAGACGTCTCAAATGTGATGAGAGTCGTCCGACCTGCAAACAGTGCACCAGCAAAAGCCTCAAGTGTGAGGGATATTCCGCCAAACTGCAGTGGTTACGACCATGTGTCGATCCATATGGTCAAAAGGAGCCCCGTCTGGCCAGGGACCAGTTTAATCAACGGAGGCTTCTTCCAAGTGCGTTGGTGTGCCTATTTGTATAGAACTCAAACAAGACTGACTTTCGCAATCCTCAATACTAGCTTCCAACGTAGACACACTCGAAGAGGAGGAGATTGATACTGCGTTGGAACAACTAGAGAAAGCCGACGCCTCGGATTTCACACTGTCCAAAGGACCATTTTCTGTGTTCAAACTAGGAGAGAAGAGCGAACTTTCACCATTGTCATCCTACGACCCAACCACTATGAGACATGCCCTGTCAGATCCGGGTTGGCCTCACTTTGTTGAAAACCTGGACTGGATACCTGCTCTCCCTACGGGTTTGGCTCTGGGGGATTCCGGCACTTTGCCTGAAATCAACATAGAGTCCCTGTCGAATGCTGGCTTTTCGCCAAACATACCTCCCCTTGGCCCCGATGAACCGTTAACTACCATGCCTGGTGATCGAGTGATAGGGAAGGATTGCGACAATAGACAGATCCTCGGTTTTGTCGAGCCAGGCCATGGCTCACCACCATCAATGCATCATCTCCAACTGGAACGGCTGGTATTCCAACCAACATTTCTCACCATCCAGATTCGATACCTTCTCAGTCATTATACCCAAAATGTCCTCCCCATATTCAGCATCTTAGACAACGACGAGACTCCATGGCGAAACTTTCATCTCCCGCGAGCCTTGCAATGCTGCTCCGAGCTCGAAGTCACCGGCACATCTCCCAACTCTCGACAGGCCTTGCTGCACGCGGTCCTCTCTAGTAGCGCTTATAATCTTCAAAACCGCTATCTGGGTACCGGCCAGACAGATCTGGAGCAACGCTGGCAATCAGCTGCGTCACATCACCGATTGCTCGCGGTAAAATGTCTTCGCGAGTCTGCAGCTCATCCGCAGGCTGCATCGACAAACTCGGAATATAAAGAATTGCTCGCTGCGATGCTCTCCATGGTCACGATCAACGTCATATCCGGGGATACAAAAACCTGCAGTATTCACCTGAAAGGCTGCGAAAGCCTAATCATCGCTCACCAGAAGAATCGGCCCACTGGCAAGACAACATCGCATATTCTTCTATCTCCGCCTCATGCAGACCGCCACAGCCTGGATCTGTGATACTCGTCCAGTAACTCCTCCCCCCCATCACCAACCCGAGACGCCGTCTCCAAACAGTCCCAGCATTCCAATATTCGACCACGGCGTCACCGACGGCCGAACGTATCCCCTATCTCTCGGAGAACTGCAATCCTACCTCGAGATTGACGAAACCGACGCCGAGCCATTCGGATCCTCGTGCGAACTCATCTACGGGATCCCCTCCAACCTCCTACTCCTCCTATCAAGAACCTGTCACCTTCTCTCGCAACTCGAAAAGAACCCCTCCGACCCCACAACCAAATCCACCAGCGACGAACTCGAAGACGAACTTCTCACCTGGCCGGTTGAACCCGCCGTGCGCCGGCTCGACTCCTCCTCCTCCTCCTCCTCCTCCTCCTCCACGAGCCTCCTCAGCTCCAGCAACCGCCAGATCCTCCATCACCACATGCTATCGTTTCACCAGGCGATCGTCATCCTCTTCGCCCGCCGGGTCCGAAACATGCATCGCCATCATGTGCAGCAATACGTCCGCGCAGTCGTGCACCATCTCCAACAGATCGAACACATCAAACACTCCCACAATATCAAGGCGGGCCCGGTGCTCTGGCCGGCATTCGTGGCTGCCTCCGAGGCGGTTTCGGACGACACAAGAAGAGACATTTTGCGCTGGTTTCAGGCCATCGAGACACATGGCGTTGCTACGTCGCGCGAGACTCGACGGAAATTAGAGCTTTGGTGGCAGTCTCCGGGCGGGAATGGGTCGCTGTCTTCCTCCTCTCTTGATAAGCTGTTTCCTGCTCATCTTATCATGACCTGAAGTGTTCGCTGGGTTAGGTAGTAGTAACCATTATTGCGTACACGGCATCTGGGCTCTTTTTACGAGAGCAGTTCGCGAATATACAAACTCCCCCGAGACTGACTAGATAAACAAAGAAACCATATCGTCTATATTGGATCAAAGGAATATTAAATAGGATAAATACTTCAGAACAGAACCTTTCCCTAGGGAACACGCTCCAAAGCAGAATATATAAATAGGATGAATTATATATACAACCACCGTACACAAAGAAAGCCGTATTGCCACACGGCATTTTTCTTTTAAAATCTAATCAACCATCATCACCAATCAAAAATCTAGTGGTGACGGGCACGGACATGGCTCCGCGACTTAATCTCAGACTGAATCTCGGCCAGGATCTCATCAGCAGCCTTCTCCCCGACCATGTAAGTCGAGACGGCAGTGAAAGTACCAGGAATGCGAGGGTAGACAGAAGCATCGACGACACGCAGACCCTGAACCTTGCGCACACGGAACTTAGAATCCAGCACAGCCATGGGATCATCATCGGCACCGATGGGGCATGTGCACGAGGCATGATGACCCCAGGCCGTATCCTTGATGTAGTCGTGGATATCGGCATCCTCCTGGATCTCCGAGCCCGGGAGAACCTCCGAAACATCGACGAGCTGGCGGCTGAAAGCATCACGGGCCAGACTCACGGCCTCAGTAAGCGCCTGCAGATCATCCTGGTAGTCACCGACACCGGTGTCGAAGTAGTTGAAGACGATGTCGGGGACGTCGAGCGGATCCGATGAACGCAGGGTGACAGAGCCCGCGGTGTTACGGGGATGGGCCTTGAGGATGGCCCAGGAGAACCAGTCGTGTTCGCCGGTGACATTCACCGCGTAGCCGGGGAAGTAGCCACGGAAGTTGACGGGCCCGCCGAAGACGAAGACGTCGTAGCTGTCGTCGGCAGAGACGGAGCTCTTGTAGAACATGGTAGCGGCGAGGCCGGAGGAGGAGTAGATGCCGCGGTCGCCGAGGATGGGGGATTCCCAGCGGTCGATGCAGGGGTCGGCCTGGCCGTAGAAGCTGAAGGTGCAGCCGTCGAGGGCGGGGAAGTCCTTGGGGGTGTTGCCCTGGACGACGATCTCGTAGTGGTCCTGGAGGTTACCGCCGACGCCGGGGAGGTTGGCGATGAGGGGGATGTTGTGTTTGGCGAGCTCGTCGGCCGGGCCGACACCGCTGAGCTTCAGGAGCTGGGGGGAGTTGTACACACCGCCGGAGATGATGACCTCGCGGGAGGCGTGGGCGGAGCCGGGGACACCGGGGAGGGCGGTCTTGTGGAGCGGGCTGGCCTTGTAGAGGTACTTGCCGTCGAGGAACTCGACGCCGGTGGCGCGCGGAGGGGAGACGGACTCGTCGAAGTTGATCTTGGTGACGTGGCAGTTGAGGCGGACGTCGAGGGGGTACTTCTTGGAGCCGTCGTCGTTGACGGCGTCGCGGACGGCGATGATGAACTCGCGGGGGCCGTTGCGCTTGGCGTCGCGGGTGGCGATGGGGATCTGGTAGTAGCCGGGGTCGGTGTCGCGCTTCTTGCTGTCGTGGTTGGCGTCGCCGAGGAGGAGGGTGCCGAAGTTCATGAGGAGGTTGGTCTTGTTGCCGAGAGCGAAGGCGCCGCCGGAGAGCATACTGAGGAGCTGCGGGTCCTTCAGCACCAGGCTCAAGGGGGCGGTCTGGGTGCTGAGCCAGCCGTCGTAGCCGTGGCCGGGGAGGCCGGGGAGGGAGTAGTGGTTGTCCTCCATGCGCTCGAAGTACTGGCGCATGTTGTCGGGGGACCAGGAAGCATCGTTGGTCATGGTGGCGATGAAGTCGAAGTCGGACTGGTGAGGGTAGATGGTGATCAGGGCATTGTGGGCGGTGCATCCACCCAGAGTGCCGGTACGGGGATAGAGGGTTCCCTTGACCTTGGAGCCCGGGGGAGGGTTGGGCCCAGTGTACTCCTCGCCATCAGGGGTGTCGTAAGTGGCCTTGTAGTCACGCGACTGTCTCTCGTCGTCGGCGTAATGACGGGCGAAGAAGTTCCAGGCCATCTTCTCATCCTCAGAGGCAACAGCCGAGTAGGCCGGGATACTAAGAAGGCGGGGTTAGTATATGCACCGTATGTAATTCCCATCTCGTTCTTACCTATAGTTCAAGTTCATTCCCTGGTCATCACCAGCCTCGATCAGCAGAGTCTTGTGGCCAGCGAGGGCCAGGCGTGCGGCCAGAGGACCACCACCGGCGCCAGACCCAACAACGACGAATTCATAGCCAGTGAGTTCCACGGCCGATGCCAGGCCGGCAGAAAGGGCGAAGAGCCCAGCCAATCGATTCAGAATCATGATGAAGCGAAGATGGCGCTGATCCCAAAGCTATCCCGGGCGATGGGCGAGGCTTTATATGCATAACAATCCAAACCTTTTTCTTCCCACTGTCGATCATCCCCTGAGAAAAGGATAGTCGGCTCGGCATGTGCTAACAGCTTCTCCGACCTCATCATTCCTGGCAAACGAAGCTAAGAAAAAGATGGAGGGGCTTTTTGCGATATGATTTTATCATGGTTGGCTGGCGAGTCTAGTGAGAGTTGTTAGTCGGCCCACTTAGGCCGATGCGGACAGAAGCGAGTCGAGTCGACGGAATATACTGGGCCTCTGCCGAAATTACAGATCGCCACAAAGGTGTCCGTGTTCTGCGTTAAGCCCGGAGTGTAGGAAGAACGTTGCAGGCAGGAACAAAAAGCACAGTGGGCCGAGATGGACTCCATCTGTTTGTTTGTCGCTCAACATATTTGATTCTGACCCAGAAGCAACCGTGACCAGGATCCGATAATATATTGATTGGTATGCATCCCGTCGACTCGTCACATCTTCCCTTCAATGTAGCATTCTGATATGCGCCCGATGTCTCTGGGCATAAGGCTGCAGTGGGCTAGCCACCGCGAAAGCCAAGCAAGAAAGAATCATCGAACAATTAATTCCTTCGACGGCGATCGTCTGGTTGTCGTCGTTCGAATTTCCGATCCACGCGCGCGCCAGCCAATAACCCGATCGAGATGTCACCGCTTCATCCAGAAGCCGGGCAAACAGCGTCTCCTGGGACGGGATTTGTCGCCCAAGGGAGGCAAGTGGAGAGGAGCTCGGCGACTGGAGTGGAGGCTCCCACACTTGAGGTTATACTCGTTCTGCCCTAGTCGACCGTTGTGTGCCCCATTCTGGCAGATGGAGTCAAGGGGGAGAAAGGGGGTCGGAAGATGAAGACACTCCGGGGGATCCGGACAATTGCCTACTTTCTGTTGCAATTAATGGAATAACCTGGTTGTGGCGTCAAGTGTTAATCTGCCATTCCGGAGGGATCGTCGCCTGCATGGCGGTTGATTGGATTCAACCGCAATAATGGGGACTCTGCAAACCAGGAATATTGTGTGCTATTTTTGGTCTTTTCTGCTTCTGTTTCTCCTGTGAAAGTGTGTCTCCTCATTCTTTCAACAGAAATCAAGCCCTAATCAGGAGCAGGATTAGTCGCTCCATGCAGGAGTAATCGCGTGTCCTCCGTGCTTTGCCATGTTTATCATGCGCGATAGGCCAGAAGTTTTCCAAGTCATCCCCTGATCTTTCATGGAGAATCCTGGGTGTGGGCCAGGGGAATAAATTTCCCCCTGCATAATCGTAAGATTCTTCAACCATGAACTGCATGAAGTCCTAGGCTAAGCTTCAATTCGGTAGTTCAATTCAGAAGGGATCGTCTATGATGGTTGATTGGGTCTCACGAAGGATCAACAATAACAATTAACAACAACAACAATAGGATGTGGGTATCCTCTCAATAATAATAATAATAGTAGTAGTAGTCACCCGGATGTTACGTACCTCCTCGATATCTTATTGTTATTTTATTTTTTATTTATTTTCTTTTTTCTTCGCGTTGTGATGCCGAGGTAGTGTGAAAGTCTGGGTTTTTTTTTAGGAGACTCGGTTAGCTCCACTCACTGGAAGAATAATAATTGATAATCTCAGAGAACCAAATGACTTTCAAATATGAACTCATAAAAGAGAGAGAGAGAGAGAGAGAGAGAGAGCGATTAAACTTGATTTATTAAGTCTTACGAGCTCAATACTATTGTCCTAGAGAAACAAACATATTATGTCTGTCGATCATGGGATTTCCCACAATTGCTGGAGTCAGTCATATTCTCCTTTTACACCTGGTCCAAGTGGAAGTCTTCGACTTTCCATTATCTATTATAAATACCCGTTGAACACCAGGGAGCTATATCATTGATTTTTCTTTTGGGCTCAATATACTGTTAGGGGATGGAGTTAAAAGTCAAGCATGCCCGAAAAGAATCACCAGCGGGTTGTCTAATCGTTCAGCAGCCTGTCTGAAGATAGCTGCTATCTAGACCACAAAGACAGATGTATATCAGTCAGCAGGTAGTCTTTTCCAAAACGTGTCGGCCCTTTTTATCCATCCATGATAAGATACTTTCACAATGGACGAAGTTCTGTCCAGAAATCTTTTACATCGCCATGTCCATCACCATTTATCTCTCTTTGTTCTTAAAATAGCTCTTTCTACTTCGCATCCACTTGAGCCTATCGTTAAGAAGTTCGAACATATTCATACTGTATAGAAAACTATATGGCGAATTCTGAATCAAACATTCTCTTGCGATAAGATTAAGATTATAGTGGATAAGTATAGAGAGTTTATATTTACGTAATTATTTATTTAGATTTCTCAAGAATAACTCTATTAACAAGGAGTAGAGTATAAAACTGAGTATATTGCATATTTCGAGGTTAGATTCGAAGAATCCGTTACAAGTATTGTCAAAAAACAGTAACCCTAAATAAGATAAGTCTCAATTAATAAGACTTTGAGAATCGCATCATCAAATAGAAGAATTACTCCTGCTGTTTCACAGTCCAACTACAGACAATACAATATAGGGACTAGATAACACTTCGATCATAATAAAATTAGATAAAGTTACTAAAAAGAAGATCGAATATTTTGAAGTTCAATAGCGACTTCTCGCCGCTAAAGTGAAGCTCTTCAATATGAAGATACAGAAGTACAATTGCGATGGTACTTTAAAAGTTCCGTCATTCAGGAAAAGAGGTGTTGTGGTGTGAGCAACTTTGAATCAACTACCAATCCTTGTGCTATATAAGACCATTGGTGTAGAGGGGTAGAGTAGAATATATAAGAGCATCTACGTGAGGTAGGAAAACTTTTCCTCCTTCTCTATGTGTCGCTTGGGCTGCACAATACATAATAATTCCACGATTGTCAAAATGTGAATATATATATATTTCTACATTCTTAACAGTTTTCAAAAGAAGACTCCAACGGTTTGATATATTTTTTTAAAACCCTTGTCAGGACAAACGATTTTTAGATTTGCAGATGACCATTGACCCGTTGTCTCCCTGATCAGACCATCTCAGTCATTGGATAGCAGGATGTTCGGGGGGAAACGAAGGCCGGAGGATATTCAACTTTCCGCCACGCGTGACGTCATGGCGAGGGATCTCGAATCACAACCCTGACTTCCATGCCATCACTTCATGTCCTCTTCTATTTTTAATTCAACCCTTTCAATGACTATGACAATATATTTCGGACAGTTGGAAAACTCTACCAATAGATATGTCATTTCCAGATCAGGATTTGTTGTTTCCTCTCGACTTTGATCAACCACGGTAGGCCATCCCATGGGAAAAAAACAAAAACGTTTCAGGGGGGGAGGGGAAGTTCGTATAATATGGCTCCCCTCACGTCATTTGAACCAGAGAAATACGATCTATCACGCCAACGGTGATAACGGTAGGGCTAGTGTGGCGTGGAAAAATCTCCGAATGGCCAGATCGTGGCTGGGATGATCTCATCTAGTGTGATCGGAAATCAAGTATCGACTTATCCACTTTGGTCAGGGATGTATGTGGGGGGGCCCTGTCATTATCCGCAACGTGGTGGGAGAATGTCTATCTCGGAGAGGTCCAGAACGAGGTCGATTCTGATTTTCAACTGACTAGATTTATTTGATTTTATAGTCTCCTAGGAATGTTGTATGCATCTGGATCCTTGTCTGAGTTCTCTCAGCTCCCGTCTAGATTCGCCCTGTATAAAACACCCCAAAACAAAATAAATTGACGCAATGATGACCCATATTTCCCTCCCACTGTTCAACGTTGCTCGGGTCCAGGCAACACAGCCTATCACCAGCCCTGATGGGTTAGAATAATGTCATTTTTAATCTATTCGGGTACCCACCGAAACAGGATTTTGGCCAACTATAATATATGAATCCTGTCAAAGCATTGGCCATCCCGATCGATGTATGCCAACATACATAAGGCGTCGTGGACATGGTTGATCATGACGTAGGTGGGATATTATCCATGCCGATGTATATACGTTCAGCTTGTATCTTATAGAGTGGTTGGTATATAAGGGACGAGGATGGACGAGGGTCGATGCTTTTTCTTTTCTATCAGACAAAACGATTTGACGATAACATCTTCTATCCCTTGTATTCTTATTATATCAAACCTATCTGTTTTTCATTCTCTATATCTATTTCTTTCTTAACGACTTCAAACACAATTCTTCATCCCTAATTTGAGAGAAACAAACCCCAACCATTGGTCCCCAATTCTCCGCCAACAACAACCTCTTCTACCCATCTACACTTTTCCTCCTCACCTCAATCAACATGGCTTCCAACCTCGACGCAGCCCCCGAAACTGTCAGCCCCCATTCCTCCACCAAGGACACTCCCCTCCAGCTGCGCTCCAAAGAACCCGCCCCCGTCCTCGACGACGACGACGAAGAACTCCCCTCCACCCCCACAAAGCTCAACCCCGACAACAACGAACAACGCGACCTCGCCCCCTCCCCCGCCCCCGAGGAATCCCAATCCCAAGCCTCCGGCTCCGCCGCCCCCCCACGCTCCGGCTTCTTCAGTCGCGCCCTCAACATCCCCGGCCAGCTGACCAGCGCCCTCTCCAGCGTCGCCGGCAGGGGCAGCACCAAGCCCGTCGACGACGTCCTCCCCCTTGACTTATCTGCACTGAAAGGCCTGCACGTCGGAGAGTCCGGCTCCGTGCTCGGTCAGGATGGGAGCCCGCTCGGCCAGCTCGTGGAGGGGAACCCGCAAGACCTCGTCGGCCAGGTTGTCGGCGATAACGGCGAGATCCTGGACGAGGACGGGGACCTGATCGGCCGCGTGGAGATAGTAGTGCCCGAGGTGGTGGACCAGGCTGCGCCCCAGGCTGGGAACACGGTGTCCAAGGTGGCAGGGATGCCGGTGTCGGAGTCTGGTGCTGTCAGGGACCCTGAGGGACAGGTGGTGGGCAAGGTGGTCGAAGGGAACCCCCAGGAGCTGGTGGGGAAGGTGCCCAATGAGCAGGGGGAGATTCTGAACGAGGAGGGCGAGATGGTCGGGCGTGCGGCCACTGCGACTGTGACTGCGGCGTCTGTGGCGTCGACGGGGAGAATCTCCGTGTCGAAACTCGCCGGGTTGGCGGTCTCCGAGTCCGGTGATATCAAAGATCCGGCAGGTAAGGTGCTGGGGAAGGTGGTGGAAGGAGATCCCCAGGAATTGGCGGGGCAGGTTCCCAACGAACAGGGGCAGATTGTCAACGAGGAGGGCGAGATCATTGGTCGTGTTGCAGTGGCGTCTCTGCCGGCGTTGTCGCAGGCTGGGAAGTCGGTGGTGAAGCTTGCTGACCTCGCTGGCATGCCGTTGTCCGAGTCGGGAGATATCAAGGGCCCGACTGGAAGCGTGCTTGGAAGACTGGTGGAAGGTGATGCGCAGGAACTCGCAGGTCAGGCTCCCAACGAACAAGGGGAGATTCTGAATGAGGAGGGCGAAATCATCGGCCGGGTGGCGGCTGCGTCTCGGAAGGCATCGTCTCAGGCTGGGAAGTCTGTCGAGAGACTTGCCGCGCTGGCTGGGTTGCCACTGTCCGAGTCGGGGGATATCAAAGACCCCGAGGGCCAGGTGATTGGCCGGCTCGTGGAAGGCGACGCCCAAGATCTCGCCGGTCAAGTCCCCAACGACCAGGGGGAGATCCTCAACGAGGACGGAGAAGTGATCGGCCGTGTTGTCGCCGCAACGATCACCAGCCACGCGGGGACAGACCCCGAAGGCACGGTGGCCGATGAAGCCGAACTCCCTCCTCTGTCCATCCTGGAAGGGCTGAAATGCAACAAAATGGGCAAGATCATCAGCACGACTACGGGCCAACCGATCGGCGAAGTCATCGAAGGCGACCCCAAGAAGCTCTCCCGGATGGGAGCCCAGCTCGACGACAAGGGCCAGTTCTGGGACAGCCGCGGCAAGGTGATCGGCAAAGCGCAGACGCTCCCTGTGGCGGAACAGGACGACGAGCCGATTTTCGCCGGGCTCGAGGGCCTGCACGTCGTCGAGGACGGATGGGTGGAGGATGGCCAAGGCAAGCGCGTGGGCAAGATCGTCGAAGGCGACGCGAAGAAAATCCTCGGCCGCCCCGTTGACGAAGACGGCGAAGTCACGGACCAGCATGGCAACGTCATCGCCAAAGCCGAGTACTGGGAGACGCCGGACGAGCCCGAGGCCGAGGTCGTCGATCTGTCGCAGCTCAACGGACTCACGCCGAATAAGCTGGGATTCGTCATCGGACCGCACGGGGTGCCCATCGCGCGGGTCGTGGAAGGCAACCTCAAGGAGCTGGTCGGCAAGGAGATCGAGGACGGCCAGATCTGGAATGGACGCACCCCGATCGGTCGGGTCGAGCTGATCCCCGAGAACGAGCGCGAGAAGAAGCCCGAAGGGCCCTTCGCTGGACTGGAGAACCTGGTGGTCAACAAGGACGGGTTTGTGGAAGACGCAGACGGCAACGTGGTCGGCCAAGTGACCGAGGGCGATGCGAAACTGCTTCGCGGCCGCAGCGTGGACGAGGACGGCGATATCATCGACAAGTTCGGCAGCGTCAAGGGCCACGCCGAGCGATATGAGCCCCCGGAGGAGGAGAAGGAGGTCGAAGATGATCTGTCTATCCTCGACGGGAAGATGGTCAACAAGGCCGGCAACGTCGTCGACGCCCAAGGCACCGTTTTCGGCCGGATCATCTCCGGGGATGGGAAACGGATGGCCGGTCGCAAGGTCGATGGCCAGGGCCAGGTCTGGGGCGACAATGGCAAGGTCATCGGAAAGGCCGAGCTCATCCCGGGAGCAGAGCAGCAGAAGGCTGAAGGGCCGTTCTATGGCTTCGATAACGCCGAGGTAGGCAAAGATGGTGTGGTCATTGATGGCGCGCGCATCATCGGCCGCGTCATTGAAGGCGACGCCAAAAGGCTATTCGGCCGCAAGGTCGACGAAGACGGGGACATTCTCGATAAGAATGGAAACACCCTGGGCCGAGCTGAACGGTGGGAGCCTGAGGAGAAGAAGCGCAACGTCAACCCTATGGCCGGCCGGAAGGTCACTCGGGAGGGCGAGGTTCGTGATGTCGATGGAAACCTCATCGGCAAGCTTACTTCGGGCAATCTGGCCACTCTGATTGGCAAGGAGATCGACGACAATGGCTCCGTGGTGGACAACGATGGCAACAAGCTAGGAGAGTGCACCCTCCTGGAGAACATCCCCGAGCCCGAGCCCGAAGGTCCCTCCCAGCAGGAGCTCGATGAGCAGAGGAAGCTGGACGAGGAACAGAAGAAGATCGACGACGACCGCCAGCTGGCGAAGAGGATGTCCGCCATCGTGGGCCAGACTCTCGATCGAGTCCAGCCGATTTGCAAGATGATCACCGATGTAAGTACTAACCCCTTTCAACCCTTTTAAGAGTATCATATAAACTAACACCTCCGTCTCTCTCCCAGCTCGTCGAGAAGGCTGAGCGCACTCCCAAGGAGGAGCTGGATGAAGAAAAACTCGTCAAAGACGTGAAGCCCCTGCTCGAAGAGGGCAACAGCGTCCTGCAGGAATGCAACGGTGCAATCAGGGCTCTGGATCCTGATGGGCGTATCGCCGCCACTGCAAAGGCCCGCGCGGCGTCGCATGAAGCATCACCCGAGGAATACGCCTTGGCCGATAAGCTCAAGGAGATGACCGACACGGTGGTCAGGACCATCGATAATGCACGCCGGAAGATCGCCGATATGCCGCACGCGAAGAAGGAGCTGAACCCTCTCTGGGGGCTTCTCAGCGAGCCTCTCTTCCAGATCATTGCGGCGGTTGGTCTTCTGCTCACTGGCGTGCTCGGATTGGTTGGTCGTCTGCTGGATGGGCTGGGTCTGGGGCCTATCGTGAATCGTCTGCTGGGAGGTTTGGGCTTGGATAAGTTGCTGGGAGGTTTAGGGCTGGGCTCTGTGACTGATGCTTTGGGATTGACTAAGAAGAAATAAGGGATGTTTTACCTAGTTTTTTTTAGTAGCTTCTCATCTGTACATTAATTTGGATTCCCAATTTTGATTTTAATTATATGTCATTATCATCTGTCTGAAACTCTTAAAGCTAGGATGGGAGAAGTAGTCTGATGAAATTTTTGATTTTTATTCAGGCTGGATTCGGCCTGAATTGAGTTAAGGCCCAAAGTGTAGATAACAAATATGGGGCTCATCAATTGGACAGTTTGGCCGAGTGGTTAAGGTAAATTTCACTCTCACACAACAATGAAAATGTCAACATGACTAATTCAGACTAGGCGCTCGCCTGCTATTCTACACAAGTATTCAATACTTGGTATTATGTTAGCGAGTCCGTTCGCGGGCGTAGATTCGAATTCTGCAGCTGTCGTTATTTTTTTTTTTCGATTTTTAATTTTCCCCACTCCCTAAGCCACCCCTCATCACTACTCTGGATACCCCCTAAGCATTTACCGCATGACATAAATCAAATGAATGATTTCTATTCATTTAATTCAAATGGCTAAAAATAACCCGTAACTAGAGTAGTGAGTTGCTAAAGTAATCACTGAAAAATAAAACAAAACATTGAAATACATATTACGAGAAATATTTCAAGAGATATCTAGAGTAGTAGTTCAAAAAGTGGCGTGGCTAGGCAAGGTGCTTAGAGAGAGAGTGCATAAGGGGGTGTCTAGAGTCTAGATATTTTAAATCAGACATAGACGCTTGGAGAGTCATCCTTTCCACGCGTTAAGCCACCTGGTATATTTGGGATCTAATGGCAAGCCACTTCAGTAAGCAGATTTGTTTGAAACAAGTTAGCTCTTGATTCGTATACCTGACCCTGATTTGCCCAACTCCGGATGCTGACACGCGTTCTGGTTTGTTCGCCTGTTCACTCTCCTTCACCTTCACTTTTCCTACACCAGAGGAGCCCGATAAATTTTCCCTGAGAGAGAGAGAGAGAGAGAGAGAGACAGTGATTGTATGTATGGCAACCATATCTCTCCAATCCCTCCCAGAGGAAATCCTCCTTCGAATTCTCTTCTACCTTCCATCAAATGCCGATGCAGCGGCGCTTTCGCTCCAATGCCGTCGTTGGCATCGCCTTTGTGACATGTCCATTCGTCACAAATACCGCCGACTAAAACTCTCAGAGACTGTAGATTTGGGCGTGGCCTTCGATATCTTACAGTCGATCCTGAAAACTCCTCGATATGGGCGATATGTTCGCCATATAGAGCTGAACCGGTCCCCATCGATGGATATTGGATTTGTGAAGGTATACAAAATGAAAAACCCTCAGCGGTCCCTAGAGGCAAAAGACCTTGAGCGTTTGAAGACAGCTATTAGACGGTGCTGTTTTGACTCACCGGAAGAGCGGGCGAAGATGCTGAACATCCTCCTCCAGAGCCCGGCCAGCATGGGGTATGATTTGAGATGCCTCTCTCCTTCCTGTCTTCCTATTATATGATAAAAACAATTATATCCTGACTTCATCCAGTTATCATGACCGACGAGCCCCCTTTCTCGCCCAGGCATTGGCAGCGTTGCTGGTCAGCGTCTCGCCCCAGTTAGAATCGCTGGACCTTTGCCCTGTTAGCAGGGAGCCATCCCAACTCGCACAGCAGACGGCGCAAGTCGGTGACAGCACTCTCTTCCGGAAAACAGATTACTTCTTCAAGCATTTTCTCGACCGTGCAAATAGTAGTAACCAGCAAGAAACCATGCCATTCCTGCAGAACCTTCGCGAGGTCCGATTCCTTGTCGATGTCGATATCAAGAGCCAATACGAGTACTACTACCAGCCCTATGATCTTTACGGCAGCCTGAACCTGGTGCGGCGGTTACCTGCAGTAGAATCCATCCGAGTCGATGCCATCATGACGCCGAAAGAAAGTAGTGACCAACCCCCAGCCGGATCAGCAAACTATACCAGAATCATCATTCGAAACTCGAGCCTCGATTACCCGTATCTGGTGGGGGCTATCGAGTCGGCTAAACAGCTGGAAGAGTTCACGTACGCAATCGGCGGACGAGGGGCGAGACACGGCTTGCTAGGCATGTTTAGTCCGAACCACGTTCTTCGGGCTCTCCTCCTGCACCGCGATTCATTAGTACATCTGGATTTGGATGTGGAGGCGGAAACCCTTTTGCACCATATCTTCGACCCGACCCTACGGCAACAATTTCCATTTTCCGACGATGAATATGAACGATCGGTGGGGTTCCACAATGTGTATCACGGGTGGGGAGACAGACTTGAGGAGCTCACCGCGGTGGATGGGAGCCTGGCTAGCTGGTCTGGGTCGTCATCTTGCTCTCTTCGTGGGTTTACCAAACTCAAAAATCTGAGCCTTGGGATTCATCTCCTCTACTATCTGGCGCGAGGAATTGGCCCGGACCAGGTAGAGGATGAATCATTTGCGATCGTGGATCATCTCCCGCCGAATCTCGAGTCTCTTTCTATTTATGGGTATGAGGAGGGTATGAGGGGACTTAGACCGTTTCATAGGCAGTTGGAGCAGTTGCTAGCGGAGAAGGATAAGAAATTGCCACGGTTGGTGTACATCGAGGGGATCGACGAGCTAATCGAGAACGCAGCCACGGTCAGGCGTCCGGATTTGAACCGTCATTTGTTGTGGGAGGGGGAGACGGATTGTGAATGGACCGATCATGAAGACTATGATTGACTAGATTTGAGATTTACTTGGGGCGTTATATCTGAACTCCTAGCTCACGGATGGCACCCATTACTATGTGATCTCTTGACATACAACCTCCAGGCAGGTTTACCAACAATTAAGTCTCCCTTTCCAAATTGCATGGGGCTCGATTATGCACCTAGGTACTTGGTAAACTTGGACAGTGTATTGCGCAAATAAGAGCTTCTACAACCACTTGCTCAGAGACAATGGAAGGGATACGGTTGACTTTACTCCTATCGATATTCTTATTGTCTCTACAGACCGTCACTATCTCGGCCCATTTTAACATGCACATTGACTAACTTTCCCCACGAAGACAGAAACCAGGGGGCGGGGAAGATGCCCACTGGTGCGGTGACAACCCTCCGCGTTAACGTTGTTCGGGCTAGTTTGAATCCTGAATTAGGGCTAACTAACTGCGGCTTTACCTCGCCTCGGTGGACCAAGAAGCCGCTAGGCCCCGTTTCCCCCATCGCATGTGAGTGTCTCTCGACTCAAATAAGAAGACAGGCGAAAATAAGCAGCCATCTTAGTGATTGATGTATTTGAATATCTGAATATATCCATTCCTTGCATTTCCTAGAACCAATCAAACTGTGATTTAATCAATGATGGCGGAGGAACCCGAGACCCAATATTCCAAGGAGGAGGTCGCCAAACATACCACCGATGGCGATATGTGGGTCATCATTGACAACGGGGTCTACGATATGAGTCCATTCCAGGACCAGCACCCTGGGGGAAAGAGAAGTAAATTCTTTTCTTCGAATGATCGCTATTGCATGGGCTTATGTTGAACTAGTTCTGTTGACCACGGCGGGCACAGACGCCTCCAAAAAATACCACAAATATCACAGCGACAAGGCCATGACCCGATATGGGGATGCCTTGCGCATCGGGGTGGTCCAGCTGTCCCAACAAGAGAAGATCAAGCAAAAGAAGTCGTTGTTCTCTCGTATTCTTCGATCTAGCTAGGTCGCTAGCTACTGGGGGGTTTTTTTTTCTTATTTTCGAGATATCCCAAATGATCTTTCTTCTGTTGTCATCATCATCATCATCATCATCACATTATATGACTCGCATTGATTGTACATTGTCCCCCTTCGCAGGCCGTTACCATTTAGACATGCACAATATATCCATTATGTTTCCTCGCAGAACCTCATCCCTCTGGGAATCCATCTCAACTGTCCTCTTTCTTATATGAACCCCAAAGTAGAAATCAGCTTCAACGCAATAGTCCCAATCCCCCCAAGCGCCTCCGTATAGTCATCCACATCCTCACTAGGCAACGTCTTAATCCGACTCAAAATACTATCCACCAACGGGTCCACAATCTCCTTCAACACCCCCGTGATAGCCGGCTGGTCGATGATCATCGAAACGCCGCTATCCACAACGCTGTCCAACAGCGGCCGCACCGGCCGGGTGGCGGTGATTCGAATCGACTCGAAGGCCTTTTCCCAGTAGGGCAAATGGCGGCCCTGGTACACGACCGATTTGCCCGATGCAGAGGCCATGACGAGGTCGTTGCGGAGGTAGGGGATTTCGGCGCGCAGGATGTCGGTGATGTTCTTTTCGACGTTGGCTTGGTTGAGCTTGCCTTTGACGTTGAAGGTATTGTTGCCCGGGACGATGTCGTTGACTTCGGCGATTGCTTCGCCCAGGATTATATCGTCGATTAGGAGAGAGAGGGTGATGTTTCCCTGGGTTGAGTTGGACATGGTTAGACCGGTGATTTTTCATTGTTGGACAACAAACGAGGGGGGGGGGGGGGGGGGGGGGATACTAGAGTCACTGAGGCAGGGGATGGATTGTCCACAATTGCCTTTCCGTAGACATTGTACCCATCGGCGTCTGGTCGTTGGATACCAAACTCCTGGATATCGAACCCGGTGAAATTATTGAATCCTTTGGAATAACAGGTGAGTCAACCACGTGTACCAATATCTAAAGGCGGGAAGGGAAATTATACCAGTAAGTTCCACAGCCTTGTATAGATTCACCCATGTTTTGATCGCGCCGATGGAGACCTTAGCCTGACCTTTGCCAGCAACCCTGAAAGTGGGATAATACGCCACGCGCTCTGCTAAGCGGGCAAACTGCTCCAGGTCTCTCAATTTCAGCTCCTGATTCTCTATGATGATTCTCTCTTTGGAGCCAAAGGACAGCCGTGGCAGCTCCACGGAGGCGAACGGGATAATATCCGGCGCGGTATCTTCCAGGAAAAACGAGACGTTCATCGGCTCTAGTCCGATCTTCAGAGTGTCTGGGACTTGGACTTTGCTGAACACGGAAAACTGGATAGTGTCGTTTCCCGGGTTCAAGAGAGTGATGTTGACGGCTGGGATGGGCACACGCTGCAGCAGATACTGACCGAAGGCAGGGGCGGCGTAGATGATCCTGGATATTTGGAATGTATCTGGTCAGTAAGTCTGTCTTCTGGCTCAGATATCCCCAGAATGAGGAGAATTTCGATCTGAAACTCACAGGAGTGGTAAGGCAACCGCCAGAAGCACCACGCCCAGCAGCCCGTAACAGAGGAAATATCGAGCGATATGTGAGTTCCCTGCTCCCCTAAGTGTGGGTTAGCTTGATTCTAATGTCTTCCGAGAATAATAGGATATCTACTTGACGCGTTTTTTGTCGTCAGGAGAGAGATTTTCTCCTTCCTCCTCCCGTTGAACCGCCTTTCCCTTCTCGGCAGCAGTGAAGTTTGCCCCGACATACGTCCTGCGGAAGATTATTAGTACCATGCCAAGCAAAGGCCCTGCTCGGGGGTTCTCACGGTCGATCACTTGGATGCCTTTGAATGTTCAGAATCACCGCCAGGATTCGTAGCACTCCCTAGAAGCCACAAACAATGAGTATATCTCCGAGAAGCGTTGAAAGTGGTGGGCTTACAAAAGCGGCACTCGCCAACCACGCCAGGGCCCCCAGAAACGCAAACGCCGTGTTGGCCTTGTACGTCGCACAGTTGATATCGGGGTTATCGCGGAAGCCATAGCAGTCAGATTCGAAGAACTAAGTTACTCCTCAGAACCATGGTTAGCTAACTACCACTATCCATTGAACCAAAGTAATCTGGTTCTTCGTAATTGACCCACCTGGATAATAATGGCAAAGATGGCAGATAACACCCAAGCCAGGCCTGCAACAAGGTCATACAGGAAGTTGGGGTACGGAGGAATCAACGCCGCAACCACGGTCAGGGCAGCGATGACCTCGACGTAGATCAGAAGGGTGGAATTCCAGGCGGCATTCTGCAGGAATTTGCCATTCAGGCCCAGCACGATAATGGCGGAGGCGACGGCCCCGAGACGCGCCAGAACAGACAAGGCTGTCAGAATCATTTTGGCCTTGACAAGTGGACTACTAACTACATGATTATGTGGAGATATTAAAGGGTCTTTCTATTTTTTTTTTTACGATGAATACGGTAGAGTGAATATGTGGCCTACAATATGCATTCCTGGATATGCAGTCTAGATGGGATATTAGTGTAGTGGTTAATTAAGTAAACCGGCCCGCGGACTGGTTCGGACCACTCACTAATTAATTAACTAACTACGCCGGGACTCCGGGGCATTCTTGGTGTTAGTGTGAAACAAGGCCGGTCTTAGTGTCCGTCTCGGGGAGAATCAACATAAGTCAACATGCTACAGGCAGTATCCCAGGCTGAAGATGGAGTTAAAAGTATTCTGACTAGTTGATATCTCCTAAGAAGAACTTGAGTATATTCATGAAATCCATTGCATTCTTATAAGTTATGTTCAAATTACATGAAAAAAAGCCCAATCCAACGAAAGGAAATATAGTCATAAAAACGAAAGTAGCCAGTCTCTCTCTCTCTCTTCTTCCTGGTATCATAATAATATAATAGATATAAAAATAAATCAAGCCTTAATCAATTGCCCCCCCCTCCTGGCCATTCTCTTCCTCACCAACCTCAACGAATACGTCTTCGGCGCCTGCCTCATAAACAACGGCGTAAAGGGATAAAACGACGACACCGTCGAGATCGCCAACCCCGTAATCATGCGCGACGTCTTCGTCGACCTCAAAAAGAACTGCTCCCGAATATTCGGCGGCAGCTGCTCCGTCGTAAATCGCCTCGCAATCGGCATCAGCGCCCAAATCGCCGGCCGCAACCACAGCGGAAAGCTCCCATGATGAAACAACTCACCCAACACCTTCCTCGCATCCGGCGTAACCTGTAGCTGGTTGTTGATCATATCGTCCCAGTATTTGCGGAACGCGCGGAGGTTCTTCGGCCACATCTCCCGCGGCACCTGCAGCGACGTGCCCATACAGGAATACGCCTGGTAGACCCTTTCCGCTCTCGCGGGGGGCAGGGGGCCATAGATGATCTCGTACGAAGCCACCATCGAAGCATAGATAGTTGCCGCCACCCACAGCTGCAGCTCGGGGTCCGTGGCGTCGTATTTGGGACTCCCCTTCTCTCCGCTGCCGCCTTTCACGCGCGAATGCGCCTTGTCGACCCAGGCTTTCATGGCGGCTTTCTCGTCTACGGAGCCGAAGATCATCACGTAGATGTACATCTGGGTGTATTGGGCGCGGCTGATTGCGCGGCTGGCGAAGGTGCTGTGGTCGGCGACGCCTTGGCCGACTTTGGGGTGTGCGATTTGGAGCAGGATGGCGGCGGGTCCGCCGAGGAGGGAGATGCCCTCGCGGGCCACCATTTGGAGGTCGTGGATGGCGAGGGGGGACTCGCCTTCCAGGCCGAGGTTTTTTTCAATGTGGATGGTGTAGGAGCCGGAGCCGTCGGATGAGGTCTTGGACATTTTCTCCATGGTGAAGGGTGGTGTGCTTCAGATAGTGACGGTGTAGATCGGAGGAAGGGTTAGGATATGATATCTATGCACTTCCTGAATAGTGTGACAGGGGGTTGAGGAGGGGGAGGGGGGGGTAACAGATTTAAGTGTCTCCGGGAGACTTGCTATTTTTGAATGAGCACATCCTGACTTCACGTCTACAACTTGTTTCATATCATAGTGAACGACCGAGGACCGTCAGCCGCGCACCGCGAGCCGTAAGCCGCATCATTCAATAACATTGCTTGCTGCTTGTTTTATGGATGCAGATCTGGGGTAGTATCACTGGCTGGGATCACACCCCCGTTACTCCACGGGGAAACCGTTGCAGTAGTCAAGAGTCATGGGGCTAGGCCACACATCTGTTGGACAACGACAGCAAAAACAGCGTATGCTTACACTCACCGGTGTCTCTTCCATATGGCCAGATAGACCCTGGATGACTCGAACGGGCTGTGTCAGTCGTCGATGTCCTCCCCATGTAGGTTAGTCGGTTTATCGGGCCGCGGAGAATCAACCACCAAGATTGGCCGACAAGCCCTAGAAGAAACATGAGAGGAGGCTTGATTTAACCTAGTGGGATTCGTGATCGTCTTGAGTTGATCGTTCTTGCGATGGCCTGCCTCGCTAAGCGCGCGACTTTGTTTGTTGGGCTGGCCACATACACTGGTGGAGATGCTGGATTGTGTTATGCCATATGACTCCTGTCATGGATTCTGCTTGGTGGATTGTTGTAGCCATTAGTAGTAAGCCTAGTTTTGGAGTAATCTACATCCTGCGACTCTTGTCCTGCATGTTTCAAATAATGATGGCATTGAACAGTGTGCAGTAGACGTCTCCAACACATTACATTAGGAGGTATACACGGGTACAAGTTCTACTCAGCACTAGGATGCTACAATTTGGATGAGTGTCCATATCAGAATTATTACGTCCACATCTAACATTTGAGCTAGATGATAAAGACGATGCTGCAATAGTTGGTTCATATCTAGTCACCCTAGAAACACAAAATATCCTCCTCGGATATGTTTCATCGTCTAGCACGGGCAATCTCCTCAAACAACCGTCGTATTGTCCCCACAAACTCCGGCGTCAGCACCTCATTGGCGTTGCTGATCAGCTGCTTGACCCTCTTTGCTCGCTCTTGATCCAGCACAAACGCAGCGCTGCGGAAGATGGTGTCGAGTGCTTTGAATATCTCGGGATCCAGCGCAGATTTGATATTGTCGAGGCTGTCAAGGAGGCCTCCCATGAGCTCACCCACCGGTACCGGGTCGCTCACTAAGTTGGTCGCAGGGGTGTTGTGAATAGTAGTGGTTTTCTCGGTGGGTGGGCTGATCGGCCGGACATCTTTGATGTTACCGAGTGGGATTTGGAATTGGAAAGCAACGGCAAGCAGGGGGAGAAGGAAGATGAAGAGGCTTTTGACAAAATGCATAATGATTCAGAGTGGTCAATGGTTATGGAGTAAAAACGAATATTATCTTTGGAGTAACTGCTAGATGGTGCTTCTGGTGGTTTATATCATCATAAGGATGGATGGATGTCAGACCTTGGCTTCCAACAGCACAGGCCGCCTTTAGATTAATATCCAAACTCTGGCTCATCTATAACTTCCCATATTGCTCGTCTTGCTTCCCTATACGCTGAAAGGAAGACAAGAACCTTGCCGCATTATGGAATAGTGGCCAGGATCCATCAACTCCGCCTAGCATTAAGAGCGATGAGGAAGTCTAGGCGAGATCCCCCACTACTGACCAGCCCTACAGGCGCATCCTCGGACCGTAGCCCTTGGTCCGCATTGGGATGGTGGAACTCCATCACTATAACAAAAAGCCACGCGTATAGCCGATAACCCCTGTCGTTTGAATTCTAAACTACCCGGGATCCGCAAAGTGGAATCATAGTGCCGAGTTGCAACGCGTTGCAACGCGTTGCTGTTGCCTGCGATGTACCTCTGAGAATCAAGAACCAGACATGGAATGTCGCTGTGCATCCTGTAAACTTGACATCATCCCCAACGATGTGTAGGAGCAGTTTTCTTTTCCTCGCTTAGATTTAATCTCCTTCTAGTCTACTATTCCCCCATCCACTTAATCTAACAGTGTCGGTGTCAAAATGAGATACTCCAGTGTCCCCGTTGCGTACACATTAACATTGACCTCGTTGTTTGGCCTCAGCATCCAGCAAACCACAACACAGTGTTTCAATGTGGCCAATCTAAGAAGCCAGATGTGAATTTCCACAAGACCCAGCCCAGCAACAAGGAAAGCTATACTGATTTTGAAACCATCCCCCCACCCCCCCCCCAGAAAAAACGAACAAATAAATCTTTTTTAAAAAAAACCCCCCCCCCCCCCAGAGCATCTCTCAGCGACCTATTTCCGACCCTAACAGCACCCCCAACTGGCGCCCAGGCAACCCTCCTGGACAACATTCGCACGTTATCAGCCACCGGCCCATTTGACCCTTCGAAGACTAAGGCTGCCAAAACCGTAATAAATGACCCCCCCCCTCTTCAGTATCTACTCGATGCAAACCATCTAACATTACCGACAGGGAGGCCTTTACCAACAATGGTACGATTCGCTACCAACCGATGTCCAGAGCTATTTTTCCGAATATGCGCCTGGGATGACTGATGTTTGCGTGACTTACGATGCGCATGGGCCGAGGGTTACGGACCCCTCCGCTGGAACTGAGGATAGGAATGGGGCTGCGGAATCGTCAACCTCCGAGGCCCTGGGTGCAAGACCGACAGGGCCAGTTGTCGGGGGACTCGTGCTTGCTCTAGGGGTCCTGGGAACGGCGGTTATACTGTGATATGAAGAATTATGTGTTTGATTAACGGTCTATGAGACATGAGACACGGATCGTTGGTGCATTTTGTTTCTCTCTCTTTTTTTTTTGTGTGTCTGTTTCCACCGGACTATGAGTTCATGATGACAATCTATGACATATATGAGATAAAACGAGGTCAAATATTGGTTACGTGAACGTGCTTGATTCTGTATATTGCAATTTGATGCATAAGCCAACTTTCCCCCCTGAGATGTGACCGAACACCCCTGGTTGCGCACAGACTAACTATAACTAGCATCTATGATATGCCGAGCCGAGAGTTTAAAAAAAAAAACCGAAAATGAATAAACTGAAGATCATTTCTGATTTGCTCCAACACAGGCTAGAGTTGCTTGATTAAGTTTAGACCTTCTACCCGGGCCGAACTAGGGCTTTTTCCTGACGGCCCGAGAAAGCGGGGAGGAGGAAATGATCGACTATATTTCAAGTCCAGCAGACTCCATCTTCCAAGTTCATAACCTTTGGGTGGTGGGTACATATTGAACAAGGCCAGGAATGAATCCTGAATTATCGGCTAATTTTCCATTCCTTCTAGACCCTCTGTTGGCGTTAGTCCTGGCCTCGGTAAAAAGAAGGTGTATTTACCGGATAAGCTCTAGGCGGATGAGGAGGAAGAGGAAGAAGCCTTAGGGCATTAGATTGCGTATGAAACCATGTCACTCGATAGCTGTATTCCTCATGCAGAATGTACCATCCTCGCGGGTACAGTTTCAGAAGAGAGCTCAGTCTCAGACGACCCGCCAAAGAATCCTGCAGAGGTGTTAGTGCCCGTAGATGGAGCAGGCTGATAGACTGGCCGGCCGGAACTGACGTACGATCTCTCATCGGTCTTTCGGTTTGGTGTTCTCCAGCTGGTTTCTTGTGTAAGATAGCGGAAGCCCTAACTAGCCTGCGTCCGTGCCGTAGTTCGAAGATCGGACCGGCGTCCATTCTTTTTTCTTTTGCGCTGGTATTTTCCCTCCTATATCACCATTAGGGGACGGACACATTCAAGCCACAGCACAATACCTTGATTTTGAGGCCCATACTCATGGATCCAAATCAGAGGAAACTGGTGCCGGCTGGAACCAAACGCGATGCATCAGCGCTGGACTCGGACCCCGAACAACTGCACGAGACGACCACTGACCCAGGTCGCAGGGGTCCGGAGCAGTTGGTTGAACCTCCCCGCAAGCGATCCCGCGTGGCCTGTACCTGGTGTCGAGATCGAAAAGTCCGCTGCGATGTCTCCAGCCATATGCCCTGCACGAACTGCGAGCTGGACCGCCAGGAGTGCAGTCTGCAGCCATTGACGATTCGGTAGGTGGTGATCTCCAGCATGGTCGAGTGTTAGGGGATTTTCTCTGGAGCAGCGAATTCCTAATCTTCCATGCTGATCAAGACAATATTATCCTAGGCGGTCCACCGGTGACCATCTCTCACGACGAGACGCAACACAACCCGTGGGGAGTCAGCCCAGGGATCGCATCCGGCCACTGGGTGGCTCTCACCAGGAGCCTTCAGCAGGTTCGTTAATAGACTTATCGTCATCATCTTCTGCTACGGGGCTGACGAGAATGCAGGAAATCGATATCAACCGGTTGTTAGAAATCCCAGCATTGTTGACCCTCCCCGACCTCCAATCCAACGCCAGCCACATACACGACCAACCGAAATCTTCTCCTTCTATTCCTTCCTCAGCCTCCCCGGTCTCCGATCCATCCCGGCCGAAGATGTGCGATATTTGAACGCCAAGGGGTGTCTGGTTGTGCCGAAGCGAGAAGCTCTAGACGAGTTTGTGTCCAAGTACTTCCTTTACGTGCACCCATGTCTGCCTCTCCTCAACGAGGCCGAGTTCTGGAGGATATATCGGAATAAGCAGGGAGTCTCGGCGAGGCACCGGAGTATCTCCCTGTTCACGTTCCAGGCGATGCTCTTCGCTAGCTGTGCGGTATGTCCCAGCCTACCCTTGTTGTGCTCAAGATGTGGAAGTGCTAATATGCCTGTCTAGTTCGTCTCGCCCGCCACTATAAGATCCGCTGGGTTTTCGGATACGAGGTCTGCTCGAAACAGCCTGTATCTCCGGGCCAAGGTGAGCGGTCTCCATAGGTATATGAGTGATCAATGACTAACAGGGATCAGCTGTTGTACGACTTGAAATGCGAGAAAGACGCTCTATCCTGCGCCCAGGGTTCTATCCTTCTGACCTACGAAAGCTCGTCCGTAGACCTGCACGCCGGCAGTCTATGGTTAAGCATTGCCATCGAAAACGCCATTGTATATGGAGCCCAGCAACAAGGGACGGGGAGCGAAATCGACGGCACAGCCTCCGAGACCAACACGCGGAAACGAGTGTGGTGGTCGATCTTGATCCGGGATCGGATCCTGCCTCTCGGACTGCGACGACATCTCCAAGTGACGCCTCGCACCTTCAATCTCGTCCTGGAGCCCTTGACGGAGGATGATCTAGACGACGAGATCAACCATTCCGAGGTCTACGACCCGTACACGAAGCGCCTCCTGGTGCGGGTGCTGCAGGCGCAGTGCGAGCTCTGTCTCGTGCTCACCGACATCATCATGCTGGTCTACGCGCCCAAGGCCTTTGGCCATTCCAGCTTCATGAAGGAGGCCGAGCTCACCAAGGTCATCCAGCAGATTGACGACGGCAAGGCAGGGCTGCAGCAATGGTCTACCAATGCGAAAGCCACTCTGGGGCCTATGGTTAACCTCGATGGGGTTCATGAATCCGTGACGTTGTACTTTGGGCTTACATTCCTTTACTACCAGTATGGCTTCTTAGTCCCAACTCCGAAGTAAGCTTTGTGACGTTCTAATATGAAAAACCACCTACACAGTGCAGCACGCCTGGCCCTGTGCCACTTCGAAGCCCTCACTCTGTCGGTCCATCGAGTGTATCTCCAGACCTCGTTGGACCAGCCGTTCGAACGAATCCAAACCGAGCTCGAGGACGCAATCGGCTGTGTCGACGACACCATCCGACGATTCCTGGCGAATGGAGTCGCTCATCATCTCCCTATCAGCGCGTAGGTTTTGCTCCCCCTCAGCATGCAACTGGCTTTCTTTTCGTCAGACTAATCATTCCCTTGATGGCCCCCAGGGTGGCATACACTGCGCTGCCTTTGCTCCTCAACGCCCTCGATATCCGACTCTCGACCACAAAGTCGCAGTCTGCTACTCGCAAACGCCGGTTCAGCCACTACGCCAACGTGATGCAACTGTATCGGGACCGTTACGATGGGACCGACAGCGTTGCCAAATTCATCCGAAAGGCGCTGGAGGTCGCAAACACCATCATGAAGTCGACCACGCCGCAGGCGTATCGAGGTGAGTTCTGTTTTCATGTCTACGAGATGTTGCCCACCATAACCACCCATCATCGACAGGCAAAACCTCCTCCTCTTCCTCCTCCTCCTCCTCCTCCTCCTCCTCCACCTCACGCAGCTGGTCCGACATGTTCGCCCACAACCCGCAACTCTACCTGCGCATCGCCCTCGCCCTCGATCACGCCTTCACCTCTGGCCATTTCCCCGAAGACACTGAAATCCCGGGACTCATCGACAACCTTCTTGCTGAGAGCAGCAGCAGCAGCCATCGTAAAGCTGCCTCCGCCAGCTCTTCTTCTTCTTCCTCCTCTTCCTCCTCCTCCTCTTCTTCGAGTATCCTTCCCCTCTCACTACCAGCAGCAAGCCCGACTGTCCAAATGCCCTCCTTCACCGAACTCCTCGAGTCCCAGCCCAAGACCGACATCGACGATTTCCCCGATCTGCCCCCACTAACTACCCAGGCTAGTCCTACGTCTATCTCGTCGATCTTGAATCACCCGGACTCGCCATATGGCGAGATGGGGAGGAGTGTGTCGGGCTCGGCGTATTCGCTGCCGTTTCCGCCGTTCTCGCCGGGGGGGAACGTGTCGTCGATGATGACGATGATGCAGCAGAGTCCAAGGGATGAGTGTGGTGCGTTCTTTAATTTTGAGGAGCCGGTGGGGGAGGAGGGGGATGATGAGGGGAGAAGGTATTGTTCGGAGAAGGATCGATATATTGCTTCCTCCTCCTCCGTCTGATGGAATACGATGATATATATTACTTCTTTGGTGGATGATTTGAGGTTGATAGTGAAGGAGGTGGAGAGCATCATTGAATTATATATATATGTAGCCTTTATACGACGTTGAACGAACGAACCCCCCCTTTCTCATAACATTCTGTCTCGGTGGTCGAGATGTCCACTCCCGGCGACTTCATATGGCAAGGACCCGGCGCCATAGACATTGTTCAACCCACTCTGGTTGATATACTCCAGGATCCCCAGGTCCAACGGCGGCATCAGATCCTTGAACGTCGGATCCGGCTCCCCATTGTTATAGTCTAGATCGCGATCCGGCATCGTCTGCTCGACATTCTGGGTTCCATGATTAGCCGTAGCGGTTGTATTCGGCGGCCAAAACGGCACCCCCAGAAAGTCCAGATTATACTCCTCCTGCTGCTGCTGCTGATGGTGGTGGTTTGATGGACCTTGGCTGCCGTCGCTGGTAGTTTCGTACATCATGTTCTCAACCTGCGACAGGCCACTTTGCGGAAATCGATGTGCTGACTCTCCCCCTCGTTCTTCGTCTCCATCTCCATCTTCTTCTCCTTCTACCCCCTCCCCCATATCTTCCTCTATCACCCCCATCTCCGTATCATTCACCTGCGGCATGATCGCCGACAGCGGCGGCCCCCCCGCCGGCTCAGACGGACACCAAAACGTCCCATCCCTGTCCCCCTGCTGCTGCTCTGCAGGACTCGGGAGGAGCGCAACCGTCGACATCCACGGCAGTTCAATCTTCAGCGCCCCTCCGCCTTGCTGCTGCTGGTTCTGCAGCTGGAGAACGTCAGGGAGCGCGCGGTCATGCGGCAGCCGCCCAATCGACAGACTGTAGTCCACGGAGGTCGAGAGCAGCAGATACAGCCGGGGGTAGTACAGGAACAGGTCCAGCCACGTGCCGACGGTGTTATCCGACGAGCTGGGCGAAAGCATGTCCGTGCCGATGGTGTCTTCGATCGAGTGGTCTTCCTCCTGGGCGAGCAGTTCGTGCGAGATCCGGTACACGAGCTGCAAGATCTGGTTGGAGCCGACGGCGACGAAGTTCGTCACGTCGTAGAGACTGGCGGAGCGGCGGTAGATCTCGGCGAGGACGTCGAGGCGTTGGCGGCGGAGGAGGGTTTGGTCGTGGGTGTGGGCGAGTTTGACGTCGAGGGCGGAGACGATGAGGGGCATGGCGACGAAGGCGAGGAGACAGAGAGGAATGGTTTCGATGTTTTGCCTCTCGCTGAAATGCACTAGGGTCTGGTTGAGGCCCTCGACGGCGTTTTTCAGATACGTTCGGCATTCGCAGAGTTGGTCGACGTATGTCTGGCCGGCGAATTTGGCATGGCTCTCGAGAAGAAGTGCCTCGTAATGTGCCAGGTGGAGTTGTGCTGTACTGAGGAAGTTCGTTAGCTTTTTAGCTATACCGAAAAAGTAGAAGAAAGAAAAAACTCACTAGTAATAAAGGTAAGTCATCTTGATCATCGTCGTCGCCTCCGACGGAACATTCTCCCCCTCCGCCACGGGCTTCAGCAGAAAAAAGTTCTTCTCCCACTTGAGCAGTTCATTCTTCGCATTCGATATCCCATTCTGGTACACCTGGAACTTGCGCAGCGACAACGACGGCGACGAAGCGCCATACGAGGCGAAAATGAACGCCACCATATCCGTCACCACCACCGCCAGCCGACATTGCTGCTGCAGCACCTCGATGAGCACGCGCTTCGCCTGTCGATCATACACATTCGAATAGTTGATTTCATCCTCAAAGTCGGCCTCCTCAAAGTAGTTTGCTTCGGCGTTGAAATGCTTCGACGTGACCTGGGTGCGGCGGCGCAGCCCCAAGCACAGGATCCGGTCCCGCAGCAAGATCGACCACCAGATGCGTTTTTTCATGCTGTCTTCGACGTGGTCGGAGAGGGGCGTGGGCTGTTTTCCAAGCAGGACGGCGTTTTGGGTTGCGTTGGCGAGCCACAGGCTGCCGATTTGGGGGTCGTCGGGCGAAACGTGGTGGGAGAGAAGGATCGCCCCCTGCGTCTTGCACAGAGGTCGGTCTTCGGCTTTGAGGTCCAGTAATAGCTGTAGAGAACACACAGGAGGTTAGAATTTTTTGTGAGCTCCATGACAACGAAAACTCATACCTTGGCGCGGTTATAGAAGGAGTTCCTGGCCGCTCGCTTGTCGCTGAATCCGCATTGTCGGATGCTTTCCTCGGAGACATACTGCGCTTGGCGTGAGAAAATAAAAGCTAGAACGGAGTACATCTAAGTAATCACTTACCGAACAGCTTGTGAATAACATGGCCTGGAAGACAAATACCGACAGCTTCTGATCCCCACCCAGCACGCTGTTGTCGCATTCCAAATACATGTGCCAGAAGCTGGCTTCGTCCACAACCGGGGTCCCAGGATGGACATGGAGGAAATACTGCTTTACAAAGTCATCCAGCGCCGGCTGCGCAGGGACGTTGAGACACCCCTTTGAGGTCAGATATGACAGATCTTCTGCGTCGAGGACGTGGAGGTTTCGCAATTCGAGAAAAGGGTATGAGGAGTAGTCGACATGGCCGGTTGCCGTGGACGAGGGTTTAGGGTTATCTTGCGAAAGGAAAACGACATTAGTTTGGACTCCCCCCCTTCGATATAAATTTTTTTTTTTTTCACACTCACTGGGGACGGGGGCTTGCTCGTAGAACGTATTCTCTTCGAGATTGGGAGCAAAAATGCTTCCACTATGATTGTAAATTCGGGATCTACCACCGCGCATATCAGGTTAGTTCACGGCATGGGACACTGGGACACTGTCTCTCATCACACGAACAGTCGGGGTAGCTTTTCACGCAGGACACATTTTTCCTGTCCATCCTGGATGCATCGAGTGCAGGGACAGCCTCGAAACGAGGCGTCACAGCGTACCTTGCGCTGGTGGCACCAGACGCAGGCACGCGAGGCTCTTCTCCCCCGATGGAAGAGCATTGAACCCTAAGGTCGCACGGTATTATACGAAGAAATGTGGAATGCGATGGGATCGATCAATAGATAGATAATAGATAGATAGACAGAAAGACAACCAGACAGATAGATAGATAGATAGATAGATACACTGAAGCAGTGACTGGAGG
This sequence comes from Aspergillus nanangensis, assembly GCA_015844325.1. Classification (NCBI taxonomy): domain Eukaryota; kingdom Fungi; phylum Ascomycota; class Eurotiomycetes; order Eurotiales; family Aspergillaceae; genus Aspergillus; species Aspergillus nanangensis. Next base: position 67,502 of record VCAU01000023.1, on the reverse strand, counting down.
AGGATGTTCTTCTTCTCTCCTCTTCCCATCATCGACATCCATCGGATTCCGCGTATAGACGCGATGTTTGGATACGAGAGACAAAGACTCGTGGTCAACCAACTCCTTCAGGGTCATATGAACCTATCAGTCTCCAGATGCCGTGGGCTCATTACCCCGCACGATAATTCGCCAGGATTTGATCAGCATTATATGACAGCATTTGCATCCTTCGGGCCTCGCTAAGGTCGTTCTCGGCTGTTGGGAAATCATCATCCAGCCCATGCATCTTCCTTTCCATCCATGGTCTGTCTCAGTATGGTGATATACTAACAATGACGGACATTCTTGTTGCCCCCCCTGACTAAAGCCGTGGATCATTAACCACTTTACTCGCTCTCACGAGATCTGATCTCGCCTAAAAACACCCCCCAGGAACGGGTTGATATAGCGGCGCATTCAAGGTTCGAAAGCCCCACATGGTACCGAAGCCATTGTTTGTTTGCCTCCATATTAATTAAAATTCTTCCCCCTCGAACCGTGGTCCTCCACAAAAAAAAAGAAGTAGCAACATGTGAGGATGACTGGGGTGTTAACCCCGGCTTCTTTTCCCCATGGGCAGTGGAGAAGACGCTAATCAGGGAGTCTCAAGTTATCGGTGGAGTTTTATTAATCCAAATCAAAAGCTTACATGATTACTCTGTAAGGAGAGGAACCTGCTTTGGGAAATTTGCCGTGGACTGACTGACTCGCCTCGGTCGGCCTGATCTTACATATGCATATGATTTCCTGTTTGAGTCAGCTCTGAAGTTGCGATACTCGCAGCTTCTTCCACCAATGATTAGGCTAAACGTACAATGCAGTTAATTCCCATTGAAAGCGAAATTTGATGACTCGAATATCATATGCTGGAGATAGTGGATAAACCTTCCACAGGATCCGGGGATATCATCACTTCCCCACATGCAGGATGCTGGCGAACTCCTTCCATCATCCGGAGACAGCGATATCCAAGACTCTCGTCCTTGCCAATTTCCTCTGTTCTGGACCAAATTGGTTGGTTGGACAGGATGAACGAATCCACCAGCCTGCATCCCCCGAAAGTCAATCTCACCTGACGTTTGACGGACTGTGAGGTGATCACGATCTGGCTGGGGGGGGGAGGCCAATCGTCAAAGTTTGGACTATGTTGAAAGGAATATATCATTATTTCCACATCTTCGCCCGGCTCTGCCGCTCGTACCGGGTTAATTATCTTGCCACCATGGGTCAGGAATGCCTCTTTGATGAGGAAATTCAGGTTGTGATTGTTGACGATAGGCAGAGCTGATGGCCTTTTTATAAGGTGTTCCTATCCAGCTCTCTCTTCTCTCACCAACCGACATTCCAGGTCAGAAGAAAACCCAAGCCGAACGTTCCAGCGATCTTTCTCATCCATCCTGCTCCGTTAGTGCTCCATGGTACTGACCGACAGACGGGTCTTTGTCCTTGAAGTGGACAGTGGCTTTCCTCGTAAAACGCCCATCTCCAATCGAACGGTGTTTTCTGTCTCGGCCCTACCCAAATTTATCTGGTCCCCAGTTGGTCGAGAGCCTTCAATGAACCGTCCATGAGCGTGGAAGCCATCCAACTCGTCGCGAGACAACCCGTGACATGGCCAGGCCACGCGGGCTTTGGTCGTCTCTCGTGGCGCTTCACAGGAAGATCCAAAAGCCGAAATCGCTTACATGCTACCTAGGGGAACTTGTCTCAGAGCGCTGCATGATTCCGTAGGCTCTATTTTCCCATATGACCTTGGAATGATGCTCCTGGCCGGTCGGAATCTATTCATCAGACCATTGAGGCGGCTCTTGGGAACTAATCATCTCGATGGACTGGCTAGGAGTCACAGACTAGTCACTGCCTCCTACCACGGCCTACTCTCGAGGAATAAATTAGTATTCAGAAGCAACTTGTTGTTCCAAACCTCAGTCTACTAACTATTACTTACTGCTGCCCAAGCAATAAGATGCGAAAGCTTCAGTTCACTAAGCCCTTTTGTGGATATTGAAGTGTCACCCAGACAGGGCAGGTTTTTCGCTAACCACCGACAACCACCGGCTCAGACGACTTGGCAAGTAGCTAAGACTTGCTGAGGCTGAGCTGAGGAAGCCATTCAGTGGGTCATTCGCCTGTTCATGCCCAGAAGAGATCTCTCGCCAGATATACAAGTGGGTTTATGTGGGGCTCGCACAGCGACCATCTGCCCTCACACTGCAAAATAAACCATCAGGGATTGAATCGAGAGAAACAAAGCTTTGGCCTTTAGATATTGGTGATTGAAAAGGGTCGCCCTGAAGGTACCTAGCCTTTTTTTCCCCTTCAACGTGGATCGACAGCCCACGACATGAAGGCATATTCTGCTGATGGCAAAGATCATCTCTGCGCGCAATAAGTTTCAGACCTCTGACCACTGGGTTCGCCACGACCGCAAACCCACCTCGCTGAAACTGCTGCAACAAGAGCCAACCATTGGATGGAGCAATACTCCGCTTCTTAATGAATCTCGATCAATTCACCACGCGAGCAATCCCCACCAACTATAGATTGTATTTTTGCTGGTACACCCAATCGCTGCAGAGCTTACCTTCCAACTTCTTTGTGTTTCCTCGTGGAGGTGGTTTTCTGGGCCTCTTTTTTATCCACGACCTCGCCCAGTTTCCCCCCCTGGATGTTTCTGCCAGAGACAATGGTGCTGGCGTCCCGAAATCACTATGGCGGTTGATCGAAGTTTGGCTGTGCGAGCTGTGGCTGCAGTCTTCTTGTCGTTGGCTTGCGCTGCGGTGCTCCTGCGCTGTTATGTGCGCATCCGCCTGGTCCGGGGATTCGGCTGGGATGATATTATCATGTTACTCGCCACGGTGGGCTTGCGAACCTTTCCACTGACAGTGGATGAAATGGAATTCTAACACCCTCTCCAGGCATTCTATATCATGTTCTCGGCCTGTATGATCGGTGGTAGCCTGTGGGGCACGGGGAAACACTTCACAGACCTGACTGCGCACCAAAGCGTCGTTGCCATGAAGGTACGTATTCATCCCAATCACATGAGTAGATCGTCGGGTTTTTCTAACGCCAATGGCATATAGTACTGGTTTCTCTGCGACCTGGGGTATGCGCTTGCTTCCATCCTAAGCAAGGTCTCGGTGTGTCTGCTTCTACTCCGAGTCTTAATCGACCCCATCCACCGCGCCATCATCTACGTCGTCACTACCATCACGGTCATTACGGGCTGCATCTTCTTCGTGTTCTGTCTCGTGCAGTGCTCGCCACCCTCGTACTTCTGGACCCGGTTCTGGGGCGACGAGACCATCTCCGGGTCGTGCGGCAATCTCACCGCCATCCAAGTCCTCCTCTATCTCTTCAGCGCAGTGTCTGCCACGTTCGATCTAACCGTGGCCGCATTGCCCATCGTTGTGGTGCGCCGGTTGCAAATGAGTCGGCAGACCAAGATCGCCGCCGTCAGTCTGCTCGGCATGGCATGCATGTAAGATCAGATCAGACCAGACCCTTTCCCCACGTCCTCGCGAATGCACTAACACTCGACACCTCGCAGTGCCAGTGTCGCCGTCATCGTCCGGATCCCCTTCGTGCACACAATCAAGAATCCTGATTTTCTCTGTAAGTTCCCCGTCACCCAAGTCCAGTCAACACTCTAACAAACCCACCCTCCCTCCAGACGCAACCGTCCAAATCGCCATCTGGTCCAATATCGAAACCGGCCTTTCAATCTTCGCAGGTAGTCTCGCAACTCTACGACCGTTATTTTCCAAGTTCACAGGCAGCGAAGTCACCGCGCGCCTGCACTATAACTCAGTGTCTGCGAAGCTTGAATCATCGCGGCGCTGCTCGCGCCGTCCGCGGCCCGATCAGGAATCCGTCACTCAGCTGGCGGAGTTGACGCGGTCGGCGCGGGAGAGGGAGATCCATATGGGGAAGCATAGTGGGACGGCGTCGGTGCATAGTGTGGGGGATTTGAGCTGGCAGGAAGGAGGAGGGGATGTGAATACGTCGATTCGGGTGTTGCAGAGTTGGGATGTTTCGTCTTACAGGAATAGTAGGGGGAATGTTTAGTAAAGTCAGAGGGAAAATTTGATTTTGTCGGATGCATATTTTCTGTTCTGTGATAGTATGTCGTAGACTGGTTTAACGGGTCTTAAAGCAGAAGAAGTATTACCCGGTCGATATATGTTGAGATCTCTCATGATGGTTCCTTTAGGCCATCACTAATAAGCACTTTTTGGTCCGATGGTCCACTAGTTTACCTCAGAATATACATTGAATGCAGATAAAGAAATTGAGGTTTTGTTGAGGCGACGACATAGTGAAGTCATGTTGATCTCAATTGATTTATGTCGCAACCGATGGGGTAGTGGATAGGTGGCTCAACCAATGGAATCATTAAGAAGTCTAAATTGGTATAGGTGCCCCTGTCTAGCAATTTATGTGGGCAAGCTGACTAATACAAAACAAAGGAATATTAGGTAATCCCTGATTCAACAATTTATTGAATCAGTCATGCAAACCATGCAAACCACCCAAACCACCCAAAACCGAACCCGATAAATCCAACAGCCACGTGACACCTTATCGCCCCACAAATATCCGCCTCACGTGACCCCAATTCCAAAAATTTTGCCCTTTTTGTCTTTTTTTTTTTTTTTGTTGTCGCATCCCGGAATTTCTGCTCCGCATCGAACATATCGAACATAATCAAAAACCCCCAGCGTCGCACACAATGGGTTCCGCTCAGGATCAAACAAAGAAAAGAAAGAGACAAAAGGTCTCCGAGGGCTCCAAGTCCTCGAAGTCTCGCGTTGTCGAGGCCGACGCCGAAGTCACCACGCCCAAGAAGCAAAAGAAAGACAGGAAGGCCAAAGTGGTCCGCGCGGACGAATCCATAATCGAAGATATCGACGATGTGGAGGAAATCAGCGAGAAGAAGACCACCGAGACGACCACCGACAATGTCGAGAACGAGGGAAGCGACGTTGCTGCCGAGGAGGAGGCTGAGGAGGCTGAAGAGGCTGCCCTACCCTCCACGTTGGGCCTGTCCCTGCCCACCGACGCTGCGCCGCAGAAATTCGACGAGCTGAATCTCACCGAGCCCACCATGAAGGCGATCCGACAGATGGGGTTCGAGTCGATGACGGAAATTCAACAGCGGACGATTCCGCCGACCTTGGCGGGTCGCGATATTCTGGGTGCGGCGAAGACGGGGTCCGGGAAGACGCTGGCTTTCTTGATTCCGGCGGTGGAGATGTTGAGCGCGTTGCGGTTTAAGCCGAGAAACGGTACCGGTGTGATTGTTATCACCCCGACAAGAGTAAGATATGCAATGGGGTTGGGTTGAAATTGTGGTCGTGGGAGAGATTTCACTAACACTAGAATCACAGGAATTGGCTCTACAGATTTTCGGTGTTGCTAGGGAGCTGTGCGAATTCCAGTAAGTTTTTTTTTTTTTCCTTCGCACGTTTGGAGAACGACTACTGTGGAGATTCATTACTGACTTGTCCTGCTCTAGTTCCCAGACCTACGGTATCACAATTGGTGGTGCAAACCGACGAGCGGAGGCCGAGAAGCTGAACAAGGGTGTCAACTTGTTGATTGCGACTCCTGGACGTCTCCTGGATCACTTGCAGAACACACCGGGTTTCATCTACAAGAACTGCAAGGTTCTCGTGTTGGATGAGGCAGATAGATGTCTGGATGTCGGTTTCGAGGCCGAGCTTCGTCAGATTGGTTAGTTGCTTAAAGCTATACTTGTGGCGCTGCAGATGCTAACGGGGTCTAGTCAAAATCCTGCCCTCTGAGGAGCGCCAAACTTTGCTGTTTTCCGCCACACAGACTACCAAGGTAAGCACTGTTCTCTCTTACGGGGTTATTCTGTCGGATTTGTCTCACAAACTAACCAATGTGTCTTATAGGTCGAGGATCTTGCTCGTATCTCCCTCAAACCCGGCCCTCTCTACATCAACGTCGACCACCGAAAGGAACACGCGACAGTGGACGGTGTCGACCAAGGCTACATCATCTGCGAAGCGGACAAGCGTTTCCTGCTGCTTTTTACATTCCTCAAGAAGAACCTGAAGAAGAAGATCATCATCTTCTTCTCCAGCTGTAACGCTGTGAAATACTACGCCGATCTTCTCAACTACATCGACCTGCCCGTCCTGGCACTACACGGAAAGTTGAAACAACAGACTCGCACGCAGCGTTTCTTCGAATTCTGTAACGCCACCCAGGGCACACTTATCTGTACCGATGTGGCCGCACGAGGCTTGGATATCCCCGCTGTCGATTACATTGTTCAATTCGATCCTCCTGATGAGCCGAACTCGTACATCCATCGTGTCGGTCGTACCGCTCGAGGCACAACCGGCAAGATCGGACGCTCTATCATGCTCCTGCAGCCGTCTGAGGTGGGATTCCTCAATGTCCTGCGCGAAGCGCGTGTGGTATGTATATCTCGATTCTAGCCTCGAATCAGGACATAAATGCTGATTGCTTATTATTTAGCCCGTCGTCGAGTTTGAGTTCCCCACCAAGAAGATCGTCGACATCCAGTCCCAGCTAGAGAAACTCGTCGGCCAGAACTACTATCTGAACCAGGTATGACTGAATGTCCATGAGAGAAGCAAACCGAAATAACGGCGGAACAAAATGCTAACTGATTTCACACAGTCCGCAAAGGAAGGATACCGCGCGTATCTCCACGCATATGCATCCCATTCGCTCCGATCCGTGTTCAACGTCAACAAGCTCGACCTGATCAAGGTGGCGAAGAGTTTCGGATTCACCACTCCGCCCCGAGTGGATATCACCATGGGGGCCAGCATGAGCAAGGACAAGGTGCAAAGCCGCCGGCCGTACGGCAGCCAGAACAAGCCTGGGCCTCGGTTTCAGCGACGGGGGTAGAATAAGATACCATGTACCATAGAGAAAAGTTAGATTATGGTTAATGAGATTAGCGTGCATTCTCTTGCTTCATTTTTCCTACCATCGCTTCGCCATCACGCTTGAATGGGGGTTTTTTTGGTCAATCTTTCCATTCGGAGTGATATCGACAGACAGACACAATCTTCCAATAAATGCACATTTCGAATTATCTCCCACCCGAATATCAACGCCAATAAAACCGGAGAAACGCCCATGCAACGCAGTATCGATTTTCTTTTTTCATTAATCATCACTCATTCACCTCTTCAATAGGTAGGTGGTAGCAGGTAGACCGTGTATTCCATCCTCCCCCTAGTACCTCGGCGACATCATCGGTGGACCATCTACCCTCAAGAGTACGAAATTCGTAATTAGCCCTCCATCAAACAAAAAAACGGGAATGATCACATTGAAAAATCACGTACAGCCCATTTCCACATCTTTCATCATGGATTCCCGCCGAAAATGGCCCATATTGTTCATGCGGACGGAGCGCATGTACAATTCCTGTTCGCGGGGATAGTTGAATCGCCCCGCCGAGCTCTCCGGATAATATTGTTTGAAGAGCGCGGCGCCGAGGGACACTGCCGCCAGACAGGCGACGATGACGATGACGATTATGGCGGAGGTGGACAGGTGGACCATTTCTTGTCGTGAGTGTGTGTGGGAAGTAAGGGCTTATAGGACTATCCTGATGTATAAGGGGTGGCTAGAGAGAGAGAGGGGGGGAAACTCGTTAATGCATTCTTGGGCGAGTTATGATAAGGTTGGAGATTGAGGGGGAATTCGGAGTCCGGATGAAAAGGCATAAATATTCCTAGGCTGATACGTAAGGTAAGGATTGAAGAAAGCTCGAATTAACCTTGTTGCACCGTTTGGCAGGGATTGAAGAAAAGGATTGCAAAGCGATTGGTGGTGTGACATTTGTTTGGTGGAGGCGCAGTTCATTGTTTGTGTTTTTTTTTTCTCCTCTTTTTCTTATGTTCTTTGTAAATTATTTCATTGGCATCATCAAGTGCAACACAACATAAAGATTCACTCCAGTCCATTGATATTATCATGTTGGACCCAAATATAGATCGGCTGACGACGATCATGCAACCTTCATGCAGGACAAATCACCGTCTGGTCAACTCCAACCTCAACTCCCCCATATACCATACAAAATTGTCCTGGGAATCTGCCAAAAACTTCCTCCCGTCTTCACCAGGAGCGAATTTCATGTCAAAGGTCATGATCATGCGCGCCACTGTGGTCCGCAGATTCATCATCGCCAACGGCTTTCCAATGCAGTTGTACGGGCCTAGTAAAACAACCAACCATCAGAAAATATCATCAAATCATCCTATTTAAAAGAAACATACCAATACTGAACGGCGCAAAGGCGGACTTCTCCCTCACCATGTGCGGGTACTTGTACCACCGCTCGGGAATAAACTCAGCGGGTTTTTCATAGCAGAGTTCGGCTGGAGGGGAGGGAGTTAGTTGATGTGCCCTAGTATCCTACTTGTTCAAAGGGAAAGAAAAAATCGAGATCATACATCGTGCCAGGACATACTGCGGGCAATACACGGTCATATTGCCCGGGACGAACACCTCGTCAATCATAATCCCCTCCGGGGGTGTCTTTCGCTGCACCGCACCAGGGACCGGGGAATAGAGACGGAGAGCTTCGTTGATGACCCCATTCAGGTGGCCCAGGTTCAAGATATCGGAGTGCAGACACTCGCCGTCTTCATCGACGTAGGGGGCTAGTTCTGCGCGCAGCTTCTCGGCTTCCTGCGGGTGACGAACGAGTTCGTAGAAAACCGAGGCGAGAGTGCAAGACGTGGTGTCACTGTCAGGTGAGCATTGAATATGGAATCAGCCAACACAACCGGTAGATAGAAACATGATATGGACTGGATAGATGAGATCCTACTCACCTGCCTGCGATAACAATCAGTCGAGCGTCCCCATTCAACAAATCATGTTCCTTGGGAGTGGGATTCTTCCCATCCAGATGAGCGATCAACGCGGAGCTAACATCCGGAACCTCAGGTTTATTCTACCTCCCCAGGAGGGAGCGAGTAAGCGAACGAACAAAGGAGAGAGAGAGAGAGAGAAAACTCACATTAACCCTCGTCAACAACATCTTCCCACAAAAGTCCAAAAACCTCCACCAATCCCCCGACAACCCCGGCACAGCCGTCAACAACAAAAAGAACCAAATCGGCACAAACAACCCAATCTGCATCATCGTCGAATTCAGCAACCGAATCGCCCAATGATCCTCCCCCCGCTCAATACTCCCAAACCCCTCCCCAAACGTCAACTCCCCCATAACATCAAAGCTATACAGATTCACCCACTTGCGCACATCTACGACCTTCGCCTCGACCAGCCGATCCACCAGCCGCTGACGCACCTGCCGCGCCCGCTGCTCATACCCACGTAGCAACCGGTCACTGAACGCGAGAGCCCACACCTTCCGGCGGTGGGCGTGCTCGGCCGGGTCGCGCATGTTCTGCAGCGCCATCCCCGGGTGCGTGAAGTCGTACCACGCGGCTTTGGTGCAGGGCGAGGCGGCGCCGTAGATGGCTTCCACAGCGGCGGGGTGGGCGATGGAGAGGTCGGAGGAGCCGGTGCGGACGAATAGGCCGTATTGCGAGTGGTAGGCGTGGAGTTTGGTGCTAAGGTTGTGGGTGAGCTGGGTGGAGAGCCAGAGGGTGGAGAGGCGGGCGGGGAAGGGGCCGGGGAAGCGGCGGAGGGGGTGGAGGAAGATGCGGTAGATGAGGAGGCTGGTGTAGAGGCCGAACAGGTAGGAGGCTGCGAGTTGGGTGGTTAGGAGGAGGGTTTGGCTCCAGGGTGAGACTGGGTAGTCGTAGTAGTATCGGAGAGTGGTTGTGGTGGCGGCTAGGGAGAGGAGGAAGGCTTTGATGTATAGCGTGACGTGGAGGTGGTGTTCGCCATGGTTGAAGTAGAACAGGTGGGAAGTGATGCCAGCGATGGCTGGGTAGAGGAAGGATGTTGCTGTTATTACTTGGGGGAAAGGCATTTTGGAGATGGTGGTTTGTTTGGGTGAGAGGGATGTGGGATTTATCTAAGATATTTATATTCGGGTGTACTTGTCTATAGAGCTATGCATATCCATATATATATATATATATATATCTGTCTCTCATCCCGGTCAAATATAACATTAACAAGGGGAAAATCCCCGTCTTTATTCATATGTTTGCTCTTGTGCTGGAGGTTGAAGCAGGGCTGGACGTCGATTTGCTCGCTTTGAAACCCCTCGACGAGATTCGGTGCAGGATGCATCATCTAGCGTGGAGTAAGTGCATGGAGTTAGTGAGAAGCAGTAGAAGTCGAGGGTTTGGGGAGAAATTTGCCGACGGACTTATCGACCTTCTTGTAGGGTTTATTAATCCGATTTCCTTTTTGGGATGAAGATACTGTAGGGCATGCATAAGATATGCATGAGGTCAAATTACCAATAGATTGGTCATGTTTCCAACTCTTTGCATTGGAATCATATCTTCGGATAATCTTCGAGGAACCAGGGGGTCACCCTAGTCTGGTAAGATTGGTTGACTCGTTCTAGGGTTAGAGGCTGAGTCTCCCTACCTATACATCAATTATACTATAGTTTTAAGGCACGTAGACCAGGACAAAGAAGAACAATCTGATTAAGCCTATTTAGGACCCTCTAGCGACTTATAGATCCTCTCGATAATAATAAGATATACCAGTTTCAGCCTGTTGACAGTCCAAACAATCACTTAGGGCTGGCAATATCAGAGACAACTTTACATGAGCTGTCACTTGGGCTCAATCCGCCCAACCAACACAATGGCAAGCATTGAGTTTCCACAGGCAGACTATTCAGGAACAAACTAGGAAATGGGTTAATTTCCCCAGAGAAACCCACAAATGGCTCTCTCGCATTGTGTCTCGTTGCCCCGGCCTTGGCCTTGACGATCTACGCTGTTACGTACGCCTGCTCGTATTCTCGCCGCCTCCTCTTCATCTCGCAGGGGTCTATACCCAACCACGACGGACCATTCGCTCTAGTCTGCTCCTTCTCCTCCTGACTTCCTCCTGATTCGAAGCTCGTTCGTATTCAGGTTCTTGCGGCTCAAGGCTTCAGCTCAACGGGAGTATCGTCGAGGTATAAATAAGAGGGAAAAGCCTCGACCGGACCCCTTCCACCTCTGTTTTTCCCGCCCTGTCTCTCTTACTCTCGTTTCAGTCAGTCAGCCTGAAAGAAAGAAAAAAACATTTACATTTACATCTCCAATCTATAATAATAATAATAATAACCCTCTCCCACAATGTACAAACTCATCCACCTTGCCCTCCTGGCCTCCACCACCCTCGCTACAATCCACTACCCAGCCCTCGTCGCCCGCCAATCCACCGACTGCTCCGCGATTAACGGCGACCCTTGCCCCGGCGGCACCGGCTGCATCCCCGCCGGCTACACCTGCTGTGCCGGCGGTGGCGGCTGCGAACCCGGCACCTACTGCGACGGCGATGGCTGCTGCGCGGACGGCGAGGTGTGCACCGGCCCTGGAGGCACCAACACCGACACGGTCACGTTGACCGACAGCGCCACCGCGACCTACACGGAGGAGCCGACTCCGCCGTCCTCGTCCTCGCAGCCGGTGATCCCCATCCCTACCACGAGCGATGCTGTGATGCCCACGCCGAGTGAGACCCCATCGGCGTCGGTTAGTCTGCCCACCGCGGATGTGCCTTCGTTGACGGCGTCTGCGTCGGACTCTTCGCCGACTTTTACAGGAGGCGCGTCTTCATTGAATCCGGGGTTTAATGCGCTGGCGGGCTTGATTGCTGGGGCTGTGTTGCTTTAGTTTTGTTGGATTGAGGTTTTTTGGGTAGGGATGTAGTTGTTCGCCCTGTAATTGGGTTGAATATATGTGTGTTATGTATGGATGTAGTTATGGCTGGCTTTACGGTAATCGCTCGTTTGGATAATATGATATGGGCTTAATTGGGTTGTTTGTTGTTTTTTCTTTTCTTTGGGTTGTGTACTTGATAACCCTCACTGGCTCAATGGGATTTTGATTCTCGCAAAAAAACATCAACGATTCCATCCTTTACTAGCAGAATCCAATTGCCTGTTCTGTTCAGGAAGTGAAGGGGAAAAAACAAAAGCAAAAAGGAATGACCAGTGCCGGGCTCGATCCGGCGGCCTTATCCGTGTTAAGGATACGAGATAACCAACTACTCCAACCGGCCAGTAATATTTATTGTCGATCTGGAGTGTGCTCTATCACTAGAATTTACTACCAGTTCATACTCCAATTGATATTCCTATTCTTGACAGCAACAAAACTGGTCTTGACTATGAAAGTTGCAGTATGTTGTTAAGAGGAAATTCTTATCTGCGGCCTTGAGATTTCTAGACGCATCCACTTGCTACTTAGTACTAGTATCACCGTTTAGATAGACATGATTCATCCGCTATTGTTGATTAGTGAACAATATACCCCGGTTGGCATCACGGAACTGATTACTGATCAGATCAGATCAGATCAGGGTAAACACATCCCGCCGCATGTTTATAAAGATCCGTCAAGGTAAGTACATAAGTATACACGCCTACACAATGATCAATCTCCGCCATGCAGACCTCCTCGAAGAAACGAGTACTACCCACCACCATCCCCTTCTGGACCCAAGTCCTCGACGCCGGCGCAATCACCACCCAAATAGCCTCATCCCCCTGCCCCGGCACCGGCACCGAAGAAGACCCCTTCATAGTCACATGGCTCCTCCCCCACGACCCCCGCAACCCGCAGAACATCCCCACGCGCAAGAAATGGCTCATCACCTTCATCGCCGCGCTCGAAACCTTCATCGTCACCCTGGTCTCGTCCGCCTACTCCGGCGCCATCACCCAGATCAAGACCCAATTCCACGTCCCGACTGAAACCGCCACGCTCGGCGTCTCGCTCTACGTGCTCGGGTTCGCGCTAGGCCCGCTCATCTGGGCGCCGTGCAGCGAGCTGTTCGGCCGCCAGGTCGTCTTCATCGGCACGTACGGGTTCCTGACGGTGTTCTGCGCCGCGAGTGTCGCCGCGCAGAACATGCACACGTTGCTGGTTCTGCGGTTCTTGGCCGGGGCGTTCGGGTCGTCGCCGTTTGCGAACTCCGGCGGCGTCATCGCGGATATGTTCTCGGCGCGGGAGCGGGGGCTGGCGTTGACGGCGTTCGTGTCGGCGCCGCTGCTGGGGCCGATTGTTGGGCCGATTGCCGGGGGGTTTCTGGGGATGGAGGCCGGGTGGAGATGGGTGATGGGGTTGCTGGCGATTCTGTGCGCGTTGCTGTGGGTGCTGGGCGCGGTGCTGAAGCCGGAGACGTATGCGCCGGTGCTGCTGCGGCGCCGGGCGGAGACGCTGACCAGCCTCACGGGGCGTGTGCACCGCAGTCAGTGGGATGTCGACCAGGGGCGGGTGTCGTTACAGGCGGCGATGAAGAGGGCGTTCTCCCGGCCGTTACGCATGCTCTTCATCGAGCCGATTGTGCTGCTCTTGTCGGTCTACCTGGCCATTGTCTATGGTACGTTGTATCTGCTGTTTGGGGCGTTCCCGATAGTGTACCAGGTGCATCGGGGGTGGAATCAGGGGGTCGCGGCGCTGCCGTTCTTGGGCGTGCTGGGGGGGATGATGCTGGCGATCCTGTATGCGGTCGTCGATCACCGGCGGTATGTCGCGCTGTCTAAACGGCTCGGGGGTTATGCGCCTCCTGAAGCTCGCTTGCCGCCGTGCATGGTGGCCTCGGTGGCCCTCACGGGGGGTCTGTTTTGGTTTGCGTGGACCAACTCGCCGTCCACGCACTGGCTGGTGAGTGTGGCCGCTGGGGTTCCGTTTGGCTTTGGCATGATCCTGGTGTTCTTCAGCGTCTTGAACTATCTGATCGATTCGTATACGATTTTTGCCGCCTCGGCGTTGGCGGCGAATACCGTTCTACGGTCGTTGTTTGGGTTTGCCTTCCCCTTGTTCACCACGTACATGTTCGAGGGTTTGGGGCTGCATTGGGCGGCCTGCGTTCCGGCCTTTCTGGCGTTGGCGTGTGTGCCATTTCCGTTTTGGTTCTATAAGAAGGGGGTGGAGATTCGAACTCGATCCCAGATCTCGGCTCAATCGGAGGTCTTTGTACAGAGCATGATTCAAAACATGAGATAGACTTACAGGATGACTGGTGATAATTTTAGAGGCTATATCTAATACAGTAAGCAACTGTTTGTTTGATTTCCAGGACAGAATTCTGACTCTATATAAAGTTGGCCACTATCCCGTCTGTACCAGGACGTAGTTGACCACCGGTGTCTTTCGGTCTGTCTCATCGAAAGCTGATTCTATTGGCAAATCTTCTTGTCGAAGCGTATACACTTTTCCCTTCCATTTAAAGGTGCGATCGACTCCTTTCTCCACGAGCAATTGAATCAGAGCCCCATCGTCCAGCTCCGCGGCCATGAACAACACCGGCGGCAGCTTCTTCCCCTTAGAGCCCTTAGGCAGTGACTTGGTCGTGAGATCAGCCCCATACTCCACCAGGACAGCCGCGGTCTCGATATCTTCCTTCTCCAGTGCTCTTTGCAACGGCGTTTTGGCCATGCCCGGGTATGGTTTTCTGGGGTCCACGCCCTGGCTCAGCAGCATTCTCGCCATCAGCGGCCTTTTCTTCTTCGGTTTACAGCTGCACACAGCTGCGAAGAGCGGCCCTTTCGGGAACTCGGCGGTGGTAATATTCGGGTCGAAGTCTTCGCGCCCAAGTAACCGTTGCACTGTATCTTGGTGCCCGGTCTCAACAGCCTCAACGAGGGCGTTGTACACCAGCTCCTGCTCGAACCTCCCATATTCGCCGATGAGCACCTCAACCATGTCGGTTTTTCCGATTCGGGCCATGCTGCGAATCGCGACGTCCATGCGTGCCCTTGCATTGCTCATGGATCGGTACTTCATATGCTCAATCCACACCTCCAGGGCTTCGATATTGTCGTACCGTGACGCCAGGGAGAGCACATCTATTGTCTGGCCATCGTAGGTAAACGTCATTGGACTGTTTCGCTTCAACACGCGGTTAATATCCGCATTGCCGGTCCTCACCCCAACCTCCAGCACCATCAACCCCCATTGACTGGTATACATCGCCTGCCCCAGACCTTCGCGGATCAAGTCCTCGAGTTCCGTTGCGTCTCCACGGTGACACGCGCCACAGGCCAGCAGAACCTCGTACGCTTGGCTGACCCACTGTCGTGACCGTCCGCCCTTGCTTCCCGGCACCAGACACTCGTAGCCGCATTTCATCATCATCGTCCTCGCTGCATACAGCTCTTCCGGACAGAGAGCGCCATGGGGTCGGAGAGAGACCGCCGCCACGCCGTGGATCAGTTTCTCCGCCAACGCCTCTTCCTCTTCCGGGGTGTGTATCCCCCGCTTGTGTTTCAGGTCGTACAGGATGACTCTGAACATGTAGCAAAATCCAATGCAATCGTTGCGGCGCCAGCCCTCGCTATGGGGATGAAGTTTGTGGCGGAGAAAGCGGACCTTCAACTGATGCGGGAATGCGTCCCAGCCGGGCACGTCCGGGTTGTTGTTGTTGTGGTACTGGGTTATAGACCCGTACTTCTTCTGGTCGCATCCCATGCCGTCGGTTTCCAGGCGAGGGCTCGTGGAAAGGAAGGCCATGATTTCTTCGGCGAAATATGCTGCTACGTTGTTAGATAATAACCTTGTTGGGTTGGATTGTGGTGGGGGAGGTTCGAAACTGACTGTTTACAAGACGGGCCTGGATGAGGTCTTTGATAGGCAGAATTTCCATCATGTCCCGCAGGATCTGGTGGAGAATTTCTGGTGGCACGCGCATTTTGGTGGATATGGAGTGTGTAGGAGGTTTATTGGATTGATTTTAGGCGGATAAGAGCATTTTTAAAGATGTTTGCAAATTCTCTTTGCCCATGACTCAAGGTCTAAGCCTCGCTCTCGCTTCGCCCCCATCGTGGATTATACTAGTAGAAAAAAACATCTCGCTCGGCTATTTTATTCCTTCATTTTAATCTTAGATACTCAAATACTCTCGGAGCAATAAAACCATAGAAACATATATACCATACGACCTGTCTGAAAATATATACAACAGTGACCAGCACATCCTATCAGTCCTAACCCATCTCAAGGCCAGGTCGATCTACAGAACACCCATAATGGCCGTATACGCCTCCTTGGGCTGGTAGCTGCTATCAAAGAGCAGCGGAGTATCGCTAGACAACCAGGAGTCCTAGAAAAATAACGTCAGCTTCAATGGTCCCAAGTCCAGTTCCCAAATGAGAAAACCCTCACCTTGTCAGAAACTCCCCAGGAGGTGATGCCCACACAGGCCGGCACATTCAAACAAGCATTGGCAGCCTATAACCACACATTAGCACGGCTCCAACAAAAGCAGAGAGACCCAAGGCCAGCCTACATTCACGTAATCCTGAGCCGCCGCGCCCTTAATGTCCAATTCCGTCATGGCGACTTCCTCGACTCCGGTCGAAGCGAGAGCCGTCAAAGCTGCTTCGACACCCGACGACGGGAAATATTCACTGCGAATAGTCAATGACCGCCATCTTTGAAACGCCCCCCAGAAAGGAAGGAAGAGAATGGAAGGGAATCACCGCTTTCACATACCTCAGATGACTCTGGGATCCAATGCCATCAATGGGCACGCCCTCCCCGAGCAACTTCGTCACCAAAGCGACCATCCCCTTCGTTTTGGCATAGTCGGCCGAGTCCAAGCTAAAAAAGTAAAAAGAAAGTAAGAACACCGGGTTCAATTCCAGCTCAACACATTCCCTGCGCGAATCTTAGAAACTCACTTGTAGTCGTTGATATACAACTTTGCATCGGGGTCAGCCTCCCGCGCAGTCTCAAAAGCAATCCGGACGAAGTCCTCGCCGATCACGCGGCTGAAAACGCTGTCACGGAGAGAGCCATCCTCGGCCAGGATCTCGTTGCAGACATCCTTGATACTTCATTAGTGGCTGTTTTCTATAGGGTAGGTTGATTCGCGATCGATCACTTACCCACGCGTATATCTGGCCCTTGTACTGGCCCATAACCTTGGTGATATGGTTCTTCATCACTTCGGTCAACTCGTCGGCGTCGGTGATGCTCTCCACCCAGGAGGCGAGCTGTGAGTGCCAGACTATCATGTTGTTAGTCGGGTTGGAATAACAGTCCACGCAATCATTATAGCATACCCAAGGTGTGGCCACGGACGAGCAGGTTGTTCTCTTGAGCATAGTTGACCTTAACGTGGGAATCAGTATCTGGGAGTATATATATAAAGAGTTGTGCTAGCTGGGTAAACGTCTGAAGGACATACCAGGGCATCCGATCCGGTGAAAGAAAAGGTTCCTTGGGTTGCTAGATAAACAATTAGCATAACTGAGCAGATTAACCTGCTGACTCTACAAGTACTACTACTCACGCTCAATATAAGCCCACTTCATGCTATTCTCCGGCGTCAGCTGGCCGAAGTTGGCCTTGATAACGGCCGAATTCTGGGTGTCCTGCAGCAACGCCTGGTCCGAGCAGGTGCCCCAGTAAATCTTGTCGTGGGTCTTGAACGCAGCATTGAGACCCGTGGCATTCTGGCGAGCTCTGAGGATGGAAAAGGAAGAGCCGAGAGAGGCGAACAGAAGACTGCCCGCGAGGGACTTGAGCAAAACCATGTTGATATACAGGAGAGAGAGAGAAAAAATATGTACGTGCAAGAGTAGAAAGAAATTCAAATTGTGACTGCAGACAAAAGGGAAAGAGCCGACGACTAGCTGGCGACTACACGGAATTAATATATCTACCCCCAGCGCCCCCCAAATTAAACACCCTGACGAAGGCGTCTGGGGGTGGAACTTTGAGGCTTCAGGCTAATTCCCCCGTGTTTTCCACTTCGGGAACGGACTTAGCTCAGGAACAGGCATCGTCAAACCCAGGCACGTTTCAGCCAAGAGGCCGCTCGACCGTGATCGACAAGCCCCATTCCTCTTATATTGCCGACGCGATCTATTTCCCCGCGTCCGGATATGAAAGCTTTTGTCATCATCTTCAGGCTGAAGCGGGGACGGACTAGCCATGTATGTATTCTGCTGGAATAATGATGCCGGTAAAACCAAAGGGTAAGTCGACGTGCCGGCGCCTGTGGGTAAATTGGGTCGGATAAACCACATGAGTACATCTGGGCGAAGGTTTTGGGCATAGCAAGCCGGCCTCTGGTTGTCAAACGACGTCCCACTTTGTTTCATCACCTATACCAGATGGAGTTGACATCCGTGGTGGATCGATCAGACGTGCTTAGCCTGCTTTCCGGATGTGATAAGGCCAATGTTTTGCCTAGAAATGTCAAAACATGGTCTAGGTGGAAACAGAACCGAAAAAAAAGGAAAAACATATAGGGTATGATTAAAGATTAATATGTGAAATTAACATCAACGACTCAAGCTGAAGGCTGCCCTAAGATCGATCCAGCGAACCAGGCAGCAGCACATGCCAACAGCGCAGAAGCACCAAGCGCCCGCTTCTCCCATGGGGTCTCCTTTACCATCCTCGTAACCTGCACAGTATCCTTGTGGGCATTGTATGATACCTTTGCCGGCTCCGACAGGTGATCAGCCATGTCGGAAGTATCGTTCCGTGTGGCTAGTAGATATTCCTGATCCCGGACCCGCCACTTCTCAACCAACCGCGCGATTTCCAGTAGATCCTCCTTCAGAGAACCCGGGTCGCTCGCATTGGCGTTCTCCACCTCGATGTTCTGGACATTGCCGAAGAAGTCGACCAGAGTCCGTAGTCGGCCCTCCTGCTCGCCGCCGGGAAACAAGTCCCACCGCACGCCTGGCTGCGAATGGATCTTGGCCTCGTCGTAGGAATCGAAAAGATCGCCGAGCGTGAGCTTCGAATTGGTGCTTGTGACTTGGGATTCGAGAAATTCGAGCACGTAGTAAGTCCAACGGTCGATGACGGCGACGCCGATATCGTTGTCGGCGTGATGGGAGTAGGACGACTGGTCGAGGGCGCTGGAGCCGGTGGCGACAATGTTGGGCGAGTAGAAATGCGTGTACATTGTGTTCGCCTGGCATGTGTCGATCATAAACAACAGCTCGTGGTATCGCTTCTTCTCCCACATCTGGCCGAACGCATCGGCCAAATCCCATGCGCCGATTTCCTCCGCATCCTGGAATTTCAGAAACTGGTCCCCGCCGTGGCCAGTCATGTACACAAGGACATTACTCCCAGCGTCCGAGCCAAGTCGCTTGCTGCGCGGCACGTCTTCATCCAGCCGATCGGTCAAGAGACGAAGGAAGTTCTCCACGGTGACTTCATATCCCCGGTAGTCCACCTCGATGTTATCGCCGTAGAGATCAACGGCACGATCCGCGTTGCTGTAGACGGTTCCGGGGAATGCATTGCGGGGGTTACAGGCCATGTCATCTGGGAGCATCAAGATGATCTGGGAGTCTGGGATCCCCAGGCGTTTGACTGTTCGGTAGAGGGAAAGGACATTTGCGAGATGGCGATAATTGAACCAAAAGCGCGAGGTCGAGACGAGAACGGCCCAGTTGGAGGTGTGTTCGGAGGAGACTGGGGTTGGGAGGAGGACGCATAACAGGAGGAGGAGGATGAGAATCAAAGAAGGGGCTCGAAGGAGCAAATTGAACAGAGACGACATTCTGGGCTAGATCATAGTATCTGACGATGGAGGATGGATTGGTTGATAATCATCCTCATTCATCATCGATCTGGCGCTCGGAAAGGTACGAGGCCGCTAGTCCGCATCGGGGCATCGCTGACTCATATTCCGCCTCAGGCAGCCAATCGCCCTGATCTGGCCCAATGAGGAAATCCGATCTATCAACTCGTTTTGTTTGCTACTCGACAAACATGCATATGCGAAAGTTACACCATGGCGCCAAATACGACGTGAAAGAGACACCCTGACTATGTTTTCTCTACAAGGGTTAGTTACCCCTCGACATGTTCCTCCCAACATTTTCGTCTTCCTGTCCTACCCAAACGCAATTCTCCGGCCATACATAAACTTTATATACTACCAGATATATCTTCGCAGCTCAAGATGTTCACACTGTTCATTGCCGGATTACTAGTGATATACTTCACTCGACTTGTTTTTAATTTCCTCCATAACTTAAAGCTAGCTCGTGACACGGGCTTGCCCTATCTCCTATATCCGATCTCCGAGCACAGTCTCCTTTACGTGATCCTTTTCGAGACTCGTGTTGTTCCCAATTTGGTCCGAAAATGGCTGCCCACACGACTATCCGATTATATTTTCAGCAGTGTTCTTAAATACCGCTGGACTGTGAAAGATCGCCTACATAAACGTCATGGAGATGTGTACATGCTCGTCACACCGGGCACGTTGTCCTGTAATGTCGCCGATGCTGCAGTGGTTTCGCAGATCTGTATGGCGCGTCGGAGTTTTGAAAAGCCAGCGAAACAATTCGGTATATGACCCTTCAGTTCACTGGTTCTTATTTCTGTCATTGGGATCGTCGACTAACAATAGAGACATAGAGGGTCTTGAAATATACGGGCCCAGTGTGATCAGTGTATGCTTCTCAACATCTGGCTAGGCCCTATCTATCAGATTTTTCTTGCATTGAACGGAATGCTGAACATATATGTACAGGTTGATGAATCTAAATGGGCCCATCACCGCCGTCATACCGCCTTAGCATTCAATGAGAAGCACAATGCCCTCGTCTGGCAGGATGGCATCCGCCAAACTTTGGAAATGATGCAAAACTGGACAGACGAACACGGATCGGCTGATGTTACACTTCCCGACTCTCAAGAGGACATGATGAAGCTATCTCTGAACCTCATATGCCGCACTGGATATGGTGTGGATCTATCTTTCAAACGCACCATCGAGAAGGCTGCCGCAAACACCCAAGCCCTATTCAAGGATTCCATAAATCCCCCACCCGGTTACCACTTCACATTCCGCCAGGTGATGGAGTACATGAGCAATCATCTAGCGACAGTCTTCATAGCAAACTCGCTACTCCCCAAATGGACTCCGCGGGCATTGTTTCCATTTCTGACCGATGACTTCAATGCATACGAGGATTTGATCAGATATTTTCGCGCCCTGATATCCGATGCAAGGTCCAACAATGATCCCGCATCAAACAACCTGCTGAACCAGATGGTGCGCCCCCGTACGCGCCCTACAGGGACACAGCCCAAGTCTTCACTGGGGTTCACCGAGACCGAGCTCCTGGGAAACCTCTACGTCTTCACCGTCGCCGGCCATGAAACGACCGCCACAACTTCCCGCTTTGCACTAGCCCTGCTCGCCCTCCACCAGGATGTACAGGACTATGTGTTCAAGGACATCCAAGAAGCCCTGCATGACGAGTCCCCGGATCCCGCCGAATGGGACTATGCAACAGTATACCCCAAATTAATCGCTACGCTTTGTGTAATGGTAAGCACCGCCCTTCCCCAATGATACTTTTCATCTTTAAGTCCCCCCCCCGCCACCCCCCCCGACTCTCCCCCTCTCCTATACGACCCTCCAGACTAACCATGCATCCCAAATCCAGCTCGAAACCATGCGTCTCTATCCCCCAGTAGTCACCATCTTCAAACTCACCTCCCAACTCGACGCCACCTTCACATACTCCAACCAAACGCACCACATCCCTCCAAACGTGACTGTAAACCTCAACACCAACGGCCTCCACTACTCCCCCAAATACTGGGGCCCTGATGCGGAATCCTTCCATCCTCAACGCTGGGACAAGCGCAACAAGCATAGCTTCCTCGCCCAGAACAGCGGTTCCGAAGGCCTATCTGCCCCGGGGCTGGAGTACGCAACAATCCACAAGCCGGTCCGTGGCGCCTATATCCCTTTCAGCGACGGATTCAGGGCATGCATGGGGCGGAAGTTTGCCCAGGTCGAGTTTGTGATCGCGTTGGCGTTGATTCTTCGGACCTATCGCATCTCGCTGGCGAAGGTGAGGGATGATGAGAGGGAAGAGGAGGTGGTGGCGCGGGTGCAGGAGGTGCTGGGGAATAGTTCTTCGTTTTTGACGCTCGGGATGAGGGATGAGGTTCCTTTGGTGTTTCGGAGGAGGGGGGAATAGTATATAGTAGAGTAGTGGATGGGATTCGGAAATTTAAGTAAGCCATTTTATGTGGAGGCGAGAATCAAGTAAAAGATGCACCGAAAGATAATTCACTCAGAGAGACGGCATGGGACCACCGAAAAAGAAGACCCCATATATGCGAAGTATCTGATCGCCGTAGTCACGATTATATATGTTTCACTTTACTATACAGGTCTAGGATAACAAGTCCGTATGTCCAAACGCATCTTCTCAAAATTAATCCGACAACACAACTGGTTCCGATACATCACCACCCTCCTGCGCTTCCGCCTCGCGGGATTTCTTGAATATGAACCCAATGCGATTATTGTCCTCCTTGAGTACCGAAAGAAGGACCTCATCGTCAACTGCTTCCGCAAGATTGCCCGTTTCGTCACCAAGCATGTGGCCGGGGTCGATGTGCGAATATTGCGCGAGCGATTGTTGCATTCTAACATTGCTATCTTTGTTTCTCTCGTCTGCGTTGCTGCCGTCGCTTTTTCTCTTGTTGTTTTTCCCATCCCGTCGTTTTCGACTGGACGACCGAGCGCCGTTGCGAATGAGACGTTCTTGTTTCTCCATATCTACCTCTGAGGCTTTGATCAACGTGGCGACGTCAGGGAACTCCTCCTCTTCCTCGTCGTCGTCCACGGAGTCGTGTACATAAACAGGTTCATTTTCATCCACATCGAGGGCGGATTCGGACGAACTCAGTGCAGTTGAAGATTGAAGCTTTCCTTTACCTCCACACTCACAACCAAGGAGCTCATGCGTCTGGCACTTGCTCTCCTGATCCAAGCGGAAGAGATCCCGTAGCTCGTCCCGGGAGAACTGTGCCGTACTGTTCTTATTCTCCATAACACTGTCCGCTAGTCCGAGCTTCGTGACTTGACGCTGCCAGATCTTCTCCTCCAAACTACCTTTCAACAGAATGCGATAGATCCGACAAGGTCGTTTCTGGCCGTCGCGGTGAATCCTTGCCATGGCCTGGATATCTGTTGCTGGGTTCCAGTCAACGTCAAAGAGAACGAGACGGCTCGCCCCGATCAAGTTGAGGCCAGTGCCCCCTGCCTTAGCTGATAGAAGAAAAGCGAAAGACCGATCCGCTGGAAGACGATTGAAATCTTCGACGATAGACTGCCTCTTTTGCGCCGGAGTTGACCCATCAAGGCGGAGAAAGGGGAGAGAAAGGGATGTAAGGAGGGTGGCAAGCAAATTGAGAGTTGATGTGTAGTTGGAGACAAGTACGATCTTTTCCGAGGTTGTTGTATGTAGATAGTGGAGGAGCTGATCCAAAACCCGAATTTTGGCACTGGACGAGGGTGAAAAGTGTCGGACGAGGTTTGGAGGGAGGGAAGCCAACAGCGCGGCGATTGTTTCTGTAGGTTTTTCGTCCACGTTACGCGGTGACAGCAACGATGGACTATTACATAGCTTTTTCAAAATTGTGATAAGCTGGAGTGCGCTTTCAGAGTTTCCAAGGGCGCTTTGGAACACCGGAGACGCCAAAACACTTTGGTAAATATTCGCCTGGGTGGCAGTCGGATTGCAGAACAAGACATACTCGGTCTTGGGGGGTAAGTAGTCCGCCAGGATATCTGCAGTCCTGCGAAGGATGAACTTCGAAGTTAGGTCACGGAGCTCCTCATTCCGAGACTCGCCCTTCTCGATATCCTTCTCCGTTGCTTCTGGCTGTCGACTTCGCACAATCGGGCCTTCAAACTCTCGTATAAAGGACTTAAAAGTCCCCAGGACGCCTGGGTTGACGAGGTCAACAGCCGCAAAAAACTCCTTCAGATCGTTCTGGATCGGCGTTCCGGAAAGAATGATCCGCTTCGATGCGTTGAGAGATTGAATTGCCTGTCCGCTCTTGTTCTGAATTGTCTTGAGCCGATGCCCTTCATCAGCAATGACGATATCCACCCCCATACCATTGGCTAGGTTCTCCTGCACGCTCCGCAGCTTCTCGTACCCAACAATCATGATGTTATAGGCCCGGCCCTTGGTGAAATCCGTTAAACGCTTCCGCTTATCATCATAGACAAACACTCCAATTCGCTCATTCCCAAGCCATTTGCGAAACTCATTCTTCCAGTTGTTGATCAATGTCACTGGACAGACAATAAGTGCCTTTTTTACCACTGGGGCGCTCCCATGGACGGGGTTTTGCTTCAGGAGAGTCCATAGCAAGGTAATTGTCTGCAACGTCTTGCCAAGACCCATGTCATCCGCCAGTATGGCTCCTTCGCCGTTAAATGGTCTCATACCCATGACACACTCATAGAGAAATTTCACCCCTTCACGCTGATGTGGGCGCAAGTGCTTCGTCAAAATGGGGTCGACTACTACGTCCACCAGTTGCTTTCCATGCGGTATCTCTGATGGTCGCTTCATCACCAATGCGCCTGGTTGGTGCGGGTCGTGACGGGGGACCGGGCGATCGGCCGTTCCTCGAGACGGGTTGACGCTGCCCCCCAGAAGCGGATTCTTAAACGCCCTAGATAGAACCCCAGGCTTGAAAGATGCAGGATTAGTGATTGCCGGCGTTGTCGGAGCTTTCTTGCTACTAGGCTGTTCATTCGGCTTCACAACACCCTTTCTTTGTAAGACAACTGGCACAGCCGCTTTCTTGGATGGCGCCATTATGGGTGCCGTAGCCGGGGATTTGTTAAGTTCTTCAGCCTGCGCCGATTTCTTCCCAGATAGGTACTCCTTCTGGGGAATCTCGGAGTCGATCTCAACCTCCTTCCCACTGATGGAAAGCATCACGCCCGGCTCAAGACCAGACTTGTGCATAGTTCTACCCATATCCCTTCCCGAAACATCCTGTAGGTATACATAACCCTCACGTATAGTGATTATGCCGTCTCCATCCCAAGTCTTGTTCTTTTTCGTTGTTGGTTTACGCCTATTGCTGTTAGTTATATCCGAGATATCCAGATGACAAACCTACCACAAGGCATTGAAATACCGTGTCGCTCCTTTCAACTCATTGCCCGTCGATGCATTATCCGACACATCGCTCAAATTTCGAACCGGTATCAGTGGTTGCCTGTGCCCTGCTATTGAGGGGGTCTTGTGCTCAAGTAGACGTTGCTTTTTAGCGGGAGGTTCCTGGGGTTGGGCCGTTGTGTCCGAGGGAGAATTTGTGATATGAGGAGATTGTTGGGAGGGCTTCCTTATCGAGGGAGGCTTGAATGGCTTGAATACCATAGCGCAGGATGGTGATCCTGTGGTATTTTGATGGTTGATTATGTGGTGGAAGTTTGTCAAGAGGGAAGACGCGACTTGTCGCGCGTGATCACGTGGTGATAAGCATTTCCCTTTCCGGAAGTATGTGTACCACTACATATTTTGTTAACCTAAAATCTTGACCACCAGGCCATAAAATGTGTGTACACACGGGGGGGGGGGTCCCGTGTCCTCTAATTTATAGGGATATTTCTGGTTGACATATTTACAGTCTCCGATCGTTTCGCTAGTCGCACCAAACCACTATCCCTTCAACACCATCATCAGAGAAACCATAGCTATCTGGTCGACCTTCAGTGGTTGAATAAGGGCTAAGATAATCCTTTCGCCATGATTGACCCGCAGGACAGATTCTTCTCAGAGAGCCAGGGCTATTTTGGTGCAAGGGAAAACCCTGCAACCGAAACTCACTGTAACGTCTAGGATTGGGATCAGCTGCGATTGATCAAAGTCAAAGGAACTGTCAAGCTTTTCGCACCCGAGGAGGACGTTGAGACCTCAGTCCTAGCGCAATTTGCGGACTATCTTTCCCCAGAGGTTCGTGCAATTACGGTCAACGATGACGGGATTCTCACTGGAGTTTCGACACACCCGGAAGAAGATGATATATTCTTGGTTGGATATCTGCCGTTTTCACTCTGTCAATCACTCACAGATTGCCCGACCACCCACTTCTCTCAACTTCGAGAGCTCGATCGACTTGGACCAAGTGTCGATCTTGTATCATATAATTATCAGAAGTTCGCATTCAAATTCAACCCTTTAGGCATGCCCCGAAGACTACAAATGTCCTGGAAGGAGATGAATCTGCTCTACAAGCTGCCGCCACATCCTAATATAATACCGTTTGACCGTATTGTCCTCGAGGATGTGGAGTCTCGAGTGATTGTTATCACAACAAAGTACATCCCAGGTGGAACGCTAGCCGATGTCGATCTAAAAAGGCATTTCCGATTTGAATCGCTACAGCAGCTTACTCAACTGGTGGATTTTCTGAACCTAGAACTAGGGATCATGCATCAAGATATTTCACCACGGAATTTGCTTGTCGACCCCCCGAAACAAACAAGATTATTCTTTTCGATTTCGATTGGGCCGCCAATGGGAAGGAATGTCTATTGAATAGTCGAGACGATGTGTCTGGTGTTGTCTTCACGCTATACGAGATCATCACAACGGGTGTGCATTCTAGACGCATTGCACTAGAGAAGGGGCAATACTGCTTTCGGTGGGAAAGGCCACCACAAAGCAGGTTGGCGACAAAAGCCAAAATAGCATCTAGTGGCTGATGAATGAAAGATTACTCGGTCAGCTCCAATCTGGAACAATCAGTGGTCCGATAGCAAGATTTACGAAATGGAACACATTATCACATTATCACATCAGATATATTGCTGTTCGATATGGTAGTTAACCCGGTACTGTCTATTTGCTACTACTGATACGATTGAAGCGTCATAATAGACAGACTCAAACATATAACGACGCATGTAAGATGTCAACCCAAATCATACGTCTCATCTTGTATTAACCCCAATAATCCATAGCTCAATAAGAAAAAAGAATTCCCCTAAACTCAAGAGAAACAATCCACAAATCTCTCAACCGGAATACCCCACGAGTCCTCCGCTGCCAACCACAGCGCAATTCTCTTCCATTCGTATGCCAGCCTCTCAACCCAGATCGAAGAGCGATTCGACACCGCTCCCTGCAGGAACAAAACAATATTTCGACCATCTGGCCCATTTGAATCCGCGCTAGCTAGCATCCCCAACTTTGTCCGGATATGAGTCTGCGCTACAGTCATCTCCTGGAAGGGATTCTCGCCAGCCACTGCCGCTCCCAACCCAGGCATCCAGTTGAAAATGAGAGACTCCGCAACACGGGGAATCACTTCATTCGCAGGTAGTCCCAGCCGTCGGAACACCTCATACCAGGGCACATTGGCGTGGGCGGTTAATTTGGCCTGATCTTGCTGCACACGGAAGAGGTAGTCAAGCACCGTTTCGCTCGGATGGAGGGAGATAAGATTAAGGACACCGCTGAATGTCGGTCCTGAAACATCCGCCGCGCCACTGAATGGTGTATAACCAGCTAGCGACTGCGGAATAAACGGGAATGTCGAACGATTGGCTTCCAGGTTCAAGAAAACAGCATGCGTATGGTTTGTGTGAGATAATACCTGGAGAGCTAGAGCGGCTTTCAGAATAATTGGGGCAGTGATGAGGGGATGCTTCTCTCGAAGATAGACAAACGACGGAGCTGCAAATCTGATCATGTGTCCATTTTGATCGGAACGTTCTGGCGAGACGGTCAGTTGCGGTGTTGGATGTGGCCACAGCGCATGAATATGCTGGTTCACATCGCGGAGGTACTCTACGTGGAAGTTAATGCTGGTTTCTGCGCCAGGCGAGCTTCTTAATGTATGGTAGCTGTCAGCCCAAGCATTGAACGGGACACGAGGGTGTAAGGGCTGTCGTTGCAAGGCTCTGTCGATGTCTTCATTGATGCGTCGGAGATATATGGCATCTAATATGGAATGCGACGCTATTTAAACCTATGAGTTAATGACTCCCCTTTCTTTTGGGGGATTGATGAAGCGTACTGTTTGTGATGACCGCCGCAGAATTCGTTTCTCGGACAAATACCACCAGGGCACGGAATGTTGGTCCTGGGAGCAAGGTATGGTCTGGAAAAGGGTAGTCCATGTTGATTGATTGAGCATCCTCTAACGTTTCTACTGTGCCGTAGTCCAGGACGCACTGATCTGAGAATTTCCCCGAGTGGATCGAGATATAGAGACCTAGTTCCGAATTTTGGAGACGCGGATCAACAATCATGAAAGAGAGCATCAGAGGATTGTGTTCCAAGGTGAGTTTCAAAGCTTTATGCAGATCCTAGAGGCAACTTAGTTGACTATTCTCCGAGGTTTTCTTCTACTACTCACCGCAGTAGAGGCATTGGTGGTGACGATTAGGGTCCGGATATTCCAGGTGTTGATCACCCGAGACCTGCAAATTGTTTGTAGAAAGTCACTGCAAGGTGTGACGGACTGAACATCGTCCCAAGTAAGATGATGCTTTCCGATCTCTTCCTCTATCACGATCTTTGTCGTGTTAAATGCAGTCTCATTACCGCTCACATGGATCATATCCATAGCCCCAAGACACGCGCTTTGGGATATCCCAGACGGTATGGCTTGATTTTCGCTATAGGGCTTACTACCTTGGAGCAGCACAACTTGGTCTTGAATTGTGGTGGCGGTTGTCCAGTCTGGCAGGGAGACACTCCGATCCGTTTCCTTCTGGACACAGTCTCGTGCAATCAGCATGGTTATACTGTCGGCAACTCGGGACAGTGGGCTCGTTATGTCGATATCCTGCGCATTCTTACCCAGAACGCGAGCCCATACCTCCTTGACCTGATGTACAATCTCCATATCACATGCTGGCTGATGGTTGGTACCGGATGAATGTGTCTGTTGACGGCGATCAAATACCAGCTTCAGTTTCAACTTTTGGACCTTCCCTAGTGAAGTTTTGGGATAATCATCCAGGCCCAGGGATGAGAGCGGTACGATCTTAGTTGGGACTGACGACAGGCCAAGCGATGACCGAACAATATCCCGCATATGCTCCGCTAGCTCATTGCTAATGTCTGCTTTGACGACCGCTATTGGCACTTCTCCCGCAATGGCATCGGTTGCTCCCACAATTTGGGGTTGGAGGCTATCAAATCTAGGATCTTGAGCAAGAACGGCCTCGATTTTTGCAGAGGTTATGTTTTCTCCTCCGCGGACGATCAAATCCTTGTACCGTCCAACAAAGAATATCAGGTCGTCTGTGCCTGAAACTACTTGGTCACCAGTTCGGAACCATAACCGGCCATCGGCCTCGTAGAAATCGTTGGAATGCCGTTCCATATATGAAGAGATCATTGTATTGCCCGAATAATGCATCTCCCCTGGCACTCCACTGGGCAGAGGAGACTGTTCATCTGGTGCACAGATGCGAACTTCTGACCCGCATAGAGGCCTGCCAATGGCTACATCGGATCCTTCGACAATGGTTTCCATGTTCCTCGTCACCCCCGTGGAAACGAAAACGCCTTCCGTCATGCCATAGAAATTCTCGATCTGGGACACTCCTAGATATTTCTGGCATTTCTTCAAAACCTCTGGAGAATTTGCCATTGCAGCAAACAGCGCTACATCTAAATATTCCAGTGTGACTTCGTCGGTCTCCAAAACAGTTGCCAGGCTGTGGATCATTGTCGGGACCATGGTTATGCGAGTGCACCTTTCCCGATATAGATCGTCGACGGTTTTCTGTGGCGCAAACTTTGGGCCCGAAAATACGATGGCTGAGCCTCGCATCAAAGGAAGAAATGCGCAGATGAATCCGAAGGCATGCGTTGCTGGAACCTGGATCGCAACCCGGTCTTCGGGTAAAACGGTGCCCAAGCTCAACGAACTCCTCAGGTTACTGAGCCATAGAGTCGAGTTAATTAAACACCCTTTCGGTGCCACCGTGGTGCCACTCGTAAAAAACACAGTCATTTCCTGCATATGTTCGAGGGGGGGTTGTTGTCGACCACTTGATAAAGGAGCATCAAGAAGCGTCTGCAGAGACATCCACCCCATCGCATCACCACTCCCGTCGCATATGATTTTCAACACCTCCAATGGAAATGTAAGGCCAAGGTCAATTGTGTCAGCTGTATCCTTGTGATTGACCAAAACAACAACTTTCTCTGCCCCCTGATGCGTGATGACTGTATTCGCCATAGATTGGATGTCCTCTATCTTCGACATATCTCCCGGGTCGATGGGGACATGAAGCAGACCCATGACAAATGCTGCAAGTGTGGCAACAATGTACTCCGCCTGATTGTTACAGAAGAGGAAAAGTGGGGTACCTGGAGTTATACCATTGGTAGCAAGCCCATTGACAAGACGATCCACAGCATTGCTGAGACTAGAGTAGGTCCAACGTAGGTATGGCGGTGTTCCATCTCGACGACAGCTAGACAGGCCATAGATATCCGCGGGTTGGTGGGAGCAAACAAGAGCAAGTCTCTCAGGGTCCTGTTCAACAACACTGGCGAAGTGCTGGGTGATTGTCTGTGCATCGTCTATAGTCACTCCCGGGGATTTACTTAGGATACTCATATTCCTGGCCGGGAATATTTTTTATGGTAATAAGCAGGGTAAAGTATCAGCGTCTCGGAACTATTTAATTTCAACAAAACAACAACTTATATTGGTTCAGAAGCCATATTATGAAGGAACAATCGCAATTATATGTAAAAGATTCCATGCAGGACTGATTGTCACGCAGATATTTATCATTCTTCAAGTAGCCTTCGCCAGGGAGACTCCAAGGCAACCTTTACTCCAGTCTATGACTTCATTTATCCTCCGGTTTCACCCTGGTTTTCCCCCCGTACCAAAAAACTCTACCAACATCAGGATACTATATCTGCCGAAGGGAGTGGACAATTTCAGGAATGGTGCATATGGCCCTTGTTACACCTGGCGGCTTTTATAGGGGAAGATATTCATATGCAACCAAACACAGTAGTGATTTCCAGTCCAGTCTTCTCAATGCAGATCTTTGCATGGAATCACGATGTCACATAGACGTGTTCGACTGCTGCGTGAAGAGACTCCGTGGGAAACAGGTCATCTGCCATTGCAGAGAGTGTCAAAGCAAGAAAGGTGCGTCATGGAGAGGTGGATATATAATGCCCAGTCCAAACATCTTCTCATCCTAACACAGATATTACCTAGTCTAATTCTTGTGGAGAAATGGCCGACCTACAGCCCACTGCGTTTATCCCCCGTCGTCTCAAAGTTACCGTAATTGGTGCTGGGTGAGTAGTTTATCCACTTCCTGGCTTCTAGTCTAACCTATCTCTAAATGTCATCAGAATTTCTGGTATCCAATTTGCACACGAGATCACCTCGACCCTTTCCAATGTTGATTTGGAAATCTGGGATAAAAACCCATGTGTTGGAGGGACATGGTACGAGAACCAATATCCGGGGTATATTCTCTCTAGCGCCAAAAAAAAAAAAAAAAAAAAAAAAACCAGTTAGCGACTGATAGTGACAACAGTTGCACCTGTGACGTTCCTTCGCATACATATCAATTCAGCTGGAACCCGAACCCGAATTGGTCGAAGCTCTACCCCCCTGCCTCGGAAATCAGGAAATATCTAGAATCCACCGTCAGTCGGAACGACTTACGGAGATTCATGCGATTCAATTGGAAATGCGTTTCGGCAAGATGGGATGAGCAGAGTAGTAATTGGACAACCATCTTCAGGAATGTGCAGTCAAATGAGACCAGAGAGGTCATAAGTGACGTGTTGATCTACGCTGTTGGGCGGTTGAACAACTATAAAATCCCAGAGATAGAAGGTAAGGAGCAGTTTGAGGGCCAATTAATACATACAGCCCGCTGGCCGGCATCCCTGGATGTCAAAGACAAGGAAGTTGTGGTGGTGGGGAATGGTGCGAGTGCGGTGCAGTGTGTGCCGGCATTGCAGCCAGGTGTGTCGAACTCCTTGCCTATCTTGAGATCGTGTAACGGAGGTACTGCAGCTAACGGAATGTAGTTGCAAAGAGGATTGTGAATATCTCCCGAGGTCCTACATGGATCACACCGCATGTTTTCTCGGAAGATGGGTCTATCCAGCGAGATTGTAAGTATCTCGAACTTTACCCCTCCAGTCAGATCTCGTTGCTTATCCAGAAGTACAAAGATACATCAAACGAGAAAGCATCTTTTCGAGCCAATCAAGAAATCTACCACCAACATCGAATATTCCTCGAACAAAAGCTAGCTGCTGGTTTCCCCGGGCTGTGGAGGGGAACCGCGGCCCAAACCCAATTCACGACAGCAGTGAAATCCTTCATGCAGTCCAAAATCACCGACCAATCCCTTCAAAAGGCTCTCATTCCCGAATTTGAGGCGGGGTGTCGCCGATTTACGCCAGGGGCACATTACCTTGCAGCCTTACAGCAGACAAACGTCATATACGTGACGGGCACTGCTCTGCATCTGCAGTTGACCAAGGACGCATTAGTCACAGGGTCCGGGGACATGTATCCCTGTGACTTAGTCGTCTTTGCAACTGGCTTTGAGCCTTACGAGCCACGGTTTCCCGTCATAGGACGTAATGGGGCTTCATTAACCGACGCCTGGAGTTCGGAGGGCCCCTGCGAGAGTTACATGGCGACAATGGTGGCTGGGTTTCCCAACTTTTTCGGTGAATAACACCTTATCTACTGAGTGTTGAAAGAAAAGAAAAGAGAGAGAGAGAGAGAAGAAAATACTGACAAATATTCATTCTGTAGCATTTAACCCCCCAATCTGCCCGGTCAATGGATCCGCAATCCCAGGCATCGAACGAGCGGCAAACTATATGGTGCGAGTTATCAACCGGCTCCAGACCGACAACCTACGCTCAGTGTGTGTGTGCGAAAATGCGCAGAAAAGGTTCAACGAGTGGGTTCAAGACCGGATGGCTGGTATGGTGTGGTCTGGGGCCTGCAACTCATGGTGTAAGTGTGACTGACTTAGGTATGAGTCAATATGTACAAACAAAGCTAATGGCTACAGACAAAAATCAGATGGGTAAAGTTGTAGTTCCATGGCCTGGGACTATCCTCCATTACTATGCTGCAACTGAGATTGTTCGCTGGGAGGATTTCGATCTCCGATTTGAGGGTCATGCATTTGGAAGCTTTGGAAACGGGGTCACAGCTGATGGGTTTGTGCCTGATAGCTTCCCCTGGGTGGTTACAGACAATAAATTGGCTATAAGTGAAAATGGTGGTGGCATTGATTTTATTTCTAGAATTGGTCGTCCGGTCTATGGGGTTATCCAGAAGATTGTGGCATATTTCTTTATGTCAGGGAGTGCTTAGGCATGATCACGGAAATGAACCCACATCAATTGATAGCGACGTACCGGCTACCGTTGGAACGATATTAGTCCATAGTCACTGTTGCACCTCATGGTTGGATTGATCCTCTAGGCTGCTGCATTGCTGAACGTCGTTATTCCATGGTAAGATACTCTCCACACCCAGATCACGGGGCTCAGCCTCCTTAACCGCCTCGTCTCCTGTATCATGAAATGGATCGATAATCCACGGATGTGCCATCCATTACCCAATATCACCTCTGGAGCCTGATAGTGGTCTGGCTGAATAGGCCAGACGCCCCAGTCATCGTCTTCCTCGAGTCTGGTTGCCAAACCAAAGTCAACAAGCTGTGGTATACTTTCTAGGCTTTTTAGTGGCCCGAAGTCATTACGGGACTGATATACTGGTCGTCTCGTCGAATCAATCTTGAAAGATATTGGTTTTTCAAGCTGAGAATCCATAAAATCAGCAAGCACGGTTGGATCCTCAAATGAGACCATGATATTTTCGAGCTTTAGATCTAGGCAGCCGCCTAGTCTTAGTATCACCAATTTAAACCAAGGCTGAAGATGAACTTACCTGTATGCACTGTCCGGCATTCTTTGTGAAGATAATCAAGCCCCGTGAGAAGAGCACGAATGTATGTTTTAGTAAGGGATAGTGGTATCTTTCTATTATCAAAGCGCCGCTGATACATCGATAATGGCTCCCTCATAGCGGATATACAAGACACGAATAAGAACCTTCTGGACCTTTAACTTCGAAAGAGTCTAGTAATGTTCGGATAAGTGCGCGACCGCGATGTGATTGGTTTGCCGTGGAAATGTGCTGTTCTATCTCGCACTCATGATCAGCCAAACCTGTATTGTTATTGGCGATTTTTAGTGCTACAATGCTCTCTGGCTCGTCGATATGCCTGTATGTTTATCAGAGAGAGTTTCTAATTGAACAGAAACTATTGAAGGCTACCTTTGCAAATCTAGCGCGAGCCATACTGTTGAAGACACGCCCCAGCCAACCTTGACCATGGTATGATAACGATTCTCGAGTACCTCTCCAGGCTTCGCTGGGTAGAAGTACTTGGAATTGTACACTGGCGAGATCTCTTCATCAATGAGTTTGCCTGGCGGTAAAGGTGGCTTGGGGGAAGGCATGGAAAATAGTTTCTTGCGAAGCAATGCGGACAAGCGAGGAATGGATGGCCTTATAGTGTTCATTACAGAGTTACTCTCCGTAAGCCAACAGGAGAATGTGATAACAATGGTTGCCAAAGAAGAAGATCAAGGAGCTTGAGGTGAATAGGATGCAGCTCGTAATAAGTATGCTGAAACAATAGTGGGCTCAGATAATTTAAAGGTTCCAAGGCATCATATCCAGCGGCCTTGCATCTCCTAAACTGACAGACCTTCTTTGTTTCAAGTAAATCTCGACTAAGTAAATAAAGTGGCTAGTAAGGGTATTCTTCAAATTTGAAATTCCATAAAAAGGCTGGGCTGAGGTCAAATCCATATCCCTTTATCCCTTAGTAATCGGGAGCAGGTCATAGCTAGCTGACAGCCACACATGACTTCAAGCCCATGTGTTGTGTTGCATAACCTCACACACTACTAACTAACCTTCCTGAGATTCAACATATCCCGGATCTCCCGTAATGTATGCTCTCATACGTCCGGCTGCTACCAGGAACTCATTGTCCAGAACAATGTCGTCTCTTGCCCCTGGAAGTATTCTTCAAGGCGCCCATTGGAACTATCGTATTCTCAACCCTGTGAAGGGAGATAATACGCACCTCTCTACTGTCTTTAAGGCAGAGGTTCTCTTACGCGGGAATGCTCGCAACGATCCCAAACCCCCCGAATTGTTCGTTATATGCATGACCTATATCCAAACTCTACAGCTAATTTTACCATCTAGAGCTTTAATTAAAGTAGCTTCGCCCAGAGATGCAACTGCCATGAAGAATATGAACCGTGAACTTCAGATTTATCGTCTTCCTGGTGTTAACTCTACTGGGTGCTTCCGAAAAATATATGATGTGATCAACAATAGTACCATCGCTTTAGAATGGCTGGACACCACGATGGCAGAGATAAAATATCAACCTAATATGTTCATATATTGTCTCATCATGTCTGTCCTAAGAGCAAGCCTGACTAGTTGTGTCATTCTAGAGGACCACAAATTTGTTAACACAGGTAGAATACCTGCTCTTGGAGAGTTGGAATTTACTAACTATTCTAGACTATAAGCCCGCTAATATCCTACTTTCTGTTATCCAGTCTGGCCGTATTGTCGCTAAAGTAGGGGACTTAGGACTCGGTGAGCAAACCATTGGTAGATAGAACACGATTAATAACACGATTTAACTAACATATTTATAGTAGTTCCCGCTGGTTATCTTTTCAACGCTCAGCCATATGCTATGCGCGCTCCTGAAGTCTTCCTAGGTAAAGGGTGCACGGAGTTATCGCAGATCTGGGCACTTTCCGCCATGTTGCTTTGCTGGATTAAACCCGGTATATTGGGTGTATGGGACAGTCCTCATCCTTTGATTAACGAGGCTTGGTGCATGGCAAAGATCAAACGGCTATTTCCTAACTGGAATATTCCGGTTTCTGATGAGGTTAAGGGCGATATCCTTAAGGCAGCAGTAGATTCTGCCAAATTTTTCGCTGAAGAAGTGTCAGATCTGCAAGCGATCTTACCATTCAATGAAGAAATAAAGAAGGTAGATATACCACAGCAGCTGAAGGATCTTCTAGGTTTCATGTTAGTACCCAATCCAGTCAAGAGGCCCTCCGCGTCATGTGTGCTGGCCTCAAGGGAGTTACGAGCGTTTGAGAATCTTGTGAGGGAATGATTTCCCGTACATATAGAATAAAAAGGTATTCATTGTGCCTCACCCTATGCGCCTCAAACTGGATAGCGAGAATGATATACTACGCCTCCAATGTAGCGTTCGTTTATTGTTAAAGCTTTAGTCACATTGAGATTATACCAATCACAAAGCACATATAAATAGCGAATGACAATAGTTGGATACAACTGCTTCGACCTCCTCACAACCACAACCAGCATTCAGAAAACGCTTATTTAACTTGCTGTAGAACCATCACCTTGTACAGAATAGTGCTTGGTGGGGTTGCTAGGGCTCAAACAATACTCCGCCTTCTGACCTGCGTCATCCAACACCACAGAGGCTAACAAGTATGGCGCCCCATGACGGTTGTTGACTAACTAGGTATTTAGTTATGACTTGCTGATTAGCTATGTGAGACCACCAAACGCTGAGAGCAATCAATTGCCGAGCCAATCAACGTGTTAAGTTGAAAGAAACTTCATTCTAATCGGCTCAGGCATTCATCCGAATATCAACACATTATCCTAAATTTGTCTTCGA
Source organism: Aspergillus nanangensis (assembly GCA_015844325.1). Lineage (NCBI taxonomy): Eukaryota > Fungi > Ascomycota > Eurotiomycetes > Eurotiales > Aspergillaceae > Aspergillus > Aspergillus nanangensis. The sequence continues at coordinate 30,788 of VCAU01000023.1, read as the reverse complement.
TGGTAGAAGACCTCAATCGGTTGATCCTTGATATTCAGAATTGATGAAACAATTCAACATTGAAGCTGAATACTTTGTAGTACTGCTATGTACATATAGGTTAGGACGGCTTCCACTAGAAAATATCGTGTTGTAAGGTTCAGCCACTGACAGATACTCGCTTCTGCGAATATTTGATTGAGCGAGTCTGTATGTCTGTGGAATGTCCCCGAATAACAGAATCCGGATTTCGGCTTTTAAATGCCTGTTTTCTATCCCCGATGGGGACATTAGTAACATGGAAGTCTTGAATTTGAACAGAATACATATATATGTAGATGTAGATGTAGCTTCTGGAAACGATCTTCAAATAACAAGTAATCACTCAAGCTTGACCTAATCTCTAACTAAACCTACCATAATGCTCCCCATCGTCCTCTATTCCCACCCCTACGGCCCCAACCCATGGAAGGTCGCCATCATCCTCGAAGAGCTCCATCTCCCCTACGAAACCCGCTTCGTCAACTTCACCGACGTCAAGAAGGAACCCTTCATCAGCTTAAACCCCAACGGCCGTCTCCCCGCCATTGAAGACCCCAACACGAGTCTCAAGCTCTTCGAGTCCGGCGCCATAGTCGAATACCTCCTCGATCAGTACGACCCCGACAACAAGCTCGCATACGCCGCTGATGACCACCAGAAATACTACGACACGAAGGCATGGTTCCACCTGCAGGTGTCCGGCCAAGGCCCCTACTACGGCCAAGCGGGCTGGTTCTCGCGCTTGGCCCCCGAGAAAATCCCTCTCGCGATTGAGCGGTACGGAAACGAAATCCGCCGCGTGACGTCTGTCCTCAACAATGTGCTCAAGGACCGAGAGTGGCTTGTGGGTGACAAATGTACATACGCGGATCTGGTGTTTATGCCGTGGCAGCGGTGGGCGGGCCGGTTGGCGGCCAATCCTGGGACTTTGGATGAGGCGTTCCCATATGCCGCGTCCTGGTTTGAGCGACTCAGTGAGCGGCCTTCGGTGAAGAAGGTGTTTGCATATCAGGATGCGGCGATTGAGAAGGCGGAGAGAGAAAAGACTGGGATGTGATTTGATTTCTGGGGATGGAAGTTGTGTGTTTGGACTATAATTGAAAGACTGAGTGTTTACAGTTAGTACAAATATATCTCTAGGAAATTCAGGTCATACATAAATTGGGTCGAATGGAAACTGTGTGGGTACCTAATATATATGTTAGGAAGCTCCGGTGTAAGACAATATCATGAATGTGCCCCCACAATGTTCGGCCTCTGTTCGGTATTTGATATACTGATATATCTTCGATATTTAAGATTTTCCATGGTGGTACAACAACATCTCTGATCTGACAGTATCAAATGGCGGTGAGTCTTACTTAACTAGGGTTATGTTACTCACTTCTCCCTTCTCTTTACACATCACAATGACAACTTATGTTCTTTACAGTCCCGACGGCGCAATCAATGAATTCTTCAACTCGAGCACGTCTGTCACAAGACAGCAATGTGATGAATTCGCTATTTCTCGCGCTGGTGGTGAGCCCACTGCTTTACAGGTGCAAGGAGTGTGCAGTTATACCATGATAGCGGGGCCCAACAAGTCCAAGCTCTTCCAGTTTCGAGATGAGAACTCTATCCTTGATATGGAAAACCTTTTCCTGGCCAAAGCAATCCATCCCGAATTCGTAGCTAGCTGCAAGTATCTCGGCAGCATGGGCGATTCGCAGCCAGTCCATATCTACGAGATGAAGCATCTTCCTGGCGCTGCTCACATAATGGCGCGTATTCCCCCAGACGACATGGCCCGACAGCAGAACACTATCAAGGATTTTGCAAGGTACGTCTAGCATTTTTTTTCTTTTGCTTTGTTTTTAAAGAACTGACATTTTAGAACAGATTCTTTGCACAATCATGGAACAACGACCGACGGCCAAGCTCAGATGCAACTGCAACCCTACTTATGGAGTTTCAACGCAATTTCGAGCTTCTTGCTCAAAACCTACCATCTCGCTTTGCGCCAAACCTAGAAAAAGTCCGCATGGCGCTCCCGTCTCTCTTCTCCAAAGCCCTCCCCTTTGTCCTTAGCCACGGTGATCTTAACATGATGAATCTCCTCGTCAACCCCCAAACCGGAAATATCACCGGGATTGTCGACTGGGCTGAATCAAGGGTTCTGCCCTTCGGCTTCGCGCTATACGGACTTGCAAATCTGTTGGGCCGGATGGACTCACAAGGGTGGCACTACCACCCTCGCTACCGTGACCTCGAGAGCCTCTTCTGGCAAACCTTCCGAGAGGAGGCTCATAATTTCGCACGCGCTGATTTCCATTTGATCCGCGCTGCGAGGATGGCTGGATTCTTCTACCATTATGGATTTCATTTTGACACGAAAGGCGCGGTGCGAAGTGTGCGGATGGACCAGCCGGATGGGTCACTCGCATATCTAGATGCTTTCTGTGCGGCTGGTGAGTGGGATTATCTTTCCTGAGCATGCTTATGATGTGCTGCAGGGCAGGCAGTGGGGGGGAGCTTGGGAAGAATTTATTGGTTGTAGATGCAGGAATTGATGGAGAGGGAGAGAGAGAATGGGATGCTCTTGATAGGTAAGGAAGCGATGTGGGTGGGCTTTAAATAGCCGTTGGGCGCTTGTAGGATGAGCAGCGTCGAGTGCTCATACTTTCTAATCCTTGACCCATGCCGCATTCCTCGATCATGACAAGAGCCTCTACCATTGGCCCAGGAATGGTCTGTCGCCAGGGACCTGGGTACCGCTCGAAGATAGTTTGTAAGCATATCTACGCGTTTCTTGTAATGTCAAAGGAAAAAAAGGTTTCAATGTTCACATAAGAAAATAATGTCTTCCCCCACTCGTGCGCATGGATATCTCTCTAGTCAAAATTAAAAGGCTATATATACAGATCGTTTGAATACACCATAGCTGCAACGCAAGCAAAGAAGGCAGTGATCAGGATCATTAGATAACATGAAGAAGGAAAAGGTAATAGGGCGTTAGAAAGGTATATATTTTTTCAAACCAAAAAAAAAAAGGTGATGAGTTGAAAAAAAGGCGAGTTCAGTTGGCTTATTTCGCATCTTCCAACAGGATCTTGTCCGTCAAGGGCACGAACTTGGGCCCTTCATAAGATCCCTGGCGGATAAACCACCAGATGGCCACGAAGATGGTCAGACCTCCAGTCATGAGACTGGCGTAATTCATCGACGCAGCATCGGTAGGCAGCGCATACGGGAAGCAAAAGATCACGGCGAATGCGACGATATAGAGCGAGCTCAGACTGTTGACCGCGAATCCAATCTTTCCCATCCAGAAATGTCCAGGGACAAAACTGGACCGGCGCGTCAAGATATGAGGGAAGATGGCCATGAAGTATGACAGACTGGACAGCTGCACGAAACAGCCAACAAAGGCGCTGAAGGCGGTGGATGAACCGACATAGATACATGCAAGAATGGTGACGATAACACCACACACAACAGTAGCATTAAAGGGGTTGTGCATACGAGTGTTGATGCGTGAGAGCCAACGAGAGCAGGGAGTGGCGCGGTCGCGAGAGATAGTCCAAAGAGTCCGGCCAGCAGTGATGTAGCAACCGGCACAGGTGACGACAGTTGGCAGGAAGGCCACGATTAGAAGTCCAAGAGCTCCACCACGGGATCCGGTGGCCTGGTGGTAGATTTCAGCGAGGGGGAAGCCGTAGATGCTGTTTCTGACTGCCTCGAGATCGTTGATAGAGTAAAATACGGCAACCATATAGATGATACCAGTAACAAAGCCGACTGACATCTGGGCCAGAACAGCCTTGGGGATGTTGCGACTCGGCTGGGGGATTTCTTCCGCCAAATGGGTGGAACAATCAGGAGTACCAACACTGTAGGCACCGTTAAGCATACCAGCGACGAACACGAATCCTTGGCTGGAATATCCAGTCTCGTTCTGCCAGGTCTTCCATACATCGACATCGGACGCATACCCCGTGCCATTTACATGGGGCATGACGGCACACACAATGATGGTAATCAGGACACCAGCAAGGATAAAGAACATGCCCAGGTTTCCGATATGGGGCAGGAGTCGGTTCATGAACAGGACGATACAACAGCACATCCAGGTGCAGATGATCATACTGAGAAAGATATGCCATGACTGTGGAATAAATCCAGGGTGCATCAGAGCGTACATAGAGACGGTCTGTTGGCCTAGAATGAGCGACATGGAGGCGGCACCGAGAATCCAAGCGAGGCAGTTCCAGAAACCAGCGAAGAACCCACAGACGCGACCATGTTTTCCGGCAGTAATAGAAGCCCAGTGGTAGACTAAAGAACGATCAGTAAAACTGAAGCGCGAGGAGATGTTGGGTGAAAATGGATTACGTACCACCACTAGCAGAAGGCATTCCAGAGGCAAGTTCTGCGATCGAAGCGGCAACCAACCAGTAACAGATGGAAACCACAATGCTAAAAAGGTTTAGTTAGCATGATGCGCATATCCATGTGAGAATCGAAGGCGTCAAATATTCCATACAATTCATAAATGACACCAGCGGGGCCTCCATTGCTCAGGGCCACGACCTATAGTACCATTATCAGCATGATTCCTTCTCTATCATTGACCACTTAGCTCTTGGTAACATACCAAACTACCACCCTGGGCGATCCATGTGTTTCCCGTGGTCACTGCGACAGCACAGATACTGAGCAGACTGAAGTTGCGCTCCAGCTCCTGAACGTGACCGGAAGCGTTGACCAGCTCAACAGATGAACGAGCTTCCGCGGCGGTCTCAACAGCGCCAGCCTTTCGGGGAGATTCCGTTTTTTGTAAATCCGTGGTCGACATGGTGCCGATTTAGGATCGAGGGGGACGAGGTCGAAGGGATGAGAGATGAAAGAGAGGAAGAAATAAGAATCGATCAAAATGGAGGGGAATTCCTCTGGTAGTAGATAAAACTAGAGTAATTATTATAAATATACCGGGACGAAGATAAGACGATGATGGCGTTGGCACGGGACGCGGGGCGAGACTGGAAATGAATCCGTGGGCCGGGGAGGGTCTCGAAAGAGTGGACGCTAGTTAGTATACTCAAGTATACGGGATAGATAGAAGCGATTTAGAACGAGCGGATGAACATGGTTTCGACGACGGAAGGACGAGAATACCACCAGATCAGAGAGAAGAGGAGGAGGAAGGAAGATCAACAAGGCGACATCACCGTTGGAAAACGAAGGTGGTGGTTGGAGTTTATAGGGAAGGGAGACGCAAGGCAGGCGAACTACTTGGGAGGAACCTTGAATGGAGCCTTTGGAAATCTCGGAGGCCGCGATATGCATCTACCGCCAATCAGCTCACGCCATGGCCGGCTCGTGGTGGTCTGTCCAGAGGTGGAACAGGCGCTGATTGGTTGAAGGCATGCCCGATGAACAAGGGGGACGTGGAGAGAACGCTAAACCCAGAAAGGGAGCTTCAACAGATGGATGAGAAAGAGAGAGAGAAAAAGTACACCCTCACTCACTTCAATCACTCACCACTATCCCTACCCCACACATCCGCCATTCCTCTTAAGTAATGTCATATCTCCTATTCTGGAGTAAATCTGAGGTTATATGGATGACCTCCTGCCTTACCCGTATATTCGAGGCTGATCCTTATGGCATTCATTTATGGATTACGGTATTCTCGGGTAAATATTAAAATAAATTGATGATTTCTAGAAATGCAGCAGAACATTATGAGGGGAAAATAAAATTCCCGTCTCACGTGCTTACCTACCTTTTTATTCTGATTATTACTACCTACCTACTACCTTATTATTGGTATTATTACTTTTATTTACCGGCAGGACCTTAGAGTTATTCCTGACACACGCCACCTTCCCCCCTACAAGTCTCTTTTTCTCATTATTTTCTCACTCTCCCCACTATCACGTACCACTGTTTCCTTTAACTTGATATGGGATAAGTTGCATCCCTCTCCGGAATACTACCGACCGGTACAAGTCGCTCAATAGTGTCAGTTTCCCAACCACGGCTTGCCGCTTGCCACTATGGACAACAGAATCATGGAACCTTGGATGGGTCGTCTGGACCCAACTTAATTTAGGACCAATGACAGCTGGACCCAGCAGAACCTCTCTGGCTTAACTCATTCTATCAGCGCTAGATTATCACTCGGAATTACTCATTTGAATCATAAGGATTATTTGCTTTTTCTTCCTATCTGTGTCCCTCCAGATGGTTTGGTGATTGCCCCTTTTTCCAACCCCCCTTTAGCTCGTTACTTAGCGATCGCCAAGGAGTCAACTTAATATAAGACAAGAAACGTTCGATGTAGTATATATCAATATCTATATATTAAGGAGGACCCCCATCAGCCTGACACTAACCCTGCAACTATCATGCCATGCTGTTGACTACTCGACACCCAAATATCAGTGACTACCATCTTTCCCCCCCCACCTATCTCCGAACATCCGATCGAACAAAAAAACCAAAAATCAAACAGGAAAAAAAGGTCCCCCGATTATATAAGACGTTATGATGATGAGATCGATTCCTCTGGGGGCCACTAACGATCGAGAGACGATATCATTGTAGTGAGACATGACTAACTAAATTCTGTGGCAATACACAGCCACCGATCTTGTTCCCCATCTTGACCACTTGTTCGAGACCATGGCGGTCCCGTCGAAGCAATCTATTAGATTGCGGAATTAACCACTCACTCGTGTACATGGAGTAAAGAGGTAAGTCTGGTTCCCAAAATGGTAGGTAGTCTTTAACCGTAGTGTGCTTCGGCTTAATAAGAAGAGTTTATGGTGAGACACCCTACAATATACCAAAGATAGAGGACCAATTAATATACAACAGAGGCCTACTAACTACTCGGACTCTAAATCCGCCGATTCACCCGGCCCGCTCCCCCCCCCCCCTTCTCTTAATTCCTTATACTTAACGAATCACACAAACCCAGAACCCTAAGTAGTAATCTCCGATCTTGTGCTTAGCGAGAGCCACCAACAAATCACAACAGTGTTGTAGCCGAGGCACAATCGATCGGATGGAGGCTAAAATCTCAGATCGCGTGGAAATGCAATCCGAAGCTTATCGTGGGTTGTTATCATTGGCTGCCGGGGGGGGCCCCAACACACCCCTGCGTGCCAAGCACTCCTGCCTGGATCGATTGTGCTAGATACAGTGTCTAGACCTTTAACACCCAACTTACCAACGTATCACCTTACTACCTACGTATCTACCCACCAATCTCTCGACAATCAGTGGATGCCCCTATCCGCAATGACAGACATAGACGGAGCCCCTCCGAGGGGCAAAAAAACATGGGAGCTGGGGGATGGAGACACTGGGAGCTTTGACTTTATTATGTTGATGTAAATCAGTGGAAAGATGGGGTTGGGTAATCAATGGGGAGTTGTGTTTCCTTGCAGGGGATAAAAAGTTAAAAAGTTCAAATAGTCGAAAATGAAAATGAAAAACAAGAATAGAATAGAACTCATCAGTGTCCACAAAGGATGGGATCATGGATTAATTAGTACGGAGTATGGTTATTTCCAAGATCGAGTTTCTATAATTATGACTATTGTCATCATTGATATTATCAGTTTTGTTTTTATTTGAATTTTGTTTTTAATTTAAATTGATTTTGTCCTTCTAGCTTCAATTTGAGCAGTTAATTAATATTAATATGTAATTTAGTGCTGGTGGATTTGAATTTATTGCATTAAAGCATGCTGCCAAGAAGCTATATCTGCCAGATCCTAGTGCATGGCAGGGAATAGAATTTCAATTTCTGTATCTCATCACAATCCAGTAACAATGTGATGATTTCTATTATTTTTTTACATTTTCCCCCGTCGTGTATGATCGAAAACCACATGCATCACTCAAAGTTTATTCTGGTCCTTTTTTTCCCAGGTGGCACAAGGGAAAAGTTAAAGACATTGGTAGCATTGCCATCTTAGGCACTTGGAGCCAAGGAACGACATTGACAACTCTGACCCAATCAACATCCGGCGGTGAACCCAATACATTGGGTCATCAGCTGCAAGGTTGCACCACCCACGATGCTGTGCACATAACAGCAAGAAAAAAAATGGTTGGTGTGTCTCCTCCCCTGGCCCACCGTAAAAGAGATCGTGGAAATGGCTGCACTCAGGCTGAAACTGACAGGGATCTTGAATTCGAGCCTCCGAGCCTCGGGGGTATGTCAGCCCGAAGTACACGGTTTGTATTGGTGATACCACATTCCTTTCTAATCTGCTAGGTGATATATTTAAGAGATTTATTGGTTAATAAACCCTTGAGGAACATTCAGACGGGCCATTGACAATGTGACAGATGAATTGATTGGGCGGCTTGAGTCATGGTCATGGAAGGGAGACGGGGGGGAGGGGAGACGATCGACCTCAAATCATTTCCATTGTAGTGAAGATCTCCTACGAGCGGGCTTCTCTATTGCCTGAGTGTATGCCGCCCGGGTTAGCCGGGGGGAGAAAGGATACTACAAAGTATGGTTGATGGAGGATGATCAGGATCGAATTAGATTGGAACTAGATGGAGGGGCCCCACACGTCCAGGAGAGAAATACAGGGAGAGGGAAATAAACCAATGTAAAAATAAAATAATAAAAAATCATGCGACAATTTGGAAGAAATTCGACAATCACTAATAATGGCTATAGCAGGAATAGTAGTGGAGCCGGCAAGCGGATCGGTTACTTGACGTGGACATATGCCCTAACTCTCAGTTCTCCCCTGTCATTCGATGTTCCCCTCCGACAATCAAGTCGAATCACTGGGTCAATCCATCATCTCGCCAAAGTCTATCATCAACCACAGTGTAATGCCATTAAACCTGATGCGGAAGTAGTCCGACCATGTACAGACTGCCTGAAGGAGACAGTGTGGCCCCGCATCAACACCTGCCTATCACCCGGAGCCATGGATCAAGGGTTTGCACCTGGGATTTGGGAAGTGCAGTTTTGGGATTAGCGCTCAGCTGTCTGTTCCGGTCACCTTGAGATCCTGTAGATTGACAAGGATTATCCTCCAGGATTTCCCTCGTCGTTGTCGTCCCATACACTGTGAGCCAGTCGCGGTGCGGTCGATTCTCCCTCCGCGCCCCCATCTCAAGAAAAGTAAAAAAAAAAAACAAATGAGTCGATTATTACCCGGAGCTTATCTTTAAAGGATGTACGTGCCGGCCCTTATATTACCCACGGGGATCCCTCTCGTCCCTTGCATTCTAGGGTGTACTTTTGTCTGTGATACCCGATTGACTTGTCCTTTTTCGTGTTTAGGTTGCACGCCGACAAGATGTCTAGCCTAGGCCCTGAGTTCGGGCGAGGCTTTGCGAAAGAAACATGGACTTTATACGCGGTTGGGATGCTGGGTGTGGTTTTGCGATTGTAAGTACTACTACTACTACTACTACTGACTGTCATCTCCGGTGCTTGATTGAGTCGCTGACATGGACTCTCTCTTCCTCTTCCAGTGTGGCTCGTATACGTCGTTTAGGTATACGGAATCTCCAGGTCGATGACTATCTGATGGTCTTCGCCGCTGTCTGGTATACACTTCTATGTGTCGCCCTGAATCAAGTAGCATCCGGCGGGGGCTCTAATTTGATGACCGACGATGATATCCGAAACTTGACCCCGGCCATTAAAGCGGAACGAGAAAAGGGAAGCAAATGGGTATATGTGTCGGAACACTCTTTCGTCCTTGCTGTCTGGGCTATGAAGGGCTGTATGCTGGTGATCTATGCCCGTATCACGTATGTCCCTCGACTTGAGACTTTGAGGACGAGCACTGACAATACAATATAGGGAGGGATTGCGGCAACGAAAATGGGTCAACTATCTGGCCGGGTACGTCGTTGCAGGCTTCGTTGCGGTCGAACTCACTCTATTTCTCATCTGCCGGCCTCTATCAAATTACTGGGCTGTCCCGACCCCCAACTGTCAGTTTCCCTCAACGCTGTCACTTCCCTTGCCTTTTGCGGGATGAACGAGCTAATTCCCTCTAGACCAATGTTCTTCCTATCAATACTATGAGATTGTCCAAGGATGTATCTCAATTACGTCTGATATCTTCATGCTTCTCATCGGCCTACCATTGTTGATGCAAGTGCGTGTGCAGCTGCAACAAAAGCTGATCCTCCTGCTCTTGTTTGGCATGGGAATTTTCGTGATCGTCGCCGCCCTTCTCACGAAAGTGTATTGTCTGGTGCCGTCGCTTATATCCTACGTCTACATGAACTGGTATTTCCGCGAAGCAACCGTCGCCATTCTCGTCACGAATCTACCGCTGATCTGGTCTCTGCTCCGCGACGTGTTCCCAGCCCTCCGGAGCTGGACCGGGTCGAAACGGGCGACGGGAGACCGATATCGGACGGGTCCTTGGAACAGCAAGACCTCCGCATACCCGCGCTACGGGACCCAAACGCAGCTGCAGTCTAATACCGATTTCGACATGGACAGCTACCACCGCAGTATTGTTACGCCCCATAAAACGGTGTCGGACGTCAGCTACCAGCCGAGCGACGAGCGGGAACCTAGCGACGACGGTTCTGAGCGAGCCTTGCGCATTCGACAAGACGTGACGGTCACGGTGGAGCGCGAATCGCGGCCCCCCGAATATTGGGAGCGTGCCAAGATCAGCCGCCATGACCCGCAACCATGAAGTATACGACTAGCCTACCTGCTCGGTTTCTTTTCTTTTCCTCATTTTTTTTTTGTTGGTATATAGAAAATAATATCCCCCCCCTTGTACATAATTTCATTCTCCCTCGGGCAATCAAGTGAATGTCGGGATGACATCAAGTTTCCCTTCCGTGATTCGTTTGGCCATTTTCTTTGGTGACTTACAGGCCGAGGGAAATCCTTCTGGGATGCGGAGTGCGGAGCCTGTAGGATTAGTACGTACCATACTTCCAATTCCACAGGATTGGGCCTAATTCTTTGGGACTGAGGTGTGGTTGGAGGTGGAAACCTCTTACTGATTGTCCTAATCCGGTGGGGAACTGCGTGACCATGGATTGCTGGTGGGCAATTTTGATTTCTGGGAAATGCATCCGTCCTGTAAGATATATGGATAGACAAGAAACTCGATCCCTGGAACCTTCAAGAGCCACCAAATTGACATGAATAGCCCTCCACTTTGTGAACGGGTGGAGGAGTGTGTAGACATTCATACTTCCCAGCCAGGTATTGAATCCATAAAAGTCTCTGACTGCAGATCTCCCGGCCCCATTACTTCATGTGTGGATCCGCCCTTACCGCATGAATACGCCATCTCGTCTGCCTTTCCTCCACAATCCGGGTATTATTACGGGGTCGTTACCTTACATTCCGCAACTCAACCTCACAGGGTTGTTTGTTTCTTCTCGGTTTTCTGCTTCTTCCCCTTCTCCATAACAATGAGGACTTGGGGATTGTCCCCATAACCCCTTCTCCATCAGCGATCAACGCAGGATCAGATAACAAGAATTCTTCTGCTTTCAAGTATAACCGATCATGCCACGTAAAGGCAACTAATTCCATGTATGCACTACATCGCAGAGGAATGAACTCCTCTCCTGGTACCTGACTAGTCTCAAAAGAAAGTTTTTTTTTAGGTAACTTCAACATCTCTCACCTGTTCCTCTCATAGAACTTTGGCTGATCAGACTTTCCAAGATCCCACCGAGTTTAAAAAAAAAAAATACCCATGAGGGAATCCGACTGGCTAGCAAAGTCTGGCAACAAAACTCTAGAGGCAGGTACCGCCCAACATGCAGAGAGACTCTTTACTGCATCGGGTTATCCTCCATCTAGCCGAGTTCTCCCAAGGTCTTCGCTTAATACTGATCGTCCAATAACAGTCCCAATGCGCAATGAGACCCAGGGATGTGTGCCTTACTGCCGACATAATGTACATCTCCTAGCTCCCGCGTTGTCTATCACCTCCCTGCCCGACAATCGAATCATCGGTTCCATGTCCACCGCTGTATGGCGTATATTGGTTTTTGATGGCACGGTTAATTAATACTGCCCATTTACCTCTCGTTGGAGTAAAAGGCCCATGGGTCGCCACCTTTCACCCCCACCCGGCAGCAACCGTTTTGGGGAAAGATCGTATCGTCAGCTCCCCTCCCCCCATTATTATCCGGCCCACGGATCAAGTCGGAGATCGTCTGGTACGAAGTTACCAAGGATGTAGGAACACGCATTTCCTCTCCTCTACGGTACGCACCACTTTGCTCCCCGTTTGCCCTCACTTAGCCAGCGACCCCAGCGATCTGCAGACTTCCCGATGAGATAATCGGACGCAGCGAAGAATTGTGGTGCTGGCAGAAAAACCCATGGAAACCGATTATGGGTGGATGGAGCAACACAAGCAACACGTGTATCAAACAATCGATACTACCTGTGGAAGTTTGAATAACGATGTACCAATGTAAATGCCGTTCCATGTTAAGATCGAAAAATTCCCATTCAACCTTGCGTGGCATTATGCCTGGGATTTTCGTCGAAATTTCTACTTTCGTCCACACACAAAAATCCATCCTCAAGCGGGTTTTTGTTAACTTCCGGATGCCGATGCAGGCGTAGTATTAATTCGGCTGCCCGAGCCTCCACTAATTCCGCCACGGCCAAGCACCTGGATAGTGTCTTCTGCGATTCCCCCTCGCCGTTATGGTTACCGACCATGTACTACTTCCTAAAGGCTTGACTATTGCTGATCGACCATCACTGCCATGGCATCGCAAATTTGCCCATGTGTCGAGGTGGAGATGGTAGAGCCCACCCGATAATGAACATGGCTTATCACTTCCCTTTCGAAGGGTTCGCTACGTGGAGGATCCGGTTCGTGGCCCTCTCCCGGCAAAGCCAATCCCCTCTCCTCTTCTCTCTTTGAGAAACTTTGCACCTATTTTGCTCGGATGCAGCGTCCACTATTCTGCATAGTAACGGCCCATGCAACAAACTCGGCCTGTGAGCTGCGCAAGGTTCCCGAAACTGGTATCGTGTCTCCACCCAGAAGCAGTAGCTTTGGACATCGCCGAACCTATACACGGAGTGCCATTCCGTATACAGAACTCTCCTCCATGATCTCGGGGTTTGGCTTGGTCGTGCAATGTTGGAGGGGCATTTTCTTTTGCCAGGATGCCTTCGAAGCGGCTTTACGCTGCTGCGGTGTTTAATCCATACCCGGAATAGACCTGTTCCACGACGAGACACCATGTTTGTCGGTGTGATACAAATACGAAACTCCCTTTCATATAGCATGTGTGATCAGCACTGAGTTCTTGGCTGGTTGGCGCCATAATCCACGTGGGCATGCATTAGTGTACTCTCTCCTACAAGCCCTATGGTGCGGACGACACGAGAAGAGACGCCGTTGGTTTTTTTTTTTTTTTTTTTTTTTCTCCTTCTTTCCAAGAGACACGTTTAATTTTGCCGTCGAGATTGGTTTCTATCGGTAGGTTCTTGTTGGTTTCACCTGTAGACTTCGTAGGTATAGATAGTACTACTTCTGAGACAAACGTCGAACTAGCTCCGCCACCAAACTTTGCAGCGCAAGCAGGTGGACACCACCACGTCCTGCACACATATACAGAGTTTCAATAGACTCGGCTGAAGCGGCCGCAATGGCCACAGCGGAGCCGCCGTTGGATTTGACCAATGCGTTATTATAGTTTTAGCAAGTCCACAATGTCTTGGTGCGTTTTATTTTAATTACTGGGGGCCATTTTTACTAGATTGCGTGGCTGGCTCATATATTCGATGGAGCATGAAAACAGTCTATATGTCAGCCACCGATATCGAACGCAGGAACCACGCTTAGACCCCCAGCTACTCAGAGATAGCATCAGACCCAGTTAATATATGTCAACATATAGCATCTTTAGCCGAGCAGTGTAGTCTAGCTTTAATTCACCTAGAAAAAAAGGGGTTTTCAGCGAAAACAGGTGGACTTGATTTGTCCCCTACGTCCTGCATAAATGTACGAAGTTTCAATAATAGACTTGGCTGAGAAGTGTCTGCATGAACACAAATGCAAAAAAAAAAAGACAGAAGCCTGAACTCATTATGTCTTGACTATATAGCTGTGCTACTAAGAAAAATTCTCAAATTGAAACAATGACGATGTACTACAGAGCCCCTGGGCCCGACAGTAATTTCGACCTGCTCCATAAGCCCGCACGAGCCAGTGCCTGCTCATATTGATCATTCTCAATGGGGTACTGCTGAGCAAGGAATCTCAATTGAACGGTATCGACCTTGGCGGGCCGACAACTGGCCCAGCGACAGGCATACATGAAAATGGGATTAGAGGCTGATGTTGACATTCTGTAGTCTTCGAGAAATGGCTCCCACTCGCCAACTTTGATATCGAGCGCCTTGAAAGGCGACCATGGGATCGCCGGTAGACCAGCCATCCGTTCATAACATAGCTTTTCACCGGCCACATAGCGAAATGCGTCTTCGGCGACAGCTGCATTGAGCCATGGTTCTACCAAGGACGTCCGGCCGTTTATTCCACATTCGCCGTAGGGAAAGTTTGCGTTGAGCTCTAGATGCTTAAGACTGGGGAAGCATGCCGCTCCACTGAGTATGTCGTATGACTAGAGTGGTCACTTAGTTTTGGGCCATGACGGTGAGTGCCCGATGGCCTGTACGTTACATACCAAGTGACCCTTGAATCGCAGGTCAATCCCAAGCCTTTCCAGCTGTGGAAGCGCACTAGCGAGGCTCTGAAGTTCTTCAAAGGTAAAGAGGCATCGGATCTGCTCCTGGCGGCTCATATCGAAATTAGTCTGCCGGAATCGCAGACGCCGGAGGTGAGAACCATGGCGAGACACCAAAAGAGGGAGGATATCCTTGGATAGATCGTATGCAGTGAAGGCTACCAGAGTCTTCACACTCTGCAGGAACTCATCTAGCCGACTGTATAGGCCATGCGAAATGTCCGGGGAGGTTCCACCGCAGATTCGCAGTGCAAGCGATGTCATATTGGGGGTTCTTCCCGTAAAGAGCGCGAGAAGCCGAAGCGATTCAGCCCCGCCATCTAGGCCCAGATGTCGTATGTGACTACATTGTTCCCATTCATTTACTTGGTTCGAGTCAACAGTGAAATTCGTCAGGCAGAGAGTGCGCAGCGGATTCATTTTGTCCCCAGAACCAAGAGAGAATAGCGGCATTGCGTCCCCTTGCGAGCGGGTAATATATTTCATGTCGAGCCGATCTAGACATTGTAGCGCTAGCAACACAGGCTTCAGTCTATCCAGGTCTTCCCTCAGAGAAGAAGCAACGCTGAGAGAGCGTATACAATGCGAATCAAGCTTGAAAGGATCGACAAGTAGGTTATGCGGCCAGCCTTCGAAGTACAAGCCAGGTACCAATTGACGAGCATTTAGATGCTGCAACAAACCATGAGGAAGTGGGAAGCGGGCGCGCCATCTGTTTACCTACCTAGTCAGCTATATGGTCTTCTGATGTTGAGGCATTTCGCCGAGAACGGGGCACCTGAAAATCACCAGCCCTGGCACCTTTTCCACTAGATACAGAAGTGCCGGCAGCACAAGCGACGGTGTATCCTCCCCGGGGTTATACAGAAAGGAGCCTGATATGATAACGGTACGAACACACCAGAACAGCTCATCTCCCGCCTCCCGAATGTCCTGTAGCATCTGACGTCCTGTGTCGCGCTTTTGACGAAAGTGGATATGGAGGGTTTCGAACAGAATTGGAAGTACTAGGCGACGAAAGCCTCGGCAGGTCAGATTGAGGGCCTGGAGAGTCAAATGAGAGTCCCATCGTAACTGCGTCATTGAAAGCGTTACTACTATTTTTCTTTTTCTCGTGTCCTTGAAAACTTACGCAGTCTAGTATGCAATCCCAGACTAGTGTTGGAAGCTGGGGGATGGACCCCAAGCTCTTGTTAGTCATGGTGATGGGCAACGTCTGTTATACATATATTGTTGTTGAAAAGGGGCTGCCCCTCTTCACAACGATATATAGCTGTTAGATGATCAGGATGGAAGGAACATGATTATCTATATCTAGTATATCTAGTCATAGGCAATAGTTGCACGCTTGTAGATGAAGACCGCCAGCTTTAACAGATCATATAGGATTATGAATATGTTAATTAGAATAGTCGAGACTCGACATCATCCCACGTGTCCACGTGACACCTCAAGCCCCACTTGCTTGTCACCTTTTGTGTTGGAGCCCAAACATTTTCCCAGGAAGACTGCTGAAGGCCAATGCTACTTTAAACCAATTCACCGAATTTCGTCTTGTGCAGCTTCTGACTCGCTCATTCCACATAGCACAGACACTAGTATCTTTGGTATGACAATCGGCATCAGCCCGTCTAGCTTGAACGGATAAGTGTGTCTTCCTTGTCTTAGTTCATATAGGAGGAGTAGTCTAATAGATGTTTCTAGTTCCTCTCGAGAGTGTTTTCAACTTGGCAACATGTCCAACGATGCGTCCCCCTCCTTTTTAGGGCTGGAAGGCTTGCATGTCTTGGTGACAGGAGCCGCTGGTGGGATCGGGAGTTCGGCAGTGCAGCAGTTTCTAGGTAGGTACAGCTCTCTGTTCTGTTGAAGTGTAAGCCTTTTTTAAGGTTGTATATACAATGCCGCTGCGATGGACTGGACAATATCTCTGCGACCTAATATCACCCACCCTCACCCCCTTCGTAATCCATTCATCCCATAGGAAGATAATCTAATCAGTCAATCAATAGACCAAGGCTGCAAAGTCACAGCCCTGGACCTCTATCCATCCCCCACCCCAGCAGAGCTAGATGCAAGCTCCCACTCTCGCCTCAACACCCTCCAAGGCGACATCTCCGACGAACAATCCATTCAAACCAACGTCAACCTCGCCACCAAACGCTTCGGGCCCATCAACATCCTGATCGCCAATGCCGGCATCACTGACGAATCCCACGACTATCCCATCTGGGACCTGCCCCTGGACACCTGGGAAAAGACCTACCGCGTCAACGTGCGCGGGACGTTCCTCACCATCAAACACTTCCTGCAATCCGCACGTACCTCGCAGCAGACCCTGGGCCGACAGCTCGACAACCTGGCCATTGTGGTGACAGGCAGCGAGACGGGCAAGTTTGGTCAGGAGGGTCATGCGGAGTATGCCTCTGGGAAGGCGGGATTGCAGTACGGGCTCGTTCGCAGTGTCAAGAATGAAATTGTGCGTCTGAACAAGCACGCGAGGATTAACGCGGTTGCGCCGGGGTGGGTTGATACGCCGATGATCGAGGGGAGGTTGGACAAGCCGTCGGAGATGTGGGTTGAGGCACAGGCGACGTGAGTTGTCTATTCTCACAGCCATGGATAGTTCCATTGGGGGGTTTTTTTTTCTAACCATGCGAGTTTGTCAAATAGTGTGCCGTTGAAGAAAATCGCCCAGCCAGAGGATGTGGCCCGGACGATGGCGTTTTTGGCCTCCCACCGCGCGGCAGGACATATCTCAGGCCAATGTCTCAGCGTCGATGGAGGCATGGAGGGTCGACTGCTGTGGAAAGAAGATGAGGTTTCTTCTTCTTCTTCTCCTCCTTCCACACAGACTCTGAGTCTTCGATCTATCCCAAGGATGCCCTCTGCGCCTAAACGCAATAAGATCCGAGTTGCCATATCCATCGACCTAGACGCTGTCTCTGGATGGCTGGGAACCGGTAATTCCAACCCAACAGACTTGACAGACAGACAGACAGATCACTAACCTACGTACCTACAGGCCACTCCCCCGACAACATCCTCGCCGACTACTCCGCCGGATTCTTCGCCGCCAAAGTCGGCGTCCCCCGTCTCCTGCGCATGCTCACGAAACTCAACCTCGCCAACCGCTGCACCTGGTTCATCCCCGGCCACTCCACCGAAAGCTTCCCGGACGAGGTGCAGCAGGTCGTGCAGTCAGGTTGCGAGATCGGGCTTCACGGCTACGCCCACGAGGGCGCCTACCAGCTCACCGTCGCGCAGGAACGAGACGTGCTCGTGCGATGCATCGATGTCGCCACCAAGCTCACCGGCAAGAAACCAGTGGGGTATCGAGCGCCGCTGTACCAACTCCGCGAGTCGACGTTGGATCTTCTCGAGGAGTTTGGGTTCGAATATGGTGCGTCAAACTCTTCCAACTTTCCTTCTCCCTCTTATATGCACACTGTATAACTAAAACACCCCGGTAAAAATAGATGCCTCCCTCGCCGACCACGACTGCCACCCATACTTCGCCCCCAAACGTCCCCCCCTGAAGCCAATCGACTTCTCCCTCCCCGCCTCGTCGTGGATGCATCCGATCCCGCGCACGAGCGAGGACCGCCGCCCCCTCGTCTGCGTGCCGTGTAACTGGTACATGGAGGATATGACGCCGATGCAGTACCTACCGCATGTGCCGAATTCGCATGGGTACACGGATGTGCGGGTGATTGAGAACATGTGGCGGGACCGGTTCCTGTGGATTCGGGACAATGAGGAGGATCCAGTCTTTCCGGTGCTGATGCATCCGGATACGAGTGGGATGGCGCATGTTATTGGGATGTTGGAGCGGTTGTTGACGTGGTTGAAGGGGTGGGGGGAGGAGGAGGTGGAGTTTTGTCAGACAGGGGAGATTGCGAGGTGGTGGAGGGAGCGGAATATGTGATTTCTTTTTCTCTATATTTTTTCTTCGGTAAGTGTTGTTTATGGATGATTCTATCGGGAGGGAGCAAGAAGAAAGAAACTCGCCGATGTTGTAGTACAAACTCCTTAACAATATCTTCGTTTCTGAATAGAATAACCCGCCCCTGGACATTTTCGGGGTAGTTATATTCTGGCGACTTACTTTTCTCTTTTTCTCTCTCTCTCCCTCCCTCCTGTAATTCATTCACATCCCTTCCGACTTGTTCCATGACAACATCGTCAAAAATGCGACCTACACTCCTGTCTCATATGATTATCTTGACGTTCCCTACTCTCCCTATTCGGGGAGCTGTTCCTCAGGGTATCCTCCAGATCGAAGGCTGCGTTAAAAACTGCGGGGAGTGTCATCGTACAGCGTTCTGCTGTCGGGATCCGGAGTGGGTATGTAATTTCAATCTCAGACTCTAGAATTCCATGCTAATACGTGATTTATTAGTGTTGGTGGAACTGGGTAAGTCCTGAATCAGGATGAAACACCAAGCAGTGTTGTCAAGCAACTGACAGATAACTACCTCCCAGTGGGGGGATCTTGTGAATAGATGTTCAGAGATAGCCGAGGGGTGTGAGCCCCCGATATGCGAGCCAGGGGATGATATCTGCGAGGAATGGAAAAGACGTCTGGAAGAAGAGTTATCAAAGGAACGGTGTCTAATAGCTAGTGACTATGAGGGAGAAAGAGAGAAAGAGTGTTCTATAGAGAGGATGTAAGGATAGGGTCAGGTACTGAGGCTCATCATGACATTTCTACATGTACTTCTTCTCTACCGTGGATGTTCTTGTATTAGGAACCATATATAGCCGAACAACCCTATATAAGAGTACCCACAGCACAAGTACTGGCCCTATGTCGCACTGTTCAATTGTAAAACATAATAAATTTGGAAAATCAAACTATTTAAACAGGATGAAGAGCTCTCGAAATTATTCCCCGTAACGAAAATAATGCATCTCATGGATAACTTTAGATCAACCCCAAATCCTCCTCCTCAGCTGTGGCATACTCATGTCGGCACTGGCGTACATGGCCCCGTACTGGTAAACGTTAAGGTCTGGGTGGCATATTCACAATCCGGGGTAATGGGCACTGTAACGGTGAGGGTAGCCGAAACAGTGCTAGTTGTAGTGGCCGTTCCAGACTCGACAATATTGAGAGTCTGTCCCTTCTCGGTTGTCGTCCGGGTGACCTCTTCAGTGACGGTGGATTCAACTGTGTTGCCGGGGACTGTGATAGTGACGGTCTCAGCGGGAAGCGTCGAGTCTGTGGCCTCGGTGATAGTGGTGGATTCGGTTGCGGTTACCGTGACACTATTCAGTCAAGATGTCAGTTTGTGCTGACCTTGAATGAATGAAGAGGAGGATAACACATACAAACTCGTGGAAAACAACGTGGTTTCAACAACGGCACAGGTGATATCCTCATCCTTAGCAGGACGACTCTGGACCGAGACGGCGAAGATGAAAAACGCGAGGAATTGGAGAAATTGCAACATTTTGATATAGGATTGGGGCTGGAGGAGTGTGTCAAGATGATGGACTGGAATCTGAATGCTATATGGGGAGAAGAGAAAGTAAGCCTGGGTGCTGCATCGGATTATAATCAAACCAAGTGGATGACGGTGTTTACAGCTAAGATCAATCAGTGAAAGCAGGAGGACAAAAGACAAGACTTCCTTGTTTTGTGAACATTTTAATCGTGGGTCGAGGACTTCTTGGCGACATTCTAGGGTTGTATTTCCGTTGCTTTGGGTTCTGGGAATGTGGGCATCTAACGGCCAAAAGGCTTCGGGAATGTCGATCATGAAGAATGCACCAATAATCAACCAGGGCATCGATCTTGACGTCTGTCAAAACTGACTGTTTGACTCCACATTCCGTAGAACCATGATTTCTTCTTTTTTTCGAATGCCAGAAGCGGAAGCCATCGACTTTTTCTCATATCAAACTTATATAGAACAACGTCCCAAAATCACCTACTCTCGCCTCCCTCGCCTCGCAGTGCTCGTCCATCTAGTACCCATCCATCCTCCTAATCATCATGAGGTTGTCCTTAGCTTTCGCTTTCGGCGCTATATTTTCCGGTCTCTGCAGCGCCGGCATAGTCGAAAGCCGCAGGCAGACTGCCCGGAGTGTGTCTGCACGTCGGTTATTGAAAAGGATGTCATCAATTACAGCTCGTATGTATCTATCTCATGGAGAAAATGGGATTGTTAATGACGACTGACTTGCTGCTAGAATAACCGCCGATACAAGTACGGAAACCTTCACAGAAACTACTACCAAAACCATCACCCCTTCTGCTGAAAGGCTTACGGTTAGTGCGGAGGACTTCACTCTGCCGCCTACAACCGTCACTACAGAGACGACTATCACCTCAACCGAACTCTCGGAGGTCTTTGTCACCATTCCGGCGACCACGACAACTGTCACCGCGACTCTAGAATATCTGGAACAAATCCCTAGCCTGATTTCGACCTGTGCGGATCAAATCATCTCCATCAGCACATCTCAGATGGTGCTGCCTTGCACACTCAGCCCAAGTTCGGGTTAGGGCTAGGGCAGGCTTCTACATGTTCATTTGGCTGTTTATTTATTTTCTTCCTCGTTCGTATATCTATAATCTAGTCCAGCGCATACAAGGAATATATATCCCTATCATATGAATATTTTACCATCGTATAATAATAGATGTATCTTCCTCTCGTAAATATAGAAAATCTATCGGGGAACAGCATATTTCAACCACAACGGGTCATGCAACAGCCTATCCAAGCAACCCTCCTCCACGCCCACCAACACTTCCATCCCCCCATCCGGCAGCACCGGCAGCACCACCTGTAGCCCATTAATAACCCCTTCACTAGGAGTCCGGACCGACTCAACCCTCCCCCCCAACATGGGCCCCCAGTCCAACCCGTACATATCAAAGTTCGCCCAAGACGTCTGCGCACAGTTGAACCCCGGCACATCCAGGAACGCCGTCAGAATCAGCCGGTTCACATCCACCTCCAGCTTTTCCACGAGGGCAACAACATCGTCCGTAAAGTGGCTATCCGCGCGCAGCAACGCCTTCCGAATCCGCACCGCCAGATCCGCCACAGTCAACGTACCGAGCATATCGCGGATAGACGCCTCAACCGCCACCGACTCCAGAAAGCAGCCCAGGGTCTCCGGATGCACCGGCGGGTCGGTCCGCAGCCGTCCATCGATGGCGATGTTGAACACCGACACGGGGTCACTGCCATCGTCCAGCATATGCAGGGGCGATTGCACGGCCATGACGGTGCGCCAGAGGAGCGCGGACAGCGCATCGTTGGTCGATATCCACGACTGGTCGGTGGGCTCGGTGGCGTGGACGGGCGATGCGTCGGCCTTGAGCGCCGCCAACGCCGCGGGGGAGAAATAGAACACCTGGCTGCGGTGGTGCGGCGAGGTCATCTTGGGGGGCGCGCCGGTGGGCGTGAACGGCAGCAGGGTGTACTCCGGGTGGTGCGCGAGCAGGCCGGTGCTGCGGCCGGAGGATTTGGTTGCGGATTGGCGATGGAGCCATAACTCGGGCGCGAGATCGACGGGCGAGGACGAGGATTCGAGGCCCTGGGCGAGCCGGCATCCTTCGGCCCAGACTTTCATCCAGGTGTGGAAGGATGTGCCGTCGCCGGCGATGTGGAGCACGCACCAGGTGAGGATCAGGCCGCCATGGATGAAGTTGGCTTGCACGAGGGAGATGGGGAGTTGTTCGCCGGGGGAAGGCCAGGGGGAGGAGCGGCGGCAGAGGGTTTCGGAGTCGAACGCCGCCACGGGGAAGCCCGAGGATTTGAGCTCGGAGTAGGTGGGCTGGAAGGACTCTGGAGAGGACCGGAGGTCCCGGACGACAATATCCTTGACGCTGCCTTCTGGTGTTCTCTGGAGCTTGATGAAGCCGGGCTGTTTCGAGTCCGCGTCCGGAATGGCTTCACATCCAACGAATGGGATTCGTTGTTTGAGACTCGAGTAACCCGCCTTGACGACATCTGCGACTTCGTTTAAATCATATTGATCGGGAAGCGGGAAGAGGAAGATATAGCGAAGGTAGCCTTTGGGTGCAATTTGCTCCAAGGCTATAAGTCGCGGGACCTCGTCGGGACTAAACGTTGAACCCATAGCTTTTATGTGTTGTAGATATGATGTAAAATAGTGTTGTCGCGAGAGAATGGCGACGGGTTTTTTTATAGTCAATTTATTTTTTTTTTCTCTCTGGCTCACGTCATATTCTATGCGGTTTGCGCTGAGTATTTCCAGATAGACACATGGGCATATCGACTAGCCTGTTCTTGGACAAACCAGGCCTCCAGTGATGATCCTCCGGGTTTATCCAAATTGCTCATCGCAGATCATCAAACGCCTAAAATCGTGAAAGGCTAGCTGTGTCGTAAACAATGCGCGGCTTACACGACCGGACGCTAGTCACATGTCCTCAGCCCATTGTGACCGTTATTGGAAATCCACCACAAACGAAGTGGAGATAGACAGCATTCTGACATGAGACCAGCCAGAAATCAAGGCTCTAGGTCTGATTGTCCGATTGTCTTCCATATATACTTATCGTTGTCGGACATTTCTGGCAGTTTGAACAATTTCGACACCTTTTCAAAGGACATTTCCAGTATGGTTCAGCCTTAAACGTAATAAGCTTTATTTCCAACCCATCCAATGAAGTGCAGTCGTATTCCTAACAAATAGTCAGAAGTGGAACCATGTTAACGGCCAAGAGTTTTCGGTCGTATTGGTCGTATGTGTCATGGTTTTTCTCAGCTGATGTTAGTTAGTGCACGGAGCCATCATGCCCTAGTGTGCCATTTTGGGTAACCAACCGCTGATCCCTAGAGTGAGAGGCTTGAGATAGGTGTACAGCGCTTCATTATTGGGCCCTTTAACAATGCAGCGTGCAAGCACTGGAAATATTGATCAACCAGATCGAACATCTTCTATTCATTTTTATTAAGGCGTGGAAAGTAACTTCCAAATGCTGAAGTGGTAAGAGAGGAAGACCCTCGTCGATGAGCCTAACGGGTAATCCAAACAAAGTGAGTACAAACAACCCCCAGTATATGAGCTATCTATATATTCGCTGGATTACCCAGGTATGTGAAGGGCGTTCTGCAGAGCCTAGCCTTATTATACAGGCAGAGCCCATAGACTCGTTGCAAGAGCATAGCCATCGAAACATGGCAGTCATGGTATTTCTTTGGCAAGCAATCACCGAGAGTACATAGCCCGTGGCTGCATCGTGCTGAATCCCCAGGATATTGATTTGTGCGACGCCGGGTGAAGGTAAGAAGGAGGCGATGTCTTAAGAGATTTCCCTGGATCGTATAGGAATACCATGAGACGGAAACTCCACCTGGCTCGCTGCAGGTGTATATCTCCATTTATGCGAGACTCTCTGTCCTGTTCACTTCATCAGAGCTGCAGAACTACCTCGGTCGACATCCAAATGCCGTCAGTCGGCGAGGCCTTCTTCACCTCCTGGGAGAGCCCTGCAGTGAATCTATCATCAGTGTCTGAACCATCCTTTTGACATGTTCAGTGCGCGAAGATATTGAGTTTCGAATCCCAGCCTCCCGTTGCAATGACACACCGAATCTCCACATCTGGTACACCGTCCTCATTCTTCGACTTCTTATTTTTCCCCTCCGCGTTGCTATCAAGCACTGGAGCATGCTTGACAACCCCTGGGGCCCACCGCATACAGCCGACGAAGCTCTCGTGGATATCTCGAAGCGTCTTGACGCATCGTCCTTCACGGCTCAGATCCCAACATCTCAATGTCTTGTCGTCCGAGACAGAGAGGAGATACCTCCCGCCAGGATGGAAAACAATGGCATGCACCCAACCATCGTGGCCGACTAGTGTCATAAAGCACGTCCCGCGCGCATCCCAAAGCTTAATGGTCTTATCCCGCGACCCCGTAGCCATGAACTCCGCACTTCCCGATGATGAAAGTTTCTTCAACCCGGCCAACTGCGCCAAATTCTGGTACGAGGTCTGTGGGGCAATCGCACAACATTCGACAACATGCTCATGACCAACCATCGTCAATTTGTGGTCTGGCTGAAGCGTATTGGTGATATCCCACAGTCGCGCGGTACGGTCATTCCCTGTCGATAGGAGAAACCTGGCATCCGCGGATAGGCAGATATCGCGCACCCATTCAGTGTGACCGCTGATCGTCTTCACACAGTATCCGGTTGTGACGTCCCATACTCGTAGGTCTGCGTCTCGGCTTGCGCTGATGAGTAAGTTCCCCGAGGGGATGAATCGCACCGCGCTGACAATGTGGTCATGGCCGAGTAGAGTGCGAACGTTCTTGTATTCGTCTGCTGGGTTCCATAACTTGATGGATAGATCGGAGCTGCACGATGCGAGCAAAGTACCGCCCCGCGGGCCTCCGAAGTCGGCATCCAACACAGGTCTTGTATGACCTTTCAGAGTCCGTTCCAGTTCACCGAGTTCCCAATCCCAGATTTTAACAGTGCAGTCGTCAGACCCAGAGGCAATAGAGGAGAAGCTTGGGTGGAAAGCTACGCAGTTAATGGTGTTGCGGTGAGATTCGAGCGAATATCGAGCAGTCGTGGGTAACCACGAGACGGGGTCATGATCGCGCTTGAACAGGGAAGTAGGGGTCGCGTTGTCGAGTTCGGATTGCAAAGCGGTGTTGCGGGCTTCGAGGTCCATGATCTGTGATAGCATGCAGATTAGATGTCACTGCAACACCAGAGCGGATGTGTTGGCCGGTAACGGAGGAAGCCAGCCGAAGTGTAGACATGCCTTTCTCTGTAAGCGGGCAATGCTTGTCCATTTTTTCTCCAGCAATCCTTCGTACCGTTTCACGGTCGTGGAATCAAAGGCCTCCTCCGTCAGGTTCAGCTCCGTTCGGAGTGTCGCAGTGGTGTTAGGGAGCTCATTTGCCGTTAGGTAAGCGACAATAGCCTTGTGTCTAGGGTGATGTCAGTAGGTAGCTAGCTAAATACCCCGAGAGGGTTTACACACAACTCCTCGGCTTGTCGATCTGTTAGGAGCCGATTCATGCTGAAATAGGGCGCACGACCTCGTGGAGTTCCCCGCAGTCTGGAATGCACTGATCATGCAATGATGGGCTTAACCTGCAAGGGGGGTCAGCTGAGACACTGGGCGCTCGGAGTCTCCCGAGTAGTGCGACTGCGCTGGATGTCGGGAATAGGAAGATATCGTATCAACAGGCCCTGGAACCAGCATCTACAGAGATCACAATGTGATCGATAACAATTGTTTGTTTGTTGTTGTTTGTTGTCGGATTACCTAAGCACAATGCCGGATAAACTATTTTTTCCGCTTCTCTATACAACGTCCTTATATTTAATGCCTCATGGAAACATTGATTATAGTAACTTTATTATATACGGTTTAATTAAATACTCCCACATGCACATGGCTCAACAATGATTTGGTTTTGTCGGTACTCAAAAAAAAAAGAAAAAAATTTCCAAAGAAATGAGAGTCGCGCAAAAATCACCCATGTCATTTACATCATAAATCATTAAAGACATTCTTTTTCAACATATATGCATCCTACTCGTACAGATCCATATCTCCGCTGCCCGATTCCAGCTCGGCGAATGCATCGTCCTCGTCATCCATCATGTCCAGGTCTTCTTCTTCATCTATCTCATGGTTCGGCTTCACATCGATGCGACCATCGCGCATGACCACGTGGGCAACCTCACCATCACGAACGCTGCCGCGCAGGATGAGGATGGCCAGGCGGTTGAGGACCTCACGCTCGATAATGCGTCCCAGAGGTCGAGCACCGTATGCAGGTGAGTAGCCCGACGCACCCAAGTAATCTTTGACTTCTTCCGTGGGATCGATCTTGACGTTGCGGCCGTTATTCTCGAGACGCTGTTGGACCTCCTTGAGGCGCAGGTCGACAATCTTGCGAATCTCCCGTCTTGTGAGGCGGTTGAATATGACGGTGCTCGAAATACGGTTTAGGAACTCGGGAAGGAAATAGTCGCGGAGGGCGCCCATGACCAACTCCCGGGTCTGAGGGTCGATGCGGCCATCTTTAGTGGTGGGCCGGGCGAGGAACTCCGCGCCTAGGTTAGAGGTCATCACCACGATGCAGTTGCGAGCATCAACAACACGGCCTTGACCGTCAGTGATGCGCCCGTCGTCCATTAGCTGGAGTAGAACAGTAAGAACTTCCTTGGCGGCCTTTTCCACTTCGTCAAATAGTAGGATTGAGAAAGGTCGTCGACGCAGGCTCTCTGTCAGCTGGCCACCAGCATCGTGGCCGACATAACCCGGGGGCGCACCAATCATCCGGCTGAGCGAGTGTCGCTCTTGGTATTCAGACATGTCGAACCGGATCATGGCCTTGGGGTCATCGAAGAGGAACTCCGCAAGAGCCTTAGTGAGCAGGGTCTTACCGGTTCCGGATGGACCACAGAACAGGAAGCTTGGAGGGGAGTTGGGATTGCTGAGGCCAGATCTCTGTAACCGGATGGCATTTGACACAGATGTGACGGCTTCCTTTTGGCCAACGACGATCTTGCCCAAATACTTCTCCATGTTCAACAATTTATCCTTTTCAGTGGTCTTCAGTCTGGTCACTGGAATACCGGTCCACCGGGCGACGATCTCATTGATCTGGTCCGGGCCCACTGCGTCAGCAAGAAGGGCTTCGCCAGCATCGCCCTGGCGCGCATGGCGCTCCGCATCAGCCCTAGTCCGGTCCTCCTCGAGTCGGTCAATAAGGGCCTTGGTCTCGGGGATAGCGTAGTACCCCAAGTCGGCAGCGGTCACATTGTCTCCGGAGCGCTCAGCCTCATCGCGCTTCGCCTGGAGGGATTCGAGCTTCACCTTGGCGCGGCGAATGGACTCACTGCGCTCCTTCTCGCTTTCATACTTTTCGCGCATGGGTCGTAGCTCTTCGCCGACATTGGCCATTTCCTGCCTAGCTGCCTCCAAGCGGGCTTTAGATGCATCGTCCTTCTCGCGCTCCAGGGCGTGGATCTCAATCTGGAGCTGTCTATGCTTGCGCTCCAAGCTATCGAGAGCCTCGGGCTGGGACTCACGCGCCACGCGGACCGCGGCAGAGGCTTCGTCGACTAGATCGACTGCAGAGTCAGGAAGTCGACGAGCAGTCAGGTAACGGGCGGCGAGTTCAGATGCAGAGACAATTGCAGCGTCGAGAATTCTGACGCCATGGTGGGTTTCATATTTCTCCTTCAGGCCACGGAGGATAGATATAGTCTCCGAAACAGTAGGTTCTTTGACGAGAACCTGCTGGAATCGACGTTCGAAGGCTTGGTCCTTTTCGATGTATTTGCGATATTCTCCCAGGGTAGTGGCACCAATACAGTGCAGTTGGCCGCGGGCCAACATAGGCTTCAGAAGGTTGGCTGCATCCATGCCGCCTTCGCCGCTGGACCCGGCTCCCATCAGGAGATGGATTTCGTCGACGAAAAGGACAATCGTCTCCTTGGACTCTTCGATCTCCTTCAGAACCCCCTTCATCCGCTCTTCAAATTCACCACGGTATTTGCTTCCGGCAACGAGAGAGCCGACATCCAGAGAAAGAAGCTTGCATTGGGCAAGGTTGTCTGGAACATCTGCGTTGACGATCCGACGAGCCAACCCTTCGACGATGGTGGTTTTTCCGACACCAGGCTCACCAATAAGCACTGGATTGTTCTTGGTCCGACGACTAAGGATCCGGATAACACGACGGATCTCTTCGTCTCGACCGATGACAGGATCAATCTTTCCTTCGCGAGCCAAAGACGTCATATCAATCGTAAATTTTTTGAGGTTTTCATTTTCCGACTCAGAGTCCGCAGTCTTGGAATCCACCCGCCGGCTACCCCGGATCTGTTGCACAGCCGAGTCTATCAACTTCACATTTGGTATATTTGAGTCCGCCAATGCACTTTGAACCTGAGAGTCTTGCACCACGGAGATAATCAGGTGGTCGATTGCGACAAAGCTGTCCTTTTGGGTTTTGGACAAGTCTGTAGCGGCACGAATAACTTTGGCCAGGGCTGGGCCGACGCTGACAGTGTCTGGTGGAGGATCTTGGCTTGGTAAGCGCACCATCCTCTTCATCAGGCCGCGCTCAAGAAGTTGAGGGTCGCCATGGGCACGCTCAACGACCTGCCGGAATAGCGGGGCAGAGGAGCTATCGTGGGAAGGGTGTGCGGTCGCTTGTTGGTCTTCAGATTCATCAGGGGCGGGGTTGAGAAGAGCGTAGGCTAGGTGGATGGGGAGAATCTGGGAATGTGCGTATTGCTCTGCCAAGCTAGACGAGTCCAGCAGAGCTTTGTTGGCTCGATCGGTGAACTGAGCCCCGTTCATGGTGAACGTATGCTGGAATGCGATATGAAGAGAGGTATATCTGTTGTAAGAAATATATAGGTAAAAAAGTCCAGGTCAAATTGGCACGAGACGACCGTGAGGCTGCTAGATATAGTTGGTGACGTTGGGCATCTCCCAGCATCTTGCAGTTGCTCGACGGGCCATGACGACACGAGTAGCTTCCACCGCCTTCCAGAAGCATCGCCTGATCAGAGTCACGTGGTTGATCGTGGATCGGTATGTCACGTGAGGGTGCATTGGGCGACAATAGATGACAAGTGCATTATTCCTTAATGAACAACCAACTACCATATTTTCTTACGACTATCCTCCATCATCAAGCCCACGGACCAATTCAGCATCAATCCGATGTTCCAAGCTTACCTAAGCTGCAAAAGAGACATCCGGTTTCCTGGTCCTGTGCCAAAAACAAGCACATAATAGGATCTCGTCATCGGCCCCCTCTGCCCTTTCAGCGCCAGTAGCGGCTCTCCCCCCCCACGTTGAGGATCACCTCTGATGATTGGCATGAGAGCTGCAACTAAGGCAACTAAGGTTACTAGCTACTCGCCCATGCCACCTCATGACTGCCTGGACGGGGCCTTCCCCCTCTCCTTGTTTGAAAGAACGCGAAAATCGGAGCAATAATAGCCAATATTATGCTTCCAACGTGCATGTCCGACTGTCAAAATCAAGATCACTTTTTATTTAATGAAAAAAAAAAAAAAAAGTTCAAGAAAAATAAAATAAAACTCAAACATACCGTGGGGGGGAGGGGAAAGAATAAAATAAAAGAGGATGATCCACCAAGCCTTGCCCTATTATTATCCACCGCGGCAAGCTTCCATCTCCCACCCCCAGCGATTTATTCCCAATTCATACTGACTCCCGTTGCCTTGTAACAATATAATTAATGATGATATGTTGTTCTGTTGACGACATAACATTTGTCCTTTCCGGGAGTTTCTTCCAAGCCACCATCTACCGTTAATGGCCAGGAAAATCTCACCCAAGCCGTGCATGACGTCAAAAGTGGGCACTCCCAAGATGTCCTGCTTTGCTCTGGTTCGCGGTTAATGCACCAGGATACTGTAAGTCGTCGGAATTCACGAGAATAACCCGATGGTTCGAATGGATTTATGCTCCAAGTCCACTTTTTCTCTCACGCAGGAGCCTCGTCCCTAGCCATGGCTCAGGAACTCGAATCCACTTGGGGCGTTGGCTAGACATTCCATGACCCAACGAGGGCTCGCGAAAGATCCCGACAAGAACTTTGTGGCAAGGATTCCACTGGCCTCGAGCTGTAGATCGTAATCCGACTCGACGTGGAGATGAGTCTCGTCCGAGATGATGGTGGAATTGTTTCTTTTGCTATGTATAGATCAACCATCATGCCATGGACTCTTCCCTCTCCACATCCAACCACAGCTTCTGGCCAGCTGCCTGTCCAGTCCTTGGAATTTCGGTTTCAATCCCAAGATCGCCCGGAATCATCCTGTAGCTGAGGTGGTAGTCACCGTTTAGTACAGTGCTCTGTTCTCGTAGGACCTTCTTATCGTGGAGGTTCCTCCACGCGCTGAACCTGCCCTGCAGTTGAGTGATTATTAGTTTAGGACCTATGGTGGATTATCTGTTCCTTTTGCGTAATTGTTCCCAGTTGCTTTTTTTTTTTTTTTTTTTTTTTTTTG
>VCAU01000229.1:0-18683 GCA_015844325.1 Aspergillus nanangensis | reverse complement strand
AAAAAAAAAAAAAAAAAAGAAGAAGAAGAAGAAGGGGAAGAATAGGGCCTACGTCACAGAATACCTATCAATCAAGAACGAGAGAGAGACAGAGAAAAACATACACAGCCACATTTGAGGATAAACGGACCGTTTCAGAAATGGCTTTTTCCATAATTCCCCTTCTTTCTGGGTTAGTCAGACGGGAGTCACTGTGAGAATGGTGGCTTCTGAGAGGTCCAGAGGAGGGGGGGAAGGAGACAACCAGTCAGGCGGGAGAAAATTTATTACCTCCATTCACCCACTCATACCAATCATTACACGGACGGAAGGCAAGTACCTCGTTAGTCTATCAACTTAGTAGGTAATCAGAGGTGGCTACTGACTAAAGAGAAGTATTATTGGGTATTTTACCTTACCATCGTATTTCCACACCTTTCCGTCTTTTTATTTCTATTTCCCCTAAAAATCAATAAAAAAAAATAAAAAATAAAAATAAATAATAATAATAATAATAATAGCCATATTCATCATCAGCAACCCAAGTTCCCCTGGGGACCACCGATTTGATTGATTATCCCCATTGTCTACCTACTCGTTCCCTAAGTTTCCCTTTTCTCTTCTTTTTCTTCCAACTCTTTTCTATACGAAAGAAGAAAAAAAAAAGAAATAAAAGGAAAGGAAAAAAAAAAGAAAAGAAAGATTCATATTTCCTTTATTTAATTAATTTTTATTTTATTTTTTCACTTCTTTCTCTCTCTCCCCTTATCTCCCTCCTCATATTTTAATCTGCGCCGTTGCTCCTCCCTGCACCGTATGTGATAACTTAACTAACCCTTTTCCTCGGGCGCCTGACTTGTCCCTTTCTCAGCCTTCTAACCTCTCCCTCCGCCATCCATCATCTCCCGCAACAAGCTTCCTCTTCTACCTCCCCTCCTTCCCCCCTACTGTTGCCACTCATCATCATCCGCTTCGATTTAATTTTTTCCCTCTTCCCTCTTCACCACACGCTAATTCTTTCAATCCAAGATGGCCGAGATCCGCCGCAAGCTTGTCATCGTTGGTGATGGTGCCTGCGGTAAGACTTGTCTTTTGATGTAAGTTGTCTCTTGCTTCTTCTCTCTCCCATCGTCGGGATAAGGCACTCATTATAGTTACTAACTTCCTCGATAACAGTGTCTTCTCCAAGGGTACCTTCCCTGAGGTTAGCTCTCTCCCTCCCACCCCCCCCGTCTCCTATCCCTGATCTGAATCTTTGTCGACTGTCTTTCCCAACCTATCGGTGGCCGATCGGCCTATCCCACCTTTAAACATATCAAACTCACATGCCGATTTCTAGGTTTATGTCCCCACTGTCTTCGAGAACTATGTCGCCGATGTCGAGGTTGATGGAAAGCACGTTGAGCTGGCACTTTGGGATACGGCTGGTCAGGAAGATTACGACCGTCTCCGCCCTCTCTCCTACCCCGACTCTCATGTCATCCTGATCTGTTTCGCGGTCGACTCTCCCGATTCTCTTGACAACGTCCAGGAAAAGGTGAGTTTTCCGTCGATGGGGCTGTTGACGGATCGATTTAGCCTTCCATCTCCCCTCGAAAAAAAGAAAAAAAAAAAGATCCCTCCCGATCCCGAGAGAACAAGACTAACAAACCGTTCAGTGGATCTCCGAAGTTCTTCACTTCTGCCAGGGACTTCCCATCATTCTCGTTGGATGTAAGAAGGATCTGCGTAATGACCCCAAGACCATCGAAGAGCTGCACAAGACCTCTCAGCGACCTGTCGGCCCTGAACAGGTATGTCATTTCCAAACTCCCGCAATTATTCACCCGCAGACTCTGATTTTCTTTTTAGGGTGAGGAAGTTCGCAAGAAGATCGGTGCCTACAAGTACCTTGAGTGCTCTGCCCGGACCAACGAGGGTGTCCGTGAGGTCTTCGAGGCCGCCACCCGGGCTGCTCTCCTGACCAAGACTCACAAGAAGAAGAGCAAGTGCACCATCCTGTAAACTAGTTTTAATCTCCTTCGCAAAA
This sequence comes from Aspergillus nanangensis, assembly GCA_015844325.1. Lineage (NCBI taxonomy): Eukaryota > Fungi > Ascomycota > Eurotiomycetes > Eurotiales > Aspergillaceae > Aspergillus > Aspergillus nanangensis. Next base: position 16,675 of record VCAU01000229.1, on the reverse strand, counting down.
GGTCTGTTTCACGCGGAGCCTATATGAACGGATAAGCGTCGCGACTGTTTGGTTGTTTCTTTACTCAGAAGGGGTCGTCCGTTGGCGTGTTCCGATATATGTGCCTGGATGCGAAAGTGGATAAGGTTCGATCACGGGCACATGAGGTTTATGGGATTATCTGGCTATGCAGTTGGTCGACTTTCTGATTTCGCAGACTTCTTTTTTTTTATTTCTAGGGAGGCGTTGTCTTCATAACCTTGCGGGTTTTTCTTCTCTATTCCAGCTATCCACAACTGTTAGCCCGCGGGGGCAGTTTGATCTTCATGGTTAAGAAACTCTGATTGCTGCTACCAGCAAGACGAGTCTCTCTACATCCGGTAGAGTAGTGCAAGTTGGATGTGAACAATTGCGGATGGCGTTTCTTTGTGTGTCCCTCTTCTTCAGTCGATGATTCCCAACTGGTATCACCCAAGAATGTTGAAATTTGTTCCGTGATATGATAGATTATTCGTATCACATCGGCTTCCCCTAGTGGAGTTGTTCCCGTTAAAGAGAATGCATGGATCTGCCTTGAAATCTCACTCGATGTCTGGTTCAGCTGTTATGCTTAGCGAAGAATTGACGGGGTGCGAGACATGCCAACGCTATCCCAAAGCCCCAGTTTTACATATCAACCAATTCCCTCATAATGTTGATGTTGATGTTGTTGTTGTTTGTCTATATGCGATTGCAATGCATTCACTCATCTTGTCTCGATATACAATGACGTAAATGTCACATAACTTTTATTTTCCCACTTCACCAACTCCACAAGACATAAAGATGGCTTAAGACGAGAGAGTATAGGCAGTACCTAGGCATATCTCTGGCAGATAAACTATCATCGTAATCAACGAAAATCTCTTTTCTCCCTTTCCATGGCACTAGTGCTTTTGTACTCCACATCATTGTTATTGATAGTAACGCTAGTTACCACCCACGAAGACTAAAGTCTCGCTTAGAGAGTGTCTACAGCGTCTATATATGGAAAGTTAGTTTCTATAGAGCCTAAGAAAGACCGGTAAGTATGGAATTTAGCCAGTCTATCTTGTTTCCTGGTTCTAGTCTAAATAACGTATTTTATCCGTTAGGTTAAAACACCCACTTTAAATTCAAGAATACATTGGTATCATCTATTTAAACTCAGTAAATTCTCAATATATCGTCTGGCGTCCAGGCCCAGCCCTTCCACCAACTTGCCCGGCCCCGTGTCGGTTCGCGACGAACTTAGACCCGCTCCACCCAGATCCCGAAAGAACTGAGTCCCGCTGCTGTTGCGACCGTGTGAGGCGGGTGGGATATGGTCACTTGCTTTGCGGATGAGAAAGGCTTCCTGGCGCAGATCGTCGTCGTTCACAGTACTTGAAAGTGAAAGGTTGCTTTGTGGGGGGTCTTCGGTAGTTTCATCGGACATTCGTACCCAAACGATCCACCAGCCCCGACTCGTTTTGCTTGTTCGTTCAAGCTCGAGTGGACGAGACCGGGTTTCAACATACGTGCCGATAAGTCTATGGTGAATGTTGAGGCTTTCAACTCGTGTCCATGACGAGGAGCTGGGATCTCGGGCCCCGACTGTTTCCAGTGGGTAGACGCCTAGGTCGGGAATGTTGGGGATGGATGAGCGGATGGTGAGGTTAGAGGGGTCGTAGACTAGATCGTAAACGGGCTGGTTCTTGGACGGAAATCGTTGGTTGATGTCGAGGGTCTTCTCTGAAATGGTAATGCGGGCGGCTGCAGTCGCGGGGGAAGTTGAGTTGCCCAGAGGAGTGTGGAGAGGTCCTAATTGATGGTGAATGCTGTGGTAGAGGGAAGGATCGGCCAGCGATGGGGTATCTGGTTTGAAGAGAAACGTGTAGATGAATGGTTGATGCTGTTTCTTGTTAGTCACGCATGTTTGGCTGGGGGTATATGGCTCCAGGGGGCACTGACAACGTAAACCACTGCGCGTAGCTGAATGGTATCTAGAGGATTACGTTAATGGCCCGTTGATTTCAAACGAGACCCGACATGCATCACGCTTACCTGTAGCATCTTGCTCCCAGTCAGACAAGCGCAAATAGACTATCCGTTTGGATATCACGTCCTTTCGCCCGCCAGCGGAATTGTTGTCCCCCGTGGGCTCCTCTAGTGATTGGCGGTTCGGGTTGGATATATCATCGACAAGGCCAATAAGAAATTTCCCATGCTTCTTGGGGGAACTGGCTACTTTGGGCGTGGAGGCTTCTGTTTCTATTTCGTGCGCTATGGCTTCGGAAGGGCCCGTTTGTTTGCTTTCACCAGTAGGTCTATCCTCCTGCTTTAAAGCCTCAACCCGAGGGTGCGGGCTAGGGGACTCGGATGAGGCTCCCCAGCTTGAGCCGTAACCAAGAGTGAGATATTTGACAAATGTATCAGTTTTGAATCCCATCCAGTCATTGCCGCGCTCGCTTCTTGCTGGCGAGCTTTCACTGCTTTTATATGAGCTCCCCTGGCCATCAGAGCCAGGGGGAGGTTGTGAGGACGCCGGTACTCCCACAACAAGTGGACGAGGAATACCAGGAGAAAACCCACGATCTGGACTTACTGCCTCTGTGCCATCTGAAGGCTCCACTGGAGGGGTAGCATCTTTCCCAGGCCGGCCTCGTTGCCTCCTGCGTCTCTGTCGCCGCCGTGGTGAAGTTGGATCCTCACTAACGCCATATGCGTCGACACCGTATCTGTAGATCCACTCCATCCATTGAGATATATGTACCACGGATGGTCTTGAGATAGCCCCCACACCCGAGAATATTACGCCATCCGACGGTCTAGGGTAGGCGTCTAGCCCGAGCCACTGGTTTCCGTTGGGCTGTTCTTGAAGATCCGCCGAAGTATCTTCCCCAGCTGTATATGGCTCCCCGAATCTTGATACGACCAAATCAACAAGGCCATCTGTTCTAGTCACGAAATCCTCGAGGACTTCCCTTTCCCCGCTTCCCCATTCTTCCTCACCTACTCCGATACCAAGCTCGCCGCCGGCCGAGAGTTTGATGCCATTATACATATCAACGGCTGGGTTGCCGCTTAAAAGTACCTCCCAGTTCCAGGCAAATCTGGACCAGAAGTTGTCAAGTAGAGTACAGAAGGCGGACCTGCCAATCCGTTGGAGCAGGGCGTCGAGTGTGAAGTCATGGTGGAGAAGGAATATGGCATGCGCCCGTCGTAATTGTTGAATTAAAACTTCCGGAGGGGTCATTTCTCTGGACGAATAAAGATAGTGGGGCGTGTCCGAGGCATTTTGCTTTGAGGGTTCGGTGGGGAGACGAGTCAAACCAACCGACTGAGTGTATTCCATGAGTCTTAGTTTTGATCTTGGTCGGATGGATACCTATGCGCATGCATACGTACAGACAATATCCACCAGTCCTTCTCTAGTTCATGAAGAACAATTTGTGACTTTTCTGTCTCTATGTAATCCACGGCTTGGCCTTGAGAGAAGTTCCTGTCCGAGATCATCAGCGCAAATGTGGTGTGGGGGTGTGTGTTCATGCGACGAGCTCGTACCTTGCAAAGCTCACCATACCCTGCGCCAGACCTATCTGGCGCAACCTTTGGTTCCACTCATCGCTGGGTTCTTTGGTGTCGTCCTCCGCCGTGGGAACGACTCGCTGTCTCAACCGATCGGGTCGAGAAGTATAGAAGACGACCTGATCTTGGATCGTTTCGTCCGTCGGGCCGAGGAGAGGGTTGTAGACGGTGAGAAAGGATAACTGCGCAGGGATGACTGAAGTAGTATCGCTCTCTGGCATCGCATCGTCAAGGCTCACAGAGCGCACACATACACACACGCGGAGGAAGTCGAGCGAGAGAGAGAGAAAGGTAGAAGATCATCATGTTGACCCGCCGGGGCCTTTGGCGCAGTGGCATCACGTGGCTGGCGGGAGAGCTTTTGCGGAGCTTCTCGTCATCTCCGCTCGAGCCGATCTTCCCATGGTAACGACACCATGTTTCTCGCGCGTGGACCTGGCGCCCTGTGTATGCGCCGACGACCGGCATTTGGCCATTTCGCATATCGACTGTTCACGACCAAGTCCCATGACCCCCTTCGGATCCTTTTCTGTGGCTCAGACGAGTTCAGCATAGCTTCGTTGAAAGCTCTCCATGACGAGCACGTGAAGCAACCGGACCGGATCTCCTCAATTGATGTCGTTTGCAGGCCTGGAAAGAAGGTGGGGAGAGGTCTTAAGACTATTCGAGAGGGTAAATGGACTTTTAAGCACCTTACCATGTGTGTGGGTTACTGATTTAATTATGCGATAGTTCCCATCAAAGCTGCGGCAACACAATTGTCCCTCCCAATCCACGAGATAGACACGTTCAAAGGCTGGACGGTATTGCAGATTCACTTCGCTCACCTAATCCTTCCCACTGACTCTGTTAGTCACCCGTGTTGCCTGAGGGCCCCATAAACCTGATCATAGCTGTATCTTTCGGCCTATTCGTGCCCCCGCGAATCCTCAATGGTGCCAAGTATGGGGGATTAAATGTTCATCCCTCTCTACTCCCTGAGTGAGTTCAGGCGCCTCGCCGTGTTTTATGAATCACGTTCTCATATTTAAGGGGGAACCAGCTTCCGGGGCCCTGCGCCGCTACATCATACACTTATAGCCGGTCGAACTAGGACCGGAATTACTCTCCAGACCTTACACCTCAAGCATTTCGACCACGGGGCCATCTTACAACAAACCCCTCCTCCGGGGTTCGAAATCCCCGCGTCCTGCACTGTGCAGGAGCTGTTGGACATTGTCGCGCCGAAAGGTGCAGAGATACTTGTCGATGGCATTCGAAAAGGGTTATTCGTTCCTCCAGTGGAAGAAGCAGGCTGGCGATCGACTGATAGCACAGAGACTTTGATCCATGCAACTAAGATAATTCCAGAGGACAGACATATCGATTGGACAACTTGGCGCGCAATGGATATCAGCCGGCGAAATCGTGTCATCGGCCCGCTGTGGAGCAAGGCCTTGGTTGCCACCGACCATCGTCCGGACAAACCATCCTTCCAATACCGACGGGTCATATTCACAGATCTCGAAGAAGTTGAGCCATTGGATGGTTGTGGTTCATTCGCTCTTATTCCTGGTTTGCCGTTTGTGGATAGCGGCCACCCGGTTGAGCCCCATCCCAGCAAAGGCCTTTATGTGTTCACGCGGGATGGGAGACTTCTTCGCGTGCAAAAAATGAAGGTGGAAGGCGAGCAGAACACAGATGCTCTTCGAGCTGCTCTAAAGGCTCGGATGATCGGCGACAAAACCTTCACATCAGGCAATTCTCAGTTTACGCCATTTTACAATCCGCTTCAATGAAAGCAGGAGGAACACACTGTTATATATGTAAAACTGACATCGTGATACCAGCTTCAAGGAGATTCTTTCTAGTACTAAGATAATTCGTGGTCAATGATGTATGTTTTGACGCGCTCTCCCCTTTCGTGTGGAGCGACTGGTCTATTTAATGGCGAAACCGGAGTCTATACAATTAGCTTTTGTCGATGGGGCGATTTCGGGGTGACAAGTTATACTCACCAACTTGTATCGCTTGGCCTGTCATCGACGCATTTTTAGCCAGCATGATGAATGCATTGGCGGTGTCTTCAACCTCGGGCTGTTTCTAGTGTTAGGAGACAAACCTACCAGAGACCGAGGACCACGTACCACTTTGTTGAGGACAGCTTTATCTTTGTATCCTTGGATCTTCTCTGGGGGGAAGCGTTGTCCCTACCACGGTGTTAGGTCTGTGATGGTGTTCCAAACTAATCGCAGGGGAGATTGTATTACCCATTCTGTGAGGAGAAGTCCAGGCAAGACGGCATTTACTCTCACCTTACGCCCCTGGCTCTGCGCAAGACACTTCACAAGGTGCAGTCCTACTGGCTGTCAGAATAATACGTTCGCATCGTGGAATATCATTTCTTACCTGCTGCCTTGGTGACGGCGTATGGTAGACTACTACCACTTGCAGTGATGGCCTGAAATACGGGTCAAAATCTGTGGGTGAATGAATATCCCAAAGCCGGCTGCTTACCGCAGTAGATGAAGTCAGGAGGAAAACACCGCCGTCCGGATTGGCGTTAAATGTAGGCAGTGCCTCCTTGAAGAGGTGGAAGTGTCCCTTGACATTGGTTGTCCAACACTATCGAATGGCATCATTGGTATTAGTTTGGTGATCAGATCCACCTCGTGACATAGATTCTGTCTCGCGTACCTTGTCCCAGTCATCGTCGTCCATGGCATCCAAATCGCCGAAGTTGGTCATTTTGGTCCATCCCTTATCACGATGTCAGTTCGTCCCCCCGGCCTATGATATAGCGTGCGACGTGTCTCACCGCATTGGAAATGACGATATCCAAACCCCCGAGCTGTTGAATTGTAGACTGGACCGCATTGATGCAATCATCCTTGCGGCTCGCATCCTAGTTTTGCGCAACGCAGCGTATATATGAGCTTGTGCTTTGTGCAGTAACGAGGGGAAACATACTCCTTGGATGGTGATCGCCTTCACCTTATATTGCGCCTGGATGTCGGACGCAAGCTTCTCGGCAATCTCCTTACTCGAGAAGTAATTGAGTGCGACATTGCAACCCTCGGCGGCCAATTTCTGTGCCACGAGGGCTCCTAGGCCCCTGAGGATGGGTGTTAATTCAGGAGAGCTGCGATGGTATACAACAAGGGAATTGATTTACCGGGAGCCTCCAGTGATGAGCGCGTTGCGATTTTGCAAGGAGTACGACATGACAGCGATTTAGTTGAAAGAGAACAAAGATGACGATGGAGATGAAAGAAACAACATCCCCCATAAGTCCTAAATCAAATCGAGCGGGGTAGATCGAGTGTAACTAAGATAGCCACTGATTCTACCCCGTTCCATCCGCACTGGCGGATGCTCCGACTCGGTTTTCTCCCCGACCACATTGATTCTCTTAAACCATTATTATTGACCATTATTGACTATCTAGGGGATCATGGTGCCGGAGGTAGATCTATAGCCGAAGATGACATGGTTCATTGAATACCTCCAACCCCAGATTGCGACGAATCGACATGATTGATACTCATCATTGTTCCGATCACCTCGGCATCGTTGTTCGTCCCACTTGCGCGGATCAATGCCGCCCTCATTATTCATTCTTGTAAATCAACAACTCTGTTGTTCTTGATGAGTCATCAGATATTCTTCGTTAACCAACCAAAGATCTCTACAGTTTTAGAATGTACTATGAAACAAAATCGCTCTTTATTATTGTCAATCCACAATTGCGCCCACGTATTCGGTTTTCCGCATGCCTTTCCATGCCTGTTTCCCTCCCAATGTGGGCCACTGGACGAGAAACCGATCAGCGAAAGGCAGCAAAAGCATTCCCGACAGACTTAAGGTAGTGACACGAGCCCATGATTCTACGAAGATTGTACGGAGCTGGTACTTTGCCGACACAACCGTCGGTCGCGCCGACCCCGGCGGGACCGATGTTGGTGTGTGTATGTGGGTCGTAGACGGTACAAGAGAAACCAACAAATGATATAGGCGGAGGATTCTCGCCGCCAATATGACACAGACCGCTGTAGCAGGACCATTGGTTAGAACCACGTCCGGATATGGGGAGATCATCTGCGGAGGAAGCGGCTTCTGGTCGGGATGGAGCCCGCGCAAAACTAGAAGACAGGCCCAGAAGGACTGAAGAGTAGAAAACGGTGCTGTCAAGTAAGACTGATGCACGCGACGCGCGCGGGGCACCGTGACAATAGTGTATGATGCCGCCACGGTGGCATCCTTTGCCGGCGCTGGTGCAGTACGAGCTAGATAGAGCGTTTCGAATTCTACAGCTTTTGCCGCACTAAAGTGGTCCCCTGAACTGACGATATAGGTGCGGTACGTGTACTTGGAGGGGTCGAGTTTCATGCGTCGTAGCATTGAAAACATCTCGGCTGTATGCCCACCACTTCCCAAGACGACCAGAAGATGGGTAGGGGAGGTATTCGGGCGCCATTTGGGGATATGAGTGTTTTGCGAGGTGGAAAGAGCATAAGCAAGGAGCTATCGAGACGGTAGAATGTCAGTATTAGTCCTGATATCCCTGGAGGAAAAAGATGTATGCATACCGAGATGATCGAAACAGCCAATGCGATCGCGAAGATCCCAAGGTAGTAGTAGGGTGACATGGTGATGGTTTTGGCTAAGGTGGAGGAGGCATGAGGGAGGGATTACCTGGAGAGAATAAGATTATTTATTATTGATGTTGTTGTTGTTGTATATCAGAAGGGGAAAAGAAAAAGAAGAAAAAAAGGGAAGGCACGTGGTCCGTGCCGCTCGGCGATTATTTTGCTGTTGTTGCCTTAACTCCTTCTTCCCGCCCATGACGACGAATTCAATTCAATTCACTCAACATCATCTCAAATTTCTCTCTACATGGCTTGAGATGGCCCATCTATTCGCTAAGCGACTGACCTGCTTCTATTGCGGGTCTCGATCGCCCCAGAAGGCCAAAGGACCTGTCCGCAAATTCCGTTGTAACCACTGCGAAGCCATCAATCACCTAGATGAAGTAAGTCGAAGCATCCACGCGCGTATTGGTGGCAACCCTGGCTAACCATAACATCAAATAGAAAGGAGAAATTACAGACCCTCCCGCTGCAGAAACAAATCCCGATGTATACGGCCCCGGCGCCTCCAGCCCGCCCTTTGAGGGCTCCGACTTTACTGGTTCTGGGTTGTTTTGTACCCAGTGCGTCCGCAATCAACATTTGTTTACGAGCGCCCTAGCGTCCTATTTCCCACCACCCGACGATCCAAACTACAGTGCTTATGAACGAGAATACCCCAAGTTCCGTCAAAACTTAGAGGAGCGTTACCCCCAAGTATGCGTGAGGTGTGAGCCGCTGGCGAGGGAGCGTATTCGCCAGGCCGGGTATGAGGCAAAATCCGATCATCTTCGTCGCATGATGGACCGGAGTAAGGCGGGGCGGGTCGCAAGGCAAGCACGGAATTGGAACTGGAGGAGTTTGTTGATTTTTGCTGGTGCTTTTCTTCACTGGGCGAGCATTGTCGGCCAACTTTCTTGGAACCTGTGGACGGCTCTGGGTAGCGACGACGACGCATTGAGAGATCCAGACGAGCATTTCACACCCCAGACAACATTGTTATGCATTCAAAACGCCCTGAAAACGGGCCGTGTAACTACCAGCTGCTCGGCTGATCTCGCGCCATACGCTGGCCTAGCCTTGGTTGCTGGTATATTCTCTTTATGGTACAACCCTAAGCTGCGGTTAAAGGTTGAGGGAAGAGGCGGGCGTTTTGCTGGACTAGGCGAATACTATAAGGTACAGCTCATAGTCCTGGTCGTTCGATGTGCTTTTTGGGCTGTTTTGCGGGATCCTTCGTCGAGTGGCTTGGACCCAACCCTGCCCCCAGCTCTGCACATGTTCATGATCTTCTTTACGATTTTAGTAAGTTATTTCATATCTATCCCCTTCCACCACCCTTATTTTGAGACTTTTAACTCACAAGATAATAGTCAATTGCTATTTCTCGCCGTATTGTGAAATATGACACTCGTCCGCTGGTCAACTGGAACGAAGACACACCAGTATCAAGCCCAACCCGACAACGGGACCGGTCTCCCATATATTCAACTAGTAAAACGCCAGCGCTTACTACCGCACTTGAAACTTCGCGATACAGCAGCCCCCGATTTCCTCTTGAGAAACTCGCCACCCCCCGCGCTCCTGTAGTAGAGCAATCTATTCCTACTCCTCCCCCGGAAGGGGACGATATGGACTGGACTCCTTCTGTTCAGCAAAGGGTCATCAAGCCGACGACTAGCGTTCATCAAAGAGATCAGAAGTCTGTCCTTGAGGGGCCTTTGCCCTTCTATGGATCTCTTCCTGCTGCGCCCAAACCTCCATCATGGGCCCTGCGCAATCAATCTACCCAGCGTCCGAAACCTATCGAGCAGGCCGTAGAGCATAACCCTTTCCATCGTACGCCAAACCAGCCGTCTAGTTCATGGGATCGGTCTGCTCGTTCAGATGCCATTTTTGCACCACCGAAATTTTTCCCCACGAGTGACCATGCCGCGTCAACTGGCCTCGAGAGCCTGTTTGACAAGACATTTACCATAAAGTCGCCAGAGGATGAAGAAGAGAACACTTGGCAGTCGCAACAACGTTCCAAAGACCCACGTACCCGTTATAATACCGGACTGCAAACATTATTCATCTTCCAGTATCTTCGGTTGGGGCTACTTGGGGCCTCCATTGTGGCATGGTTTCTATCAGAGAATGGTCATTTATCGCTCCCCGGAAACTATATTGAGGTAGCTTCTCTAGGTAGTGCCAGCCTCATCGCCGGATTTGCCCTCCTGGAGACGCTAAAGCACCCTATTGCTCAGTGGAACGGCATGGAGATTCTTGTTTACTTCGCCGAGCTCCTCGCTGCCGTTCATCTTGGTGGAAACCTTCCTCGAGGGACCTACGAACGACAGTACTTTGATCGTTACGGAAAGCTTCTCTTGATTTTCATGGCCGCCCAAGAAGCCTTGACCTTGCTTTCCCTATACCGGCTCGCTGCACACCCTGAAGGTCCCGGAGTACAGCAGTCTCAGCAACTCAAGCCTTCAGGTGGCGGTCCAATTAACTCTCCCCGAGCGGAACATCATGGTCATCCGGACCTGCAGCACTCATTCGCTTCGCACTCGGCTGCACCTGCCATGTCGTTTTCCTCGACCGCTGCTGACTCGAGCTTCTCGACCCAGCCCCCGGAACCGCAGTACCGGCTCGCGTTTCCAACATATGATGCGGGGTTCAAGAGGGACCATAGTTTCAGTTTAAACAGCTTGAAGGAGAATGAGTCCGATGGGTTCGACCCTCTAGATCGCGATTCTGACACTGAAACCACTGTAACTACGGCCACCACGGCCACCAACAACACCATCCGGAACATTCGATACGGAAGACATACTGACGACGTATTCTTCTCACCGAAACGGTCGGAGCTTGGGCCAGGGATTGGAGGGCTGAGCCTGGATGATGGACCTTCTCGGCGAATGACTCGGAGTCAGAGTCGGCGATTACGGTAGAAATTGGGTTGGGGGGGGACTTGTTTGTTTGGTTGGTTGGTTGTTCTTAGCGTTGTTTTCTTCATTTATTTATTCCCTTGTTTCGCACATATATGGGAGTCAGGATAGGAAGGGGGGACGGGTTACTGATTGAGACTGTGGACGAGGCTATTGGTGATGGAGATTTTTGTGTGTCTTGATTCGTAGTGTGTACATAGCTTTCATTTTTTTTTTTTTTTTTTTTTGCAAATATACGACTTACGACAGCTACGAATTGGCCCATACTAGAAATCCTGATTTCCCCGTCTGACATTTGTTGGACGATATTATTCACGTAACCAAATTAAGAAGACATCTCCCCTTTCCTGCTGCCAATCTACGTTCTCTCCACCCTAGTCTCAGAGATCTCTTGCTTGTCTCCACCCACGGACATAGCCCGTTCAGCATCAGCGTTCTTCTGGTCAATCAGTTGCGTGACTCCGAAGAGCTCATCCATCTTCTCCAGCGAGAGACCTGGTTGCATGTCTTTGTTAGCGTGGTATTGAATGGAGGAAAAGAGGAAGCGTACCTTTAGTTTCTGGAATGAAGAACCAGACGAAGAAGAACATGGTGAAACAAAAGCACGAGAAGATGATGTACGTCCTTTCTTCCGGTTAGTACTAGATATAGAGAAGAGAGAGAGAGAGAGAGAGAGAGAGAGAGAGAGAGAGAGATGGAAGAAAAAACTTACCCATAACCGTTGGCACCCACAGTCGCCAACATATTTGGCACCGCACGGGCAACAACAAAGTTAAACAGCCACTGGGTGGCAGCAGCAAAGGCAACATTGAGCCCTCTCAATCTCGCGGTTGGAATCTCCGAGACATAGATCCAGCAGACAGGACCCCAACCGAATTGGAAACAGGCGGCAAAGAGGAAGATGCACACCAGGGCGACGTAGCCAGCCGGAATGACGGGTTGACCCTCAACCGGGGGCGCAATGCGAATATACAAGCCGATATAGAGCATAGTGAGGGCCTGGGCAATAGAGGTCCAGAGCAAGGAGCGCCTGCGACCCAGCGAGTCTGCAAAAAACACCAGGAAGATGGCACAACCAACCATCTTAACGATACCGTAGACACCCGTGGCGAACAGACCGGTGGACTTGCCGGTAAGGCCGAGGTTCTCGAAGATCTGGGGCGCGTAGTAGTTGATGGCGTTGGTGCCGGTCATCTGCTGGCAGACCATGAGGAAGATACTGATCATGGCGCGCTTGCGATTCCCCGGGATCAGCCACATCTCCTTCATCAGGTCCCAGATGCCGGAGCCGGCGACGAGCTGGCGCTCGTGCTCGAGCTGGGTGACCATGTCCTGGAACTCGTTCTCGACGTAAGGGTGGGTGGAAGGGAGGGCGCGGACGCGCGAGAGGGTCGCACGGGCGTCTTCCCAGCGGTCTTGCTTGGCCAGCCAGCGGGGGGATTCGTTGCAGAAGAACATGCCGCAGAAGAGGAGGATAGCCGGGAGCGCTTGCATGGCCAAGGGAGTCATGTACTGCGCGGTGCCGGTGATGTGGAGGAGGGAGCCGTAGTTGATCCAGAAGGCCAGCATGATACCCATCGTGATGAAGAGCTGGTAGATGCCGGTCAGGCCGCCTCGGATGGCCCGAGGGGCGTTCTCCGATACGTAGAGAGGGTTGACCATGGAGGCGAATCCGACGCCGAAGCCGTTGATGAGTCGGCCAATGTACATGGCTTCGAGATGGCCACTGGCGGCCACCTGCATGATCACGCCAACGACGGATATCACCGAGGCCGCCAGCAAGGCGGTTCGTCGTCCGTATCTGTCGGCGATTTGAGAGGCGATTAAAGCGCCGAAGAAACATCCGGCTTGGAGGGTGGAGACGATGTTGGCGGAGAGATTGGCTTGTCCCACGTCTCCCAGAGTATCCAAGCCATATTTTCTAATAAATTGAGTCGACAGTGAGTAGAAGAAGCCTAAGGTAAAGCTCGGGGAAGTACTCACGCCTGGAAGGAATCCATGGTGAGAACTCCTCCAATGATTCCGGTTTCTACTCCGAACAACATTCCACCAAAGCATGCCTGTTATATATATGAATTAGAAGAGGAAGAACAAGAGAAAAGAAGAAGAAGAAGAGGAAGAAGAAGAACAAACTGACCGAACATGCAAGAGCCCACACTCTCCACCCATAAATCTCAGGGGGATCAGATCGCATCGCCTCATTGTGGACGAGCTTTTTGAGAAGGGATGCCATCTTGTCTTCTTTCTTTCTTGCTCTCTCTTGCTCTCAAGATAAAAGAAGAAGAAGAAGAGACTGACTCTCCCTTTTTCTCTTGAAGAGAAGGAGATGAGGTGCAGAAGTTATATGGACGACGCCAATGCACTCATGTTGCACCGCTAATTAAACACCACATATCACGCTTACAAGCCGCTCCAACAGCTGATACGGAGAATTAAGGCGAGGAAAGGGAAAATCCAAATCCACGAATCCCTGTGAGCGACAGGAGGGGTCATGCCTTTCCCCAGGAAGATCTGATCCCGTCTGGGCGGGCAGACGAGACCGGGGATGCTGTTAGCGCAACGAATCATGGGATGGTGAGTTATGCGGGGGTTCTGTGGGGGTTCACTTCAGGAGAAGATGAGAGATACTTTTACTGGTTTTTAGCCAGAATTCATGATTGCTCGTAATTATCCCGACTTGGCGGCTGATTCTGATTATGCCTCCGAGAAAAAATAATAATAATAACAACTCCTAAGAAGGAGTATCCCTCCTCGTAGGGTTTATTCTATAGAAGGTTAGCCACTCACGTCGACTATGTAGATAGTATATCAGTACCTGGTTGATCACCCATTCAATCACCTGAGGAACGATTCGCTTTCCAGTATACCCTAGCCCTCCAACCAGCAAGATTTTATTGATCAAGGCATACCGGGACCTCGGGCATTCCACCAGCTGCCAGAGGTTCTATCGTCGTCTTAGAAGGATGAGATTCCTTGTTAAACCCGCATTTGTTAGGGTTTCTCCGGGTCAGGTGCCTTCTTCAACGTACAGTATCTTACAGTAAGGTACCTCAAAGAACAGAGAGGGAGACGAATATTTGGATGGACACCGTGTATTGCTTGTTACTCAACCGGTCATCTACATGGCTGGAGGTTGGGGGAGTATCTCAAGAACCGTTCAATTGTTACTCAAGGGGAAAGGCCGTCATCGACCAAGGGGATATTCCAAAGGGTTCGAGAGAGGATAAAAGCCTTGGAAAAGCGGATAAATAGGCATTCATTTTGCTCTCTCTCTCTCGTTCGCATATGTTAAGTGTCTAGATTGTCATATGAAAGAAAATCTTCATCTTGTTCCTGTAAGTTCGAGACTGGCCAAGGTCAACAACGGGTCTCGTAGCCAGCTGGTATCTTCTTCACCTCATTTAGTTTTCCATTACCCTCTTCAGCCACTCTGGGATCACAGGAGGCTGGCCCCATTTGCCGCGCCATTCCTCCCTCCCATCGTCATTCTGAAGATCCCCCGGAAGAGCAAAGACGGCAGTTACAAACCAGTGGTGAGTCCCAGAGTCAACATTGGCACCCAAAGACGGCAACAGGGTGCGACCATGCATCAGGTTCGAGTTCGGATCCGCTAGGACGATGCGACCCGCTCGTTCAACATTCATCTGAAGCTCGACAATACCCACTGCACCCGCGGAAGAGACCGTGAGTGCCTGTCGCGCATCCTGCATTGTCCCCTCATACGGGTTCTGGGCCAGAGAACCAAGAATCCGGCCGTTGTCGCTGCGACAGCCGTAAATCGCAAATGCACCCTCGGAGGTCATGAGGTTGCGACCTGTGCGGATTCGATGAGCGCGAAGATGCCAGTTCTCGCTTCCCTCCACGGGGGGGATTAAGAAAGTCTCGATCTCAACATCGGGCCATGGTTTCCAGTCCGAGACAAGGACCGGGGCGCCGCCGTCTGGCCTTTCAAACCGGGCATTCAGCGTGACTCGTCGCGTTTGCCAAATCTCACCTCCGTCATCGGAAAGGGCGAGCATGCTGTCTGGGGCGAATTGTTCGAGTTGGTAGGACCCGGTGGGTACGGAGTATCCAAAGGAGGCACTGTAGGCGAATTTGCCGTACTTGGCTTGAGTTGCTTTGACCGGGTAGTGACAGGCCTGGCCGGAGGAGAGGAGAAACGAGTGTCCGCCACGATGGACCATAATGTGTTTCGGATAGGCGAGGGCTGCCACGGGAGAAAGAGAAGTGGTTGGGTATGGCTCTTCGGGGGCGGTCCAGAATGCATGGGAATCGGGCAATGCGAGAGGTACGAAGGACAGGCAGCACCAGTATGGGGAGCCGGGAGAGTTGTAGTTCTCCGTCAGATACATATTCGCGTACGAATATCCAAGGCTTAAGGTCCCATCGGAATTGAACATGTCTCCCTGAGTGGCCCACCAACGGAAATGCCGCAGAATAAGTCCCTTGACAATGCCCCAGGTGAGCGGAGCAGGGGGATCAACGTCGGCAAACGCCAGAGCGCCCCAAAATCCGACCATGGCGAACCGATAGGTCATGGATCTTCCAAAGGGGATTGAGGCGCCTATAAGGATAAAAAGGGATGACTGTCAACACCCGATACATGTATAGTAGGGGAACAGGTAAAGTGAAAACTAACCCTTTGCATCAAAGTAGTACACAAAATCCAACGCAAACTGCTTAGCTCGTTCTCGATACCTCTCTGCACGTGGTTGATCAAAGTCTCCGGCCAGCTTTGAGTAGAGGAGCTGTAAGAATTGGATTGCAAATGAGCCCGAGTAATAGTCCATCTGATGGTGGCTCTTGGGACCATCGTTACTCCAACCACCACCCACATGGAAGGTGTCCAAATGGTCCATGTCAGCTTCAATGCGCGAAAGTGAGTAAGGTGCGCCGTTTCTTCTGAGACCCAGATTGGCAAACACCCGGAACCATAGCCTGAGAATGGGGGGAGGATACATGGTTAGTTTCCAGTCCATAACAGCACAGTCACGGAGACAAGGCGCCTTGGTTGGGGATAACATACCAATTCGTATTGGGCATCTCCCGCTCATTGATACTATTCAGCCAGTTCGCGACATTTTCTTGCTGCTGAGGGGTCAAAGGATCCCAAAAGACATGCGGTGCAACAGCCAACGTGAATCCAATGGGACACATTTCCACCATGCGCTGATCAAGGTCTTCGATATGACCCCAGAACTCGGGATGGTGAGGATCCGTCCCATTGATAAAGCCCTCTCTCCAGCGTGCAGCTTCAGCGTACTCATATCCACCGCCCAGTAAGGCAGCAAGACCCCAGAGGGGACGTGCAAAGCCCTCGATTTGTGCGCCCCCCTCGTCGAACCGAGTGGTGGAGGTCCCAATCTTGACGCGGCTGGATCCTGGAGTGAAGCATGAGACAAGAGGGTCTAGGAGCGCCTTGCAAGCAGTCTGGAAATCGCCACGGGTGCGAAAGGGAGATTGACTAAATGCGTGGAGAGGAGTTTTGCCATTTGCGAGAACCGACATGGTGGTATAATTCTTCTCGATTGATCTTGAAATTTGGGGGGGGGGGGGGGGTGTGCCCCC